>JAMXBD010001127.1:0-474863 GCA_024138025.1 Combretum micranthum | reverse complement strand
AAGAATACCCATAATGAGTATTTCTTGTTGATTCTATTGTCCGTATCAAATCTATGCCTTAAGATCGTCAAAATTTATATAGAATACATTCCAACTTAAAGGTCATAAGTTGGTTATTTTAACTTGGAATTGTGCATATAATATACCATTTTTCTACCTATTCGAAAAGTTCTATCCATTTCTAAAACTATTTTCATTAAACTAAGTCATTTGGGCTCTGAAACAGTGGCTATAAGATTCTCCACAAATTTTGCAAAACTTATTTTGTAAACTTTTATTTACTTACAAATACTTGTATAAAAATATAGATACAATAATGGTTGAAAAGACCTTCAAAAGTGATATATATATTGACTCATATCAAATTCATGAATTTGATGAGTTGTCTCAACTGAATTAAAAACAAAGTCTTCTAAAATTGGAAAAGCAAAAATTTTGAAGATTTCTACTTAGCTTGTTAGAAAGTTTTCTTAAGTTTTTTAAAGGAGTATTTTCTCCTTCGTAATTCCATTTCCTTAGTCTTTTTAAATTTCAAAAGAATGTTATTTATTTTTCCAAATTCCTTATAGCTTAGTTTCTAATACTTTTTAAAGTAGTTAACATCTATTAACTCTATACTTTCTTAACCTTTCCTAAAGTTTATTACACTTAAAGAAATGATTTCCTAAGCTGTTCATTAATTTTATTTCTTAAGATCATTCTTTTCTTATGAAAGGAATTTTCTTGGTGTTTTTCAAACTAGTTTGTTTGATATTCCAAAGTATTGATAGAAGATAAAGTTTAGTAAAACTTTGTTAAACAAAAATTTGAAAATTTAATTTTAAAGAATACTTTTCTTACTTTATAACTTTGTAAAGGTGTCTGTATGTATTATCTAAAATTCCTATATTTCTTTGGTTTCTAAAATCTATGATGAGTCCTTTAGATTTCTAGAAAAGTTTTACTAAGAGAGGTTCCTAAGTTTTTATGAAAAAAAAAAATCATTTCTTTCATGACAAGATCTATTTGGAAAAGAACTTCTATTTAAGAAAACTTTTTTCTTTCTTTATCTTGTTGAGACAAAATCAATATGTTCATGCATGATCATGAATATGAATCATAAAATTATGAAAAATAAGAAGACATAATAAGTAATAAAATAAGCAAGTAAATAAATATGTTTAAGTATTAGGAACCTTAGCTTCATCAAGGCATCCCGGGACTAAGAATAGACTAATCCCAATGAAAATAAAGAAAAGAAAGAAAATATTGTTTTAACTTGATGAGGATAAGTCAAGATTAGGACTAGTCTTAAAAATAACATGAAATAAGTAAATAAATTGCATAACTTGGAAGTAAATAAATAACAATGAGCTTATATGCTCTAAAGATTATATATAAGTACATAATAATATTTAGTTAGATATATATATGAGGTTCACAATATCAACAATATATGACCAAAATAAAATAACAACATAAAATATAAATACATATCATGAACAAGAACAATACATGAACATAGTGTAGCTTCCATAACATAAAGTTTAGGAAACATACACCATAGTCATGTAAAGTTACATAACATGGTAAGAGAGATTTTAAGAAATTTCTCCCCTAAAGTAGTGTTTGTAGTAAAAGAGGGGTTTTGAGAAGAAATTTGGGAGAGTGTTTGAGAGAAGATTTGGGAGTTATTTTGTGGAAGTAGATGTGTGAATGAAGTGAAAGAGGAGGAGGGTATTCATAGGGAAAATTGGGAGTAAATTTTGAGTGATTTAATTTAGAAAAATTGAAAAAAATTTGAGAGAGATTTGGGGGGGGGGGGGGGGGGGGGGGGGGGGGGGGCGCAAGGGGGGAGTGAGGGAGGGTGTGGCACCAACCACTAGAGGGAGAAAGATGATATATTTTTTTATTTTTTACGTATTAAAAGTAATAATATGTAAGGTATATATGATGTAAAGTTATGGAAAAGATAAAAAGTAAAGATAATAGATATATGGAGTTATAAGAGTAGGTTTTAGAAAAAGTAGAGATAAATAAAATAGTATATAATAGTAATGAGTAGTGTAATGTAAGGTAGATGTGACTAGTAAAATAGCGGTAGTAAGAAAATATGCATATAATTACGATATCTGTTATTTTTAGTTACCGAAAAATTACGAAACTAATATTTTTGAAATCCTTGTATTAAATCGGTCTTAACTGATGTTATCAGAATATTTTTACTATTTCGAGCTTCCGGACACGCTTTTTGACAACTGATCCCGTTTGGGTTCGAAGGACACTAAAAATTCGCGAATCTGATATTTTTACGCTTCCTCATATTATTACAAACCATTATAACTAATCATCTCAATTTCGTTTTCTGGGCTAAGAATATGAGAATGCTGGATTTAAATTATGGGGTTTGTACTAGTCTTTTGTTGACTTTTAGGGTTTTCGGTTGACTTTTAATTCTAAGATTAAACTGGAAATATACCTATATTTCAGGGGTTTACAAATACTATCTCACTTCCGTCTTGATTCTTAAAATTCACTTCTTTTTGTCTACAGTCTACTAAAGCTTTAACAGATGTCAACCAACTCATTCCCAAGATCACCTCATATTTGCTCATTTCTAATATTATCAGGTCACACTTAGTGTAGCATCCTTTTATCTCCATGGGACAATCCTTAAGCACCTCCTTGGTTGACACAACGCTCTCGATGGGGGTCTTAACTTGAAAACTGGTAGCGAGGTGTCTATGGGTAGGTCGGTTCGCTTAGCCAAACTAGCGGTGATAAAGGAATGTGTAGCTCCAGTATCGAACAAGGCATAGGCGGTTTGACCAGCTATATGTATGTAACTTGCACTGAAATTTTATACTAGTCACGAATCTTGTATACTTAAACTATTGACTTGTATAGAACCTTATATTTTCTAGGTTAAGAATTGAAGGAATGAAACTTTAAGAGCTTGCAACATATAGGTAAAGGAGTTTTTGAATCTAACCTGTCACCAAACCTAAGTCGAGGTCACAATCTCCATCTAAGGTTGCTACTTCAACTCCTTCATCGTCTAATTCTTCACATACCCATTACCCTTCCATGTTGTAAACTCTCATCCCATGGATAGTTGCTCCGCAACAGCTTAGGTTGCTTCCTCCATTCTCGCTTTTTGTCGATGTAGCTCCTCCAGTTGTACCAAGTAGTCTAGCTGGGGCATTCTTCCTCTATGGGCATTCATTGGCAAAGTGCTCAGTTTGCTTGCATACAAAGCAGACGGTGGAAGCTTTCTTTAGGCAATCATTGATCTTGTGGCTAGGGTCTCACAGAAATAGCATTTGTGCTTAAATAGGGGGCATCTCTTTGGGTAATGCTCTTCTTTACACTTCTAGCATGACACCTTAACCTTTGGTGCTTCCCTTTTGCCACTAGCACCTCCTTTATAGCTGTTGAACGACTTAAACTTCTTGTTTTGGAAGCTAGGATCACAACTGTCCTGAGTCCTTTTCCCTAAACATAAAGGTTCTTTTCTCTAACACTTTATTCTTTCTCTTCTTAGCTCCTTCTATAATGTGAGCTCTTTCAACTTGTCACGCCCCATAGGGTACCCTAGACGTAATAGTCCACCGCATGCTATATAAGACTTAGGAATTGCTGCCACAACAGTTCCAAAGTCTCGTACAGATGCAAGGCGTACCTTTACAAATAGAATACATGAACCAATGGAGATAGATAGTTTAATTTGACATACTATAAGCATCAAAATATAAACCATGAGTCCACATAATTAATTACAAAAGTTCTAGGGGCATTTCCCCGCAAAAGAATATTAAGTTTAAAACGTGGTCTTTTACAATCATCCAATAAATGTTAGGGTTTCCTATGGAAGTCTATACATAATTGAACACAAACTTCTAATGGAAACTCCTAATTCCTGTACCTACCTGGTAGAATGTCTCGGTCTTAACCATATATATGAATACTACAATAAGAAAAAGATGTGGGGATGTAAGCTACACTAGCTTAGTGAATGAATACTTTCATAAAGACATTTGTATCAAATCATTCAATCAAGTTATTTATTCAACCGTATGAAATGCATCAACAACATGAACAAACAATCATATGATCAGCTGGAAATCATATGTGAATGGATTTAAGCCCTCCATTTGGGGTTAGCAGATTAACGAATACTGCGATACTACCGTTGAATTAATGTTTCATTTATGGATCACGCGTAACCAAATTATGTCATTTATGGATCACGATCAACCAACTCATTTATGTCGTTTACGGATCACGATCAACCAACTTTTAGCCGTTTAAGGATCACGGGTAACCAACATATGCTATGCTCTATCCCTAACATGAAGTGATTATGTCCATGTTGATTTATCAAACCGAATAATTATTAATACCAATTTCTAGGTGATCAAACAATCTCGCAGACAATCAATCCTATAATACTATAACAAACATAAGTTAATCACCCGGTTCCGATATTCTTAATACAATTTCTCAACTCATCAACAAGCATACATAATCCCCCATAATTCTCATCATGCAATTCCATTTTATCTTTTTCCTCATAATCTAGTGCAACTAATTGCTACAGACACAAGCAAGAAATGAAATTAGGAAGTAATACTCACTTGGTCATTAGTCGCCGGTCTCTTAGTAATAGTAATTCGGTGGTAATGAATCATCGGGATCCAAGTCACCTAAACGAAAGAAATACCCAAATGAGTATTTCAACTCATATCTAATACATTTTTATTTCATAAAAACTATTAAGTTCGTAATTCTCGTCATTAATGGAAATTCTAACTTAAAACGGCCATAACTTGATCATTTTAACTCAAAATTTTGCAAATTATATATTGATTCCTATCTACTTCGAAAGATCTATCTATTTCTAATATAATATCTAATTTTGGAAAAATTTTAAGTCTCGAAAAGATCCTAACAGTTCTGGTTAGTATCCGAACACCCAATTTTGAAATTGTTTTTGTGAGGAATTATGATATTTCTACTATCCATGCCAAATATGCATGCAATATTAACAAATCACTATCATAAATGGTATGTTATGAGCTCCCTATATGTATGTTCGTGATGATATTCCATTAGAGAACACTTTTGGAAACTTCTACTTTACAAGATATCATGAATACTTAACCTAGTAAGTCTAGTTTTGTGTTCTTGACAAACCACACTTGTTTTAGAGATTTTCCTTAATAAAATTTTTTATTCTTGATAAAATTAAGTCTTTACCATATCTATTTTTTAAGGCCTTCATTTTTCAACACAAGTCCTCATTTTACACTTTGTAGACAAGTGTTTAAATATTGGCTATTCCTAGATCCGAATTTTGTAAAAATGGTTTCAAAGAGATTTCTTTGAGAAAAACTCGTTTGATACTTTAAAACTTAAGGCTCCATTATTCATATCCCTTAAGGACTTCATTTCCTTAATAAAACTTCCCTTTTGAGTTTGAAAAATAGGTGCTTACATATCCTCTTTTCCTAGTTATGAATTTCATGTAACTATCCTAAGATCTAAATGTTTTATCTTGTAAATATTTCTTGTTTGATAAATTTCTCTTAGTAGATCTACCATTAACTTACTAAAATCATTTCCTATTGTCACCTATCCATAAGCTCTTTATTTTTCACATAAAATCATGTTTTAGAGTTGAAAAATAGGTTTTCAAATTACAACTCTTTTTCCATCCGAATTCACAAAAGTTTGTTTTGATGATTCCAAATTTGTTCTTGAGCTTTTTGGCTCATCTTCATAAATATCCTAACTTTTACGAGTAACAAAACATTCATTTACATAACACAAAAATCTTTATGACCATTCATTCATCTTAAACCTAATAAATGCATGAGATCTTCAATATCATGTAAAAGAATAAATATTTAAAAGCTAGATCTAAGTGTAATGATCATGTTAGATGCATGAGATGAAGTATACTACCATGGAAATAATGTAGTAGCAAGATTCCTACATGAAGTCATCACTTTATGAACATATATTATGATCATGACAAAATATAAACTTTAATCACAAGATCCACAACTTATGATGGCTTGATCTTCATGCTCTAGTAGTTTTACATCCCTAACATGAAGCTCATGGGGATTTTTATGAATCCACACATAAATTATCTTACCATTACATGTTTTTGTGGTGCTAGTGTTTATATCTATACCTATTTAATATTTGAAACAAGAAGGCTTGAAGGAAAAATTGTTTTATGTGTGGTTTAAAGGGAGAGGGGCTCACGGCATACTTGAGAGAAGAGAGGGAGGGTTTTTAAATTTTTCCAAAAAGTGAAATGGAGAAAAAAAAAAAAAAGGAAAGGCATAAAAGAGTATATATAGGGAATGTGTCATGCCCCAAAGGGTACCCTAAATGCGACAGTCCACCACACTCAATATCTAAACTCGTGTATGGCTACTTTAGTCATTCCATGAGTTTAAACACCAAGTAAAAATATCAATAAGAAAGTAAATCATAACAGTTATAGCTAGATTCATCTATTACATGAGCTAAGGGGCATACCCCCATAAAAAATATCAAGAGTTCTTAAGTCCTCGGAAGTCTCTTACAACAACCATTATATATATATATATATATATATCAATTTAGGAGATTCAACTAGAAGTCTATGCCTACATCTAGGTCTCAACTTCTTCAAAAAGCTCCTTAAGTTCCAAAAGTTGTACCTGAGGCAAGTGGCTTCTCGGAGATAGCCATAAATATTCATACTGCAATACGAAACTATAGGGGTATAAGCTTACGAGCTTAGTGAGTTTCACTTCCAAAATTAAATGCTCAACAACAATATATAACAGACGAGTTATTAACAACCATATAAAATGCACAAGCACGTGAGCATACAATACATAAGACTATCCAGAAATCTTATGTTGAATGGATTTACGCCCTCTATTCGGGATTAAGTTTTTCAGGCCCATACAACTATAGATTTCAATTTTTTCTCATTTATATTGTGGTTGATACAGGTGCCTACCCACACACATTTTTAATTCCGGCCCTTATGCCAACATTTCAAATTTTGGGCGTTATGCCAACATTTTAATTACTGGCCATTACACCAACATTCGAGTTTACAGGCCCCTCATTGCCCAGTTATTGTGCCTTCTTCCCATAAAAGTATAATAACCTATGCGATGTGACTTACATGTGGTATGCATGGCCAATTTGATTATAAGATCATGACATATTAATTTAACAAGTTATGGGTGATCATAGATATTACAAACAAATCAGTTCTATACTAGGTCATACAAATATTTACAACAAGCTCGTTTCGATATTCTTATCATCAATTCATCCATGAAGAAATCATATACACACAGTCAAATTTTATCTTATGCTAATTCTAATGCCACGAATATTACAAGCACAAGCATAAGTATAAGCATATAATTTAAAGATAGTGGACTCACTTTACCATGGCGCAAAAATCCACTTAATCGTAATAGTCCTCGGAAAGGTCTAGTATGTCTCCCAAGTCTTCCAATCAAAGAAATAACTCTAATGAGTATTTCTATGAAGTTTGAATGAACTTATAAATTCTATTCTAACAAGTTCGTCAAAATTCGTCTAAGAGGAAATTTCAACTTAAAACGGCCATAACTTGGTTATTTTAACTCGGAATTTCGCATATTATATACTGATTTCTATCTATTCGAAGAGAGCTATCTATTTCTAGAGTTATTTCCATCAAACAAGGTGGGTTGGTCCATGAACAGTAGGGTACAGAATGCTATACGAATTTCTCATTCACAATTCAACTCCTAATTTCAAGCCAAGCATCATGCTAAAGCTTTGATAGATACATAGCTATCATTATATCTTGTAAGACTCTATTATATACATCTATAACTCAATATCATGCATGATTCATGGGTATTGGTAATTTTAATTCCTCATGTACTTAGATAATGTCAAATAGGATGTATAGGATATTATTTCCCTAACTTTGTTGCTACCTAATGCATCATGTATATGTGCAACACCTACAAGCCATTGTCATGAAGGTTATGAGATGAACTATATATGTGTATATTCTTAATGGTATAACACCAAGAATTCTTTTTGAAAAACTTTTGCTTTGTAAAACTTTTGAAATTTACTAGACTTAAGAAAATAGTTTTTCTTCTTGTAAAATCATACTTGCTTTTATCAAAACTCAACCTTGATGACTATTACGCCCTAAGGGGTACCCTAAACATAACAGTCAGCCATACTCAATATTAAAGCTTAAGTATGACAACCTTAGCCACTCCCAAAAGCTTTGATATTAAGTGTAAGGCGTACTCTCATAAATTTAGAGGACCATCTATGGGATTAGGAAGCTTAAGAAGATATAATAACAGATTAAGAGAAGATGATTCATAATATTCATTTATTCATAACAATGATCTTACAAATCTTAGGGGCATTTTCCCCAATCACAAATCTATTACAAGAATATTTCTATATCTTGTCCAATACTAATCTTCATCTAGAATTTCCTTAACCAATAGGGAAATACCTAGATGCAGGGTCCACGTAGCCTCAACCAAAAGTATAAAACTGCAAAAGATATCTATAGGGGTATAAGCTAATAGACTTAGTGAGAACTATTTTCATAAATGACTTCTTATAATGAAACTCAAACAAGTTATTTAAGTAAACATATGAAATGCAACATACACGTAGGCAAACAAAGCATATAGTTTTCTAGGAATTATATGTTAAATGGATTTACGCCCTCCATTCGGGCCTTAGTGATACATAACCTCCAAACAAGTAGTTTTAGTTAAAAAGATTTATGCTTTTGATCAATATCGCCAAGCATATTAAGTCTACTCGAATTGAGCCTTGCTTTCAGACTTTCTGCCAAGCATTTCCTTCATGTCGCCAAGCAATCGCTTTCGGTCACTCTGCCAAGTGTTGCTTTCGACCTGAGCTACAATCCTTCTCACCCAAGGATAATAACCCAATGCAATGTGACTCACTTCATGGTATACATGAACTCATTTATTTATGATATCATAACATCATTAATATGAAATTTAAGGTGATCATAGAATCTCATACAAATCAAGGGTTACACTAAAACAAACATTAAATCAATTCCAGTCTCGATATTCTTAGGATCCTTTTAACAAATTATCTCACATACACATCCATATGTCTTTTCTTAATTCTAATGCGACTAAATTACAAGAACAAATAAGTAAAGCATTTTAAGAAAATAAACTCACGATGCCAGATCGACAATTCTTCTATACGGATGAGTCCTTACATAATCCTTTTAATCGAAATAGTTCTCGGGGTATAGGTATTCTTCCTCGGAATCACCTAGTTAAAGAAAATATCCAAAATGAGTATTTCTTGATGATATTCTTGAAATTTGACAAAACAACATCATGAGAACGTCAAAGTACGTATAAAGGAGAATTCCAATTTAAAATGGCCATAACTTGATCATTTTAACTCGGAATCGCGCATATAGTATACCGATTTCTACCTACTCGAAAAGATCTATCCATTTCTGAAACTATTTTTATCAAACTAAACCTTTTAGGCCCCGAAATAGTGGTGATCAGATTTACCACGAATTTTTCTATCCCAAAAACAATTTTGTTTCCAACTTTAGATCATTCAAAATTTATTTGACAAATACTTAGTTATTTATATATTAAAAAATTCTCTTTTTATAGCTACTTAGCTCATATTTATTCATGCTCAAGTGTTTGTTGTCCAACTATCTTTCTTGAGTAAAACAATGTCAATTAAAAATTTTAGAAAATTATAGTTTACAAAAAATTTATTTTGTAAATCTTTTGAGATGGATACTTTGATTCTTTTATTTTCAAAGAATTACTTTATGTTTGACTTATTATTTTTTTCTAGATATTTTTCGGAAAGTAATTTTTTTCTTCTTTTCTAAATTCTCTTTATTAGTGCTACTTTTCCTATTTATTTTCTATACCATTTTTCTTTGACTTTTTATTTGAAAAGATCTTAATTTTGTATTAAAATCGTTTTCTTTTTGAAAAACAAAGTGATATAGAAATGATTTTATTTTTGAAAAGCTTTTCAAAACAAAAGTAGTTTCTAAAATTGTAGTGAGTTCTTCTTATAACTTGGAAAGGAACGACTTTATTTTTGTTAAACCATAGATTTTATATTTCATATAAACTTATTCCTAAGTGATAAAATCTCCTTTTTATCAAATATTTTTTAGAGCTTGGAAAAATTTGGACAACAATCTTAATGGCATGATTTATGAGAATATAATAGCAAACAAAAATAATATAAATAATAAATAAAGTCAAGTATTAGGAGTCTTAGCTTCTTCAAGGCTCCCGAGACTAAGTAGACTAGTCCCAAAAGAAAAACAAAATGAAAGAAAGAAAAATTTGTTTTAACTTGATGAGGACAAGTCTAAGACTAGAGACTAGTCTTAAAATAGTAAGAATTAAATAAATTGCAATAAAAGAAATAAATAAATTGCTTTACATGAAAATAAATAAATTGCAAGTGAGCTTATATGCTCTAAAGAATATGTATATATAGATACATAATAATACTTAGACAAAATAATAATAACATGAACAAAATAAAACACTATATACATAAATAGATTTTCATGAACAAGAACAATACATGAACATAGTGTAACTTCCATAACATTTAGTTTTTGGAAACTCACACCATGGTCATGTAAAGTTACATGACATGAGGAGAAGAAAGCATGAAGAAAAGTTTACCTAAAGAAGGTTTTTGAAGTGTTATGTGGTTATGGGTTTTGTGTAGGTAGAAAGTGGTTTGAGATTATGTTAATAGAGTTTTAGGAGGATATTTAGAGAGAGTTTTAAGAAGAGAATTTGAGAGAGTTTTTGCAGAGGAATTTGTGAGTAGTAATTTGTGTGAAAGAAGTGAAAGAGGAGGGGGTATTTATAGGAAATGAGGAGTGAATTTTTGTGTGATTTATATAAAAGAAAATTGAAACAAAATTAAGAGAGATGAATGAGGGGGGGCACCGGCCATGTAGAATAGAGGGGAGAAGAGAGATTTTATTTTGTATTTTTGTAGATTAAATGAAGTAATAAGTAAGGTAGATGTGAAATAAAGTTATGGGAAAGGTAAAAAGTAAAGGTTATAGGTTATGGTGTTTGTAAGAGTAGGTGTAAGAAAAAGTAGAGATAAAAGAATAGTGTATAATAGTAATGAATAGTGTAATATAAAGTAAATATGACTAATAAAGTATCGGTAGTAAGAAAATACGCGACTTAACGAAAAATTATAAAGCTGATATTTTTGAAATCCTTATATTTTTATGAGTCTAACGGTATATTCAGAATATTTTTACTATTCCGAGCCCCGGGATACGTTTTTCAAGAACTGTGTCTGACCGGGTTCAAAACGATTTGCGGTTTTACTAATCTAATCTTTTTAAGCTTCCTTAGGTAATTACGCACTATTCCACATACTAAATTCTTACTTACTTTCTCCGGGTTGCTTATTCGGGATTGCCAGACTTAAGTTATTATGTCTAACTAGGGTTTTGTTGACTTTAGGGTTCCGGTTGACTTCCAGATTAGGGTTTTAAGCTAAACCGATTCCAAAAAATTTGGGGGTTTACAACTTACCCCCGTTAAAGAAAGTTTTGTCCTCAAAACTTAGAAATTCATATCTAAAGCTTTACACAATCTTGGGTACTTATGTTGTATCCTGTCCACATTCCCATATGTTGTGTCCTTATGGGAAAGATTTCTCTTACTTGATTTCCTTATTTCCCAACTTTTGAACTTTTTGGCTAAAGATTTGTACTAGGTATTCCTTATAGGGGAGATCCTCTTTAAGAGTACTGGCTCTAACTCAAAAACTGGTTCCTGGTTAATCATCGTATATAGATTTTGGAATATGCCATATACTTTCGACAGGTTTGGTGACAAGATTAGGTGATAAGCTAAAACTTCCAACTTGTTTCTAGTATTCCAAAAAGATCCATTGTACCGTAAGCTCAGATTTCTCTTTGGGAATGCATACGATGTACGTTCCTTATCCTTAAGTACACCTGATTTCCTTTTTGAAATTTCTAAGGTCCTCCATTTCTGATTATTCTTATTTCTTTTGTTTATCTTGTTCCTCCTTCCTTCTTTGAAATTCATGATACACACTCCCCAAAGTTCAATTTGTTCGCTTTGATTGTCTATTGGCCTGAAGGTGGCACACGGTATCAAAGCTTAGCCTTGTCTTCAAAATCTCTTGTAAATTAGTTCACCACTTGAGTACATTTCTTATGTCCCGAGTTGATATGATTCCGACTGGTATCCAATGCTATCATACTACTTTTCTTTTCATAAGGCTTTGCCACTCGTCAAATCCTTAGTTAATCAGACAGCACCGTTCCAGATTGATACTATTGGTAATCCATGAGAATTTTATCCCATCTTTATTCCAATATCAGTAAAGATTTTTTTAATCTTGTCGTCTCTTGGTACTCTTATTCTTTTGTTGACACTTTTTCACATAATTAGCTACGTCTTCGTTTCATCTCTTCCATCAATAATGATCTTGGAAATTCTATATATAATTTGGTTCCTTTGGGATGTATCGTACATTCCGGTTTCTACTCATAATTTCTTTTCTTATTTCGTTATTCTTAGGCACATGAAATCATCCTTTAATTCCCTTGATATTATCAATTTTGTACATTTTTCTTCTTTTATCCTTTGTATCCTCTCATCTTAGCGTTAAGCTTCCTTAATCCTTCTTGCCAAGATTGGTTTCCAATGCCATATTAGCTAACTACTCCTTTATTCCTTGTCCCGTGATCTTGATGTTTGGCTTCTAAATTCCTTTTTATCACGTCCTTGTGTTCTGTGAGCAAAGTAGACACTTGAAATTACAGTCCTTGATTAATTTTAGCTATCTTCTTTTTCCCTTTTTGTTCTCTTATTTAGAATAGACTAAATTATCGTCCATTTTTCCAACAGAGATTTATATACTTGGTTCAAGTTGAATTTATCCAAAAGGTATCCTAGAAACTTGTGGTGCTCATAACGAATTCGAAAAGCATTCCTCTAAATCATCCTTTGATTTGATCCTTACTTAGTAGTACTTTGATCTTAAATCGTATAGTTGGTCAAAAGATCTTCAACTATAGAGGAGGGGTATTCATTCCTGGTTGTGACTTTGCTCATCTCTTGATAATCAATGCATAAACCTAGGGGTTTATCTTTTTCCTTTACAATCCAAACCTAGTGTACTCCAAGGTGATAAACTTGATTGTATAGACCTTGATCCAGAGGTTCTGGTAGTTGTTTCTCCAACTCTTTCAACTCCTTTGAGGCCATTTGATATGACGCTTTAGCAATTTATACCGTATTTGCCATTAGTCAAATCTCAAAATTGATCTTTAGATGTAATCTAGGCCCTTCATCCGGAAAACTTCTTGAAAACTTATCGACAATCGAAGATATCCTTCAAGATAGGTTTCTCTTTATCTTTTTGCATCATCAAGGTAGTTATCCTTTCCTTTTGGAACCTCCTCTATCAACTTTGAAAGGACATGACTCCTTTTTGCAATAGTGGATTCTTTCCCAACGTTATCTCCCCTTCTTATGAGTTCTATGCTCTTTTTGAGATCATTAACTGGTTTTATCGAGAAATGAACAACTTATACCAAAGATTCACTTCTTATTTACTTAATCCCATTACTTTTGAAGCCACAAGTGGATATATGTCCTCATATCCTTGTTAGATGATCCTTTCATCCTTTTTCGTGGAGGTTTTAATCTTAAAGCTAAGAGTCGATGTTTGCTATTGGTGATTTAACTTCTTAGCTAGACTAGGGGTGACAAAAGAATGTGTTGCTCCAAAATCCAAAAGAGCAAAAATATTCCAACTTCTTAACTTGTACACTTCATGGTATCTGACTGGGGGATTTCTATTTCTATTAGCATATTTACTCATCCATAAAACTTTAAATTCTTGTATTGCTTGTAACAAAATAATAACAATAAAGAGGGTTCAAGGCTTACCGGTTCCCAAGTTGCAGCTATAGCCTTTATTGCAATCCAAGGCAGCCAAGTCTCCATCTTCTTCGTCTATTTCTTCACTTATCCATTGTCTCTCCATGTTGTAGATTATGATTCTTGAAGTAGTGGATCCCGATCTGCCTTCACTTCTACTTTCATTTCTTTTCTCTGACCTTATAGGTACAACTCCTCCAGAAGGCTTTATTAGAATATTCCTCCCTTATGGACAGTCATTGGCGAAATGCCCAATTTGCTTGCAGACATAGCAAGTATAGTTTCCTTTCTTTGAATATTTCGATATCTTATGGTCTGCATCTCCACAAAAGAAACACTTTCCAAATAATTGTGGGCACTTCTTGGGGTAATGTGCTCCATTGCACTTCCAACACTTGACGTTTCTTGGTACGAACTTCTCACTACTGTCATTGTTCCTATAGTTGTTGGGAAACTTGAATCTCTTTTGTGGGGGTATGGAACTGGATTCATCATAAAACTTCTTCTTAAAAATCGAGGCTTTTTCTTCTTCTATTCTTTCCCTCCTTTTCCTTGCTCCTTCCACAATTCGAGCTCTTTCCACCAATTCTCGATAACTTCTTATGTCAAATTCCTCCAACCTCATTCTCAGGTCTTCGTCCAATCCTCCTATGAAGACTTGTCTTTTCAATTCCTCGCTGTATTTGTAGGACTCAGGGGCATACTGTAGCAATCTACTGAAGTTGGTCTCGTATTGCTCGTATAGTTCTTCCCTTCTGAGCAATTTGCAAAAAGTCTACACTATACCTTACTCGTAAGCTCCCTAGGAACTAATTTTCCAAGAACTCATGTCTGAAAACTTCCCAAGTGATTAGGGCCACTAGCTCTCTTTTCTTCGATTCCTACCATATTCTAGCGTTTTGACGAAGCATGAATGTCCCATACTTGATTTGTAGGTAGTGCGGAACCTTATATGCATCAAAAGACATTTCTATTTGAACAAGCCAATCTTTAGCTTCATCTGGCTTATCGTAAGCTCCTTCAAAATAATGGTTACTTCTGATGAAATCAGGTAACGTACTCTTGCATGGCCTTAGTGGTGGGGTGGAGGTAAAAGTGCACCTTGGGAGTGCATGCTCCTCTGTATAGATGCTTCAGTTGGCACTTGTTGTTGCGGTGGCATTGGTATAAGTGCCGCGATGCCGGTGCGGTTTTGGGTACGGGTGCAGGTGCAGGCATGTTCTACCTAATTGCTTCTAACACGTGGGTCAAATGTCCTAGTGTGGCGTGCAAGTCCATCTGAGGTGCAGCGGCTCCTTGAGCGGCAGATTGTTCAGCTCCAACATCCAGTTGGTTGGAGGCACTTTGCTCCTCCCTATGTCCTCTTCTACCTCGACTATTTTAAACTTTCCTAAGGTAGGTTTTATTGTTTTGATAACTTAATTAAATTTTTGCCAAAAATTTGCGGATATAACGAAAACTTACATACATAAATTGACACAAGAACCTTTGCAATCACGCCTGAGAGCCCTTTTGAGTATTATGAACCCCCAGCACAGTAATACAAAAACCCACAAATACTATTGGAATCAACTCCTAAGATTGATTAGATTTTAGGTTTGCCTTAGGTTTGATCTAGAGAGTTAGAACACGGATGCCCTAACTTCGAAACACTCCACAAAGAAGACGATCAAACTTCCTTGAATGTTCCTAAGTAGCATGCATTCATTCAAGAATACAAAGAGAAAAAGCTCTCAAATTTTCATTCATTCTTGTTTTTTCAAAAGATTACATATGATGGGTTTTTATAGGCTTAGTTAGCCTAAAAATTAAGCAACTAAATAATAAATACATGGAAGACTTAAAAGAAATTCAAACTAGGTAATAAATACAAGGAAAAGAAATTTAAACTAAATGATAAATACATGGAAAACCGAAAAGACATAAAAAAAATTCAAACTAATCAATAAATATAATGACGCCATCCAATCCTCATCATTCCCTCCTTCTCAAAAAAGATTCGTCTTCGAATCTCTAAATTGATGTGAACCACAAGTGACTTGCCTTGAGACCCAACACCAATACGCTTGGAAGCATCGTTCATCTTTTCCAAAAAAAGATTTCCTTGAATCTCCAAACTGATGCGAACAACAAGAGACATGCCTTGAGACCCAACACCAATATGCTTGGAAACAACTCACTCGAAAGTCTGATTAGATGATAAGCGACAAACTTTAAACCTAATGACTTTTTTTTTTTATTTTCAAGCCCTAAACAAGAAACCTAATTAAAAGAAATCAATTCTTTTTTTTTTTTACTCTTCTTCTTTTTTTTTTAATATAATAAAGACACTAAAACTGCTAGACGTAAAATCAAGACAAACAAAAGGATATGAACGACTTGAGTTACCTCTAGTCGAACTGCATATGGATTCTTAGAATACCAAATGATATAACCTGATCTAGAGCCAAAGCTCTGATACCAAATGATACGAGAACCTTTGCAATCACGCCTGAGAACCCTTTTGAGTATTATGAACCCCTAGCACAGTAATACAAAGACCCACGAATACTATTGGAATCAACCCCTAAGATGGATTAGATTTTAGGTTTGCCTTAGGTTTGATCTAGAGAGTTAGAACACGGATGCCCTAACTTCGAACACTCACAAAGAAGACGATCAAACTTCCTTGAATGTTCCTAAGTAGCATGCATTCATTCAAGAACACAAAGAGAAAAGCTCTCAAATTTTCATTCATTCTCTTTATTTCAAAAGATTACATATGATGGGTTTTGATAGGCTTAGTTAGCCTAAAAATTAAGAAACTATAAATACATGGAAGACTTAAAAGAAATTCAAACTAGGTATAAATACAAGGAAAGAAATTCAAACTAAATAATAAATACATGGAAAACTGAAAAGACATAAAAAAATTCAAACTAATCAATAAATATAATGACGCCATCCAATCCTCATCATTCCCTCCTTCTCGAAAAAGATTCGTCCTCGAATCTCTAAACTGATGTGAACCACAAGTGACTTGCCTTGAGACCCAACACCAATACGCTTGGACGTTCATCTTTTCCAAAAAAAGATTTCCTTGAATCTCCAAACTGATGCGAACCACAAGAGACCTGCCTTGAGACCCAATACCAATATTGTAAGCCCTGGAAAATTTCAATAAATAATTTTAAGATGAACTTTGAAAATAAACGCTAAAAATCACTCCAAATTAAAATCGAATTTCAACTAGTCTTAAATCACGAACGAATTCGAAAAATTTCCGAATCTTGGGAAAAATAAGAATTCTCAAAAACAAAGTAAGAACTCAACATACTACAATTCCAAAACACTACGTACGACAAATTCCATACGTGACTCCGATTTATAAAATCGGGTAATATAGATCCCAAAAACGAATTATTAAAAAGTAAATAACGATTAACTTTCGAAATGAAACCCAATTAAAAATTCCGAAAACGTTAAAAGATATTAAATACTTACAAAAATAAAATTTAAAATAAATTTCTCAAATTAAATATGTTGTATAAACATAAATATCAGTTTCCAAATTGGCAAAGGTCTAAACCGGAAAATCACCCGGAAACCCTAACCGGAATACAATAGTGTAAGTCCGGCAATCTAGTGCCCCTAACCCTAGAGGCCGAGATGTAGTTTAAATATGTAGAATAGCTCATAGTAATATGAGTTTGTTTAAAAATATCAGATTGGTAAATTTTTGACCTATTTCGAACCCGTTCGGATACAGACTTCGAAAAGCGTGTCCCGGGGCTCGAGATATCAAAAATATACCAATAGTACCGTTAGACTCGTAATTTCATAAGATTTCTAAATATATCAGTTATATAATTTTTCGGGTTATAAAAGTTACAGTTATAACCTTTTTATCGTATTTCCATTATTACCGGTAATTGATTAGTCTTTTGCACTATTCATTTTTATTTCATTACAAAATTTTATTTTTATAAAGCCTTATATTTTTAGATAAATATTTTATATGTTATAGAAAATTTTGTTTTTCTAAAATTAGTTCGTTTCGGGTCTTTACGGGATCAGATTCTGTTTAAGACCCGATACTAAAAATAAAATAAATTAATTTAATAATTGAAAAATATTTTAAAATATTTTTATTTCATAAAATAATTTTTTAGAATTTTTCGGGTTATAAAAATATTATTTATAGCCCATATTCGCGTATTTTGATCATACCGGTAACATATTTGTTAAAATACTAAAATAATTCAAATAATTATTTAATTTTAATTATGAAAAATCTGCTACAATTATTTGGAATAAATTTTCAATTTTTATTTTATTTTATTAATAAAGTACTTTTACAACCCATACCTTCAAGTACACCTTACACATATCACTTCATTTTCACTTCAATCTTTCTACACATTATCCCACAATTGATGGCAGATTTTTGACCCTATTTATGGCTGCCATTGTCCTTTATCCACTCATATTTTGACTAAAATTAATTATATTTCAATCCTTTTTCAAAAAGTTACATTACACATTAATTACACAATTTAATTCAAGTCAAATTTCAACAATTCCTCTCTCTTTCTCCCCATTTCACGTGCAGCAGTCCCCCGGCTGCCTTGTTTTATTTTTTTTTCTTCATTCATTAATTAAAACACTCATTTCTCTCTCTCCTTCATTTACTCCTTCTTCCCTCTTTTATTCCTTAGCTTTTTCTCTCTCTTTTTCCTCTCTTTTCTCTTCATTTTGTTCTTGTTTCTTACCATAACCAAGCTGCCCCCATTCCATTCTTGAGCCTCCATGCATATTCTTGAAGATTTTTAAGCAAATCTTCATCTCAAAGCCTCCATAGGTGATATAGGTAAAGTGTAATGAAGGTTTCATGCATCAAATGACCTTCCATAAGCTTAAAAGCTTAGGATGATGATGCCAAAAATGAATCACTCTCTTCTCCACTTTTATTATCTTGTATTATAATGATTTTCTTGTTTAAAGTTGATATATATTGTAGATCTAATTTTTATAGCTTTGATTTTTGTTTATGCCATAGATCTTGTATTTAAGTTGTTATTTTTGTTATTCCTTATGACTTATGCATAGATCTAGCATCCACATGTCTATCTTAGTGATTCATGCATGTAAAACTAGTTTAGAAAACTAGATCTAAAGTTTTGAGTTCATAGATGCATTAGATCTTTGTTTATGTTCATGAACAACTTGCTATAGCTTGATGATGGTAGGAAAGTTGTAGGAAACCCAAGATCTATTTTGTTTTCAACAAAAATCAACTTTGAAAATTCGGATGAAAATGGACCATAGTTAGAAAAGTGGTTTTTCAACTTCAAAATGGTATTTTTCATTTAAAATGAAGGGCTTAGGGTATAGATACCATAAATGAAGATTTTGATAAGTGAAGTTTAGATCCATGATGTTTATAGCTTATTACCATGCATTTGTTTTATGTTTATGTTCATATTAAGTATAGATCTTAGTTATGAACTCAAACAAAATTGTGAAATTCGTATTTTGGCAAGACCCCCATTTAAAAACCACTTTCCAAGTGTCAAAATGTAATTTTTACTTAAGAAAATGAAAGGCTTAATATATGTATATCATCAAGACTTCTTTTTACAAGAATCAAAAGTGATTTCCAAAAGTTATTTTCAAAATAAAAATTCTATTTTCGGATTTTGGCCAAGGCCTATTTTAAAAACATGTTTTCCAACTCAAAAATGAAGTTTTTATTTAAGAAATGAAAGGCTCATAAGATATGATATGTAAGGAATGGATTTTCATGAGCTTAGATAGATTTTATCAAAAGATATAACCAAAAATGAATTTTGTAAATTCGGATCCCAACCAAGACCAATTTTTAGAACCCATGTATCAACTCCAAAACTCATGTTTTATGTGAAAAATGAAGTATATAGGTAATAGATATCATTAAGCAATGATTTTTACAAGTTAAAATGAGTTTAGGCATGAGTAAGGTGTTAAACAAGTAATGGAATTAAAATGAAAAATTTTGAGTTAGTGATCAATTGTCAAATTCGTAATTTGAGATGATGCATAAGTAATCACTTAGTATTTGAGCTCAAATTGCAAGTTTTATGTGTTAAATGAAGTCCTTAGGTAATTGATATAGTAAAGCCTTAAATTTTAATGCTTTAAACAAGTTTTCCCAAATGAATCATTCAAAAAGTGGATTTTCTAAAATTCGGATTTTTGAGTAAATCATATTGGAAAACATATTTACAAAGTGTAAAATGGAAATTTTTATGTAGAAATGAAGGTCATAAGTAATATATATATAATGAAGACTCAATTTTAACAAAAATAATTATATTTTCTTAAGTAATAAATCCAAAACAAATGGAAATGATAAAAGTTAGAAAACTAGATTTTTCATAAGTAAGTTGTTATTATGGTCTTGCAAAATAAAAGTTATAAAATTTCTTTTAGCAAAAATCATCAAGATCATGCATACATTAAGCTCATCTCATGTCATTCATGTTAGGAAATCATTCATATTGCATGTATAGCTAATTTATATAGTAGGAACATTACAAACATTTACAAAACTATTTTTCGGAATTGAAATTGTTGCTGCCCTAATCTGATCCAACTTTTCGAAGCTTCAAAGTTTTCAAAACTTGAAAATAATATTAGAATTAGATAGATCTTTCGAAGTAGATAGAAATCGATATATAATTTGCGAGATTCCGAGTTAAAATGACCAAGTTATGGCCGTTTTAAGTTGGAATTCCCGCTTAGGACGAGAATTACGAATTTGATAGTTCGTATAAGATCGTTTGGATTAGTTTGAGTTGAAATACTTATTAGAGTATTTCTTCCTTTTTAGGAGATCCCGAATCGACGATTCCCTACCACCGGATTATTATTACTAGAAGACCGGTGATCCAATGGCCGAGTGAGTTTTCTCCTTGTTTTGTTACCTTGATTGTGCTTGTAGTTAGTTGCATTAGAATTATAGGAACAAGATAAAAATCGATATGAATGGGGATGGGAGATATGATGAGACTGTGATGAATGTATGCCAAAGAATACTAAAGCATATCGAAACCACGATTTGATTGGATAACTGCACCGTTCATATTATTTCTGTTATATGTGTGATATTGGTTGGTCACTCTAAAGAATGTATAAATATTTTGACCTAAGCAAAAATTAAATTGGTCATGCATCGCATCGGACATATTGCATTTGGTAGCATGCTACTCCTACGCAGGTCGATCGGTATGGTCCGTGATGACTCGTTTGGATAACGACCCGGTGCCAGAGCTCATTCAGGGTACTAAGGCGCATGTGGATGCATTCTTGGATGAGCCTAGCCGAGTCGAGTGCTAAGAGCCGAGGGCTTGGGGACTAGATGCGGTCGTGTAGACTCAATACCATTCCTAACCCAAGATACGGAGGGCGTAAATCCGTTCTGTGTGTGGGTTCCGGATACCCATGCATAATTGCTTGCTCACGTGTTTGTTCATGCATAGCATATGATTGATTATAACTTGTTTGTTATGGTACGGAATTAAGGAATTCTCACTAAGCTAGTGTAGCTTATACCCCAATAGTTGTTTAAATGAACAGGTTATCTCAAGAATGCAAAGTGGGGACTGAATTGGTTGAAGCCGGGAATGTTCGGGATTTCGGCAAGAATACGAATGTTGAAGTTATCAGCTAGTTTTATGATTTGTCTTGTAATAGTTTATGTAGGGAAGTCTGTGGATGAATGTAATTGAAGTTGAATGATTTGTATTTTGAAGTATAGTGGTTTGTATCGAAGTATAGTGGATTTATTTCCTTTACATTGTTACTCAATTATATCAACAAAATAATGTATCATTCCGATGTGTCTCCTTTATGTGTTAGACGCCTTGTACATAGTATGGAAGCCTTGCGTGACTGAGGTGGTCATTCTTAGGCTTTAATATTGTGTACGGCGGACTGCCACGTTTAGGGTACCTTCGGGGCGTGACAAATATGCTTGGAAACAACTCACTCGAAAGTCTAATCAGATGATAAGCGACAAACTTTAAACCTAATGACTCTTTTTTTTTTTTAGTTTCAAGCCCTAAACAAGAAACCTAATTAAAAGAAATCAATCCCTTTTTTTTTTTTTACTCTTCTTCTTTTTTTTTAATATAATAAAGACACTAAAACTGCTAGACGTAAAATCAAGACAAACAAAAGGATATGAACGACTTGAGTTACCTCTAATCGAACTGCATATGGATTCTTAGAATACCAAATGATATAACCTGATCTAGAGCCAAAGCTCTGATACCAAATGATACGAGAACCTTTGTAATCAGCCTGAGAACCCTTTTGAGTATTATGAACCCCCAGCACAGTAATACAAAAACCCACGAATACTATTGGAATTAACCCCTAAGATGGATTAGATTTTAGGTTTGCCTTAGGTTTGATCTAGAGAGTTAGAACACGGATGCCCTAACTTCGAAACACTCCATAAAGAAGACGATCAAACTTCCTTGAATGTTCTTAAGTAGCATGCATTCATTCAAGAACACAAAGAGAAAAAGCTCTCAAATTTTCATTCATTCTCGTTATTTCAAAAGATTACATATGATGGGTTTTGATAGGCTTAGTTAGCCTAAAAATTAAGCAATTAAATAAAAATACATGGAAGACTTAAAAAAATTCAAACTAGGTAATAAATACAAGGAAAAGAAATTCAAACTAAATAATAAATACATTGAAAACCGAAAAGACATAAAAAAAATTCAAACTAATCAATAAATATAATGACGCCATCCAATCCTCATCATAAATAGTTACTGAAATAGAATTCAATTCAAGGTAAATTCTGAAATCATTCATAAAACATAAGTTCATTTAGGAAATTGAAATTAACGGGTGCAAGACCCTTACATGGAAATTGAAATAAACAACAAAATACATCACAACAATCACAAAGAAAATAACAACAGACCCTTTCGAAAACTAGAAAGATAGACTAAGATCACTGATCTAGTCTTTACAAAATTTAAGCTGGACTACAAGGGATATGCTCGGCTTCTTCCTTCCTTCCTTCATTCTTCAGGCGCATCTCCAGGATTACTGCTGGATGACCTACAAGGGATATGCTCGGCTTCTTCCTTCCTTCTTCATTCTTTAGGCGCATCTCCAGGATTACTGCTGGATGACCCCGGGTTTCTCTTCCTTATAAATTGCTTAAAAGTATCTTCCTCTTTCCAACCGCTTCTCTGAACCTTTCATGTATATTGATCAGTTCTGCTTCACTTAACTCTGGCACAATGTCATGAATGGTTCTCCAAGTAACAGCCCCTTTTTTTTCCATGCTATCATTCTCATTGGATGGAGCATTGTTCGTGTCCATGGTTGAGTCCGCTTCTTGTCTCCTTCGAGCCTGTTGTTCTTCCAAATAGCGAATGATTCTTGCCTCTTCGCTATTCTAGGGCCCGTCGACTCCAACAGCGGTCTGATTTCCTTCTTCTTGTTCTTCATTGTCTTATTCCGGATCTTCCTCGAAATCTTCACTTTCTTCTTACATTGGCTCCACTATTATTACCGTCCCATCCCTACATAAACGTAGGGTCCGTTCCTTTTTAGCTGGATTCGTGTAAAGGCGGGTAGTTCAGTGGACACTTGGGTTGGTGGTCGCAGAACTTCTTGGTAAACCCCATGCTAGTGGAAAACGTCGTTGAGGTCAGCTTTCATCCATTCGAGATGTCCATCAAATTGTCGTATGTGTAAACATACACTGGTCTAATTCGTGTCCAAGTTCGAAAATCGGGTGAAGTTCGACCTCCATCTTCTCTAAGGATGCACGTTGCTTCCCTTAGCATCGGTCGGTCTTCGGCGATGGCAGCAACTCGTTCTACCGCATATATCATCTTTAGCTCGGTCATTTTCTTTCCTATAGGGCAATTGTGGATAGTCTGTACTACTCCTTTCCACTCTGTTTGCATCATTCCTTTTTTCCAAGTCAGGAACATTTCTCAAACGATCTTAAGTTGTCCGGCTAAAGCAAATTCTTCGCATAACACCTTAAGTCTCAGTCGGTAATTTTCCAGGTTTTCAAAAGGACTTTTTCGGAAGTTCTTAGCCTGCAGATGGGCTTCTTCTATGGTAATTTATGCAAAAGAGAGAGAAGTCAGAAAGTTTAATCTACCCCTTCTATCTCATCTAAGTCTTTCTTATTTCTATTCTAGTTTATTTCTTCTTAAGTCCAATTCTATAATCATGATTCCTAGGTTCTTAACCATGCTCTGATACCAACTTAAACTGTCATGCCCCAAGGGGTACCTTAAACATAACCGTCCGCCACACTCAATATTAAAGTTTAAGTATGACAACCTTAGCCACTCCCAAAAGCTTTGATATTAAGTGCAAGGTGTGTTCTCATAAATTTAGAGGACTATCGATGGAATTAGGAAGCTTAAGAAGATATAATAACAGATTAAGAAAAGAGGATTCATAATATTCATTTATTCATAACAATGATCTTACAAATCTTAGGGGCATTTTTTCCCAGTCACAAATCTATTACAAGAATATTTCCATAAATGACTTCTTACAATGAAACTCAAACAAGTTATTTAAACAAACATATGAAATGCAACATACACGTGGGCAAACAAAGCATATAGTTTTCTGAGAACTATATGTCGAATGAATACGCCCTCCATTCGGGGTTTGGTGATACATAACCTCAAAACAAGTACTTTTAGTTAAAAAGATTTATACTTTCAATCAATATCGCCAAGCATATTAAGTCTACTTGAATTGAGCCTTGCTTTAGGACTTTCCGCCAGGCATTTCCTTCATGTCGCCAAGCAATCGCTTTCGGTCACTCCACCAAGTGTTGCTTTCGGCCTGAGCTACAATCCTTCTCACCCAAAGATAATAACCCAATGCAATGTGACTCACTTCATGATATGCATGAACTCATTTATTTATCATCTCATAACATCATTAATATGAAATTTAAGGTGATCATAGAATCTCATACAAATCAAGGGTTACACTAAAACAAACATTAAATCAATTCCGGCCTCGATATTCTTAAGATCCTTTTAACAAATTATCTCACATGCACATTCATTTGTCTTTTCTTAATTCTAATGCGACTAAATTATAAGAACAAACAAGTAAAGCATTTTAAGAAAATAAACTCACGATGCCATATCAACAATTCTACTATACGGATGAGTCGCTTATACAATCCTCTTAATCGAAATAGTCCTCGGGGTATAGATATTCTTCCTCGGAATCACCTAGTTAAAGAAAATATCCAAATGAGTATTTCTTGATGATATTCTTGAGATTTGACAAAACAACGTCATGAGAACGTTAAAGTACGTATAAAGGAGAATTCCAATTTAAAATGGCCATAACTTGGTCATTTTAACTCGGAATCGCGCATATAGTATACCGATTTCTACCTACTTGAAAAGATCTATCCATTTCTAAAACTATTTTTATCAAACTAAACCTTTTAAGCCCCTAAATAGTGGTGATCAGATTCATCACGAATTTTTCTATCCTAAAAGCAATTTTGTTTCCAACTTTAGATCATTCAAAATTTATTTGATAAATACTTAGTGATCTATATAGTCGAAAGATTCTCTTTTTATAGCTACTTAGCTCATATTTATTCATGCTCAAGTGTTTGTTGTCCAACTATCTTTCTTGAGTAAAACAATGTCAATTAGAAGTTTTAGAAAATTATAGTTTACAAGAAATTTATTTTGTAAATCTTTTGGGATAGATACTTTGATTCTTTTGTTTTCAAATAATTACTTTATGTTTGACTTATTAATTTTTTTCTAGATGATTTTTTTGAAAAGTAATTTTTTTTCTTCTTTTCTAAATTTTCTTTATTAGTGCTACTTTTCCTATTTATTTTCTATACCATTTTTCTTTGACTTTTTATTTGAAAAGATCTTAATTTGGAAATTCTCATTCCTTTCTCATAAGGTTTTCTTTATATTATGTTTTCATAGAAAACATTTTGTATTAAAAATCGTTTTCTTTTTGAAAAACAGAGCAATATAGAAATGATTTAAAAAGCTTTTCAAAACAAAAGTAGTTTCTAAATTGTAGTGAGTTCTTCTTATAACTTGGAAAGGAATGGCTTTATTTTTGTTAAACCATAGATTTTATATTTCATATAAACTTATTCCTAAGTGATAAAATCTCCTTTTTATCAAATATTTTTTAGAGCTTAGAAAAATTTGGACAACAATCTTAATGGCATGATTTATGAGAATATAATAGCAAACAAAAATAACAAAAATAATAAATAAATTCAAGTATTAGGAGTCTTAGCTTCTTCAAGGCTCCCGGGACTAAGAAGTACACTAGTCCCAAAAGAAAAATAAAATGAAAGAAAGAAAATTTTGTTTTGACTTGATGAGGACAAGTCTAAGACTAAAGACTAGTGTCTTAAAATAGCAAGAATTAAATAAATTGCAATGAAAGAAATAAATAAATTGCTTTGCATGAAAATAAATAAATTACAAGTGAGCTTATATGCTCTAAAGAATATGTATATATATATAGATACATAATAATACTTAGACATAATAATAATAACATGAATAAAATAAAATAATATATACATAAATGGATTTTCATGAACAAGAACAATACATGAACATAGTGTAGCTTCTATAACATTTAGTTTTTGGAAACTCACACCATGGTCATGTAAAGTTACATGACATAAGGAGAAGAAAGTATGGAGAAAAGTTTACCTAAAGAAGGATTTTGAAGTATTATATGGTTATGGGTTTCGTGTAGGTAGAAAGTGGTTTGAGATTATTTTAAAAGAGTTTTGGGAGGATATTTGGAGAGAGTTTTGAGAGGAGAATTTGAGAGAGTTTTTATTGAGAAATTTGTGAGTAGTAATTGTATGAAAGAAGTGAAAGAGGAGAGAGGTATTTATAGGAAATGAGGAATGGATTTTTGTGTGATTTACATAAAAGAAAATTGAAACAAAATTGAGAGAGATGAATGAGGGGGGGCACTGGCCATGTAGAATAGAGGGGAGAAGAGAGATTTTATTTTGTATTTTTGTGGATTAAATGAAGTAATAAGTAAGGTAGATGTGAAATAAAGTTATGGGAAAGGTAAAAAGTAAAGGTTATAGGTTATGGTATTTGTAAGAGTAAGTGTAAGAAAAAGTAGACATAAAATAATAGTGTAGAATAGTAATGAATAGTATAATGTAAAGTAGATATGACTAATAAAGTACCGGTAGTAAGAAAATACATGTATAATTGCAATATCTGTTATTTTTACTTACCAAAAAATTATAAAGCTGATATTTTTGAAATCCTTATATTTTTTACGAGTCTAACGGTATATTCGGAATATTTTTACTATTCGAGCCTCGGACATGTTTTTCAAGAACTGTGTCCGACCGGGTTCAAAACGATTTGCGGTTTTACTAATCTGATGTTTTTAAGCTTTCTTAGGTAATTACGCACTATTCCACATACTAAACTCTTACTTACTTTCTCCAGATTGCTTATTCGGGATTGCTGGACTTAAGTTATTACGTCTAACTAGGGTTTTGTTGACTTTAGGGTTCCGATTGACTTTCAGATTATGGTTTTATGCTAAACCGATTCCAAAAAATTTAGGGGTTTACAATGACCTACCTAGCCATCACCTTCATTATTTCAATAAAAACCTTCATTTTGGGGTTAGCAAATAGATGTTTAAATAGGTAGTATACCTAATTACGAATTTTACAAAATTTTAGTAAATGATAACATCGTTTAGTCTATTCTTGGAAACCATTCCTTATTCTAGGATTATACTTTGATAAACCTCTTTATCCTTGTCAAAACTTGGTCTTTATTACATTTATCCCCAGGACTTCCATTTTTCATAAAAATCATCATTTTGGCATTTGGAAATAGGTGTTTAAACAATGGCCATTTTCAAATCCGAATTTTGAAAGTTTCATTTGAGATTGTTTTCTTTATAAAACTCATATAGTCTTTCAAAAAACCATTTCCTAATCAAACCTACTTCTTAGGGCTTCCATTTCTTTAATAAAAATCTTGTTTTGAAGTTGAAAAATGGGTGTTTACACTTCAAGCTTCCCTTATTACGAATTTAAAACTTGTTAATGGGATTGAAACATAACCTTTGTAAACTTTCCCTTGTTTTGAAAATATTCCTTAATCGATCTAAGTTTTTCTCATAAAGATCACTTAATTATGATATCTATTCCCTAAGTCCTTCATTTTTAATGTAAAATATACATTTTGAAGTTGAAAAATAGCTTTTCTAAATATGGCTCTTTTTTTATCCGAATTTTCAAAAATTATTTTTGTTGAAACTAAAGTAGATCTTGAGTTTTCTAATATTTTCCTACTATCATCAAGCTATTACAAGTTATTTATAAACATAAAAAAAAAAAGCCTAATGCATTTATGAACTCAAAACAACTAGATCCAATTTACTATACTAGTCATAAATGTATGAACACTATGATGATTATGTGAATATGATTAGATGATGAATATATGCACAAATCATTAATAACAACAACATAACTTGATAATAAAACAAGATAATGGCAAAATAACTCAAATAACAATATCTATAACATTGTGATGGTAAGAATCTCATGTTCAAGTGTTTCCACATCCCTAGCTTGAAGTTCATGGGGATTTTTGAGTGGAATCACACATGAATGATCTTGCCATTACAT
Organism: Combretum micranthum; assembly: GCA_024138025.1. Classification (NCBI taxonomy): domain Eukaryota; kingdom Viridiplantae; phylum Streptophyta; class Magnoliopsida; order Myrtales; family Combretaceae; genus Combretum; species Combretum micranthum. The sequence continues at coordinate 446,105 of JAMXBD010001127.1, read as the reverse complement.
GTTTCTAAGGTAATAAGGTATGGATCTATTACCTATTGGATGTGTGGAGTAAGAAACTTGAAAGAAAAACAAAAATGTGTGTGTGGAGAGAGGGAGAGGTCACGACACAAAGAGAAGGGGAGAGAGTGTTTTGCAAAAAATTTTCTAAAGTGAAAGGGAAGAAAGAGAGAAAATGAAATGAAGTTGGTATAAAGGATATATATAGACAAGTGAATTAAGGTTTTGTTAAATAAAATGAGTAAAAAAAATTAAATGGAGGATAGAGGGAGGGAGTGGTGTCGGCTCCTTAGAGAGAGAGAGAGAAATGTGTTGTGTTGTATAAGTTTCAAAATTAAATAAGTAATTTAAGTAGTAAAAGTTATATTGGAAAAGTAAATTGTAAGGAAAATAATGAAATTGTAAGAATAGGATGTAAGGATGTAAGGAATAGGTTATAGGTAGTTGTACTTGTGAATAGTGTAGAAGAATTCAAAAAGTAGATTAGACATTTAAAGTACCGGTAGTAATGAAAATACGATAAAAAGGTTATAACTGTAACTTTTATAACCCGAAAAATTATATAACTGATATATTTGGAAATCTTATGAAATTACGAGTCTAACGGTACTAATATCATATATTTAATATCTCGAGCTTTAGGACATGCTTTTCAAAGTCTATATCCGATCGGGTCCGCAATAGGTCGAAAATTCCCTAATCTTATCTTTATAAGCATCCTAGTATTATTACGAACCAAATTATACTCTCCACTAGTATTTTGACTCCTTGGTTTAGGAACATGAGATTGCCAAATTTAAACTACCAAGGTTTCTTGGGAAATTGGTTGACTTAAGGTCTCTAGTTGACTTTCCGGTTTAGGGTTTGAATTTGATATTACCCTAAAAAATTAGGGGCTTACAGAGTGGGATTATGGCTTGTGTGTGTAAAATAAAACAAATGAGGAAAAAGGGAGGGGGTTAACGTCGGCCACAAGGGAGAGAGGGAGAGAAAATGAGAGTTTTACAAAATTTTCAAATCTAATTTGTGTAATAAAGTGTATTGAAAAAGCAAATATAAGGAATGTGACGTAGTAAGGTAAGACTTGATTGTAAGGATATAAGAGTAGGGGTATGGCTTGTGAGTGTAAGTAGGGTATGGGCATGTACTTGTGAATTGTAATGAATAGTAAATTAGACAATTAAATTACCGGTTAGTAAAGAAAATACAATAAAAAAGCTCTAATTGTAATTTTTATAAATCGAAAAATTATAATAAACATATTTTTGAATTCCTCATTAAATTCCAGTCTCAATGAGTATTCCAGAATATTTTTCTAATTTCGAGTCCCGGGGCCAATTTTCTGGAACGAATCCCGGTTAGGTCCAAAACAAATAATTTCCCGAAAACTGATCTTTTTATGTTTCAATATATTCTTTAGAACTATAATATAGGTCAACTTGTTCTCAAAAGTTCTACGGTTTAATTCTTGTGAAGCCGAACTTAGGGTTTCTAGGTTTCTTTCTAACTTTAGCCATTCCGGTTTAAGATTTCAGTTTCCGATTCGATTCTCAAAGTCAAGCTTGGTTTACAAGAAAGCCAGGGCTTACACAACTAATTCACGAAGGGTTTTTAAATCCAATTCTTCCAACTGCATCCTTAAGTCCTCATCTAAGCCACTCAGAAAGACTTTCCTTTTTAACTCTTCACTGTGTTTGAAGGAGTCCGATGTGTACTGGAGTAAGCGACTGAATTCAGTCTCATATCGTTCGATCGTTCTTCCTTTTTGGGATATATGAAGGAAGTCTCCACTGTACTGCACTGTCAAACTTCTAGGAAAATAATTCTCCAAGAATTCTTTTATGAAGATTGCCCAAGTCACATGTTGTAGCAACTCTCTACTATTTGATTCCCACCACACTCTTGCGTTGAATCTCAGCATATAAGTGCCATAGTCCAGGCGAAGGTGATGAGGTACTTCAAAAGCAGCAAAGGATCTTTCTGTTTGTGCTAACCAATGTTCTACTTCATTAGGTTTTCCAAAATTCCCATCAAAGTATCGATTACTTTTGATGAAGTCTGGTAAGGAACTTAGATAAGGTTGAGGTGGCAGTGGTGCCGGCAGGGGGGTAGTTTGGGATTCAGCTTCTGGTGGTGTTGGTGCTTCTACCGTTGCTTCAGGTGCATTAGCAGCTAGCGACGACATATTCTATGCGTGCTGCATGAAGTTGTTGACCAATCCTATTAATTGGTTAATAGCTACCCAAACATCGCCTTGTTGATTTGGTGGGGGATTAGCTTGTTGATTTAGTGGGGCCGCTAGCTCAGCTGGAGGTGTCACGCCCCATAGGGTATTCTAAACGTAACAGCCCGCCACATATTATATAAGACTCTCGAATTCCCTATCTGAGCCCTTCGGGAGTCTTGTATAGATGTAAAGCGTCCCTTTACGACAATAGAATACTCAACCAATGGAGTTAAGTAGTTTAATATGGCATTCATTAGCCATAGATAATAAATCAAAACACATAATTATACTTTACAAAATCTAAGGGGCATTCCCCCACAAAATAATATCAAGTCCATTACAGTCATCCAGAGTTCTTTAGTTTCCAACGGAAGTCTATACAAAAATGGAGTAAACTTCTATGGGAAACTCCTATCTCCGGTACCTGTGTTGTGGCTTGCCTCGGTCTAAGCCAGATAAACTCGTGCTGCAATAAGTAAAAACTATGGGGGCGTAAGCTAACTAGCTTAGTGAGTAAGAACTTCCATATCACAATTAAGTACACTCATTCAATCAAGTGATTATTCAAGCAAGTATATGCATCACACAAATGAGTTCAACAAACATATGACCAACTGGAAATCATATGTGGATGGACTTGCGCCCTCCATCCCGGGTTAGCAGATTAACGAATTCTGCGGTACGATGCCGTTTAAGCTCACGGTCAACTGAACAATAATTCGTTTTATGGATCACGATTAACCAACAATTTCGTTTTATGGATCACGATTAACCAACATATTCGTTTTATGGATCACAAAAAACCAACCAATGCTAATGCTCCATCCCCATCGTGATATGAATGAATCCAATTACATTTGAGGTCAAATATACATTAGTTCAATTCTTTTAAGTGACCAACAAATATTCGCAGACATTCAATATAAGATACTAGCTAATCAGTCAATAGCTTAACACCTGGTTTCGATATTTCTTAAGTTCCATTTCGAACATCAACAGCAGACAAATATATAATTCCCATATACCCCATCATGCATATCCATTTTTATCTTTGCCTATACCACTAGTGCCACTACATTACAATCACAATCATTAATTGAGAGTGGAAGTAGAACTCACTCGGCCATTGGATGCCGGTCTTTCTAGTAGTAATAGTCGGGAGGTAGGGTGTCGTCCTGCTCAGGATCACCTACCAAGTAAGAATAATCCTAATGAGATTCTCATCATGTAACTAATCCAAACTATGCATCTAGACTAGATGAATTCGAAATTCTCGCTATTTGCGGAAGCTCCGACTTAAAACGGCCATAACTTGGTCATTTTAACTCGGAATTTCGCAAATTTTATATCGATCTCTATCTACTTCGAAAGATCTATCTATTTCTAATATTAATTTCAAGTTTTGAAAACATTAAGGTCACGGAACAGTAGGATCAGATCTGTTCCGTAAATCCTCAAATTCCGAAAATTTGTTTTGCTTTTGATGAGAAATGTTCCTAGTTGATGTTTCATGCATGAATGGTATATGAATGAATTCCTAACATGAATACAATGTAATGAACTCTATATATGCATGGTTTTGATGATCTTTAATGATGGACTCTTATGAATTCCTAATTATTAGGAAATTCCTTAATGATTTCTTATAAAAAGTCCTTATTACCAACCTTACATCCCCTAATGTTTTTATGATTTTATCCTTAGAATTTACTTATCACCTAATTAAAAATGAGTTCCCAACATCCATATTAGTCATGACCTTCATTCATGCATAAAAATACACATTTTTCATTGAGTAAATATGTTTTTGAATGAGCTACTTAGAAAAATCCGAATTTTTTATAATTTCCATTTTCTTGCATTTTCCTTGTGAGAAAACTTGTTTAATGCTTCAAAAATTGAAGCTCCAATATATCTATCATCTAAAGACTTCATTTAGCTTATAATTCATGCCATCTAGGCTTGGATACTAAGTGTTTATATGAGCATTACCCAAAAATACGAATTTGACCACACATCCATAAATCAATATTTTTCATTCTAACTTTACTACTTGTTTTACATTTATATCATGCCTAAACTCATCTAAACTTATGAAAATCATTCCTTCAAGATACCTATTACATATACCCTTCATTTTTCATGTGAAATATGGTTTTAAAAATGATTTTGGTGGCTTTTAAAGTAGGGTTTCAATTTCATCCTTATTTCCAACAATTCATATTTGACAAAACCTTTCCTTTTTCAATGTTCTTGCCTTCTATATATGAAGATCCACTATCTAACACACCTTTACATGAACAAGACTACGTTTTTATGATTATCAATGCATGAGGATCAAAATAAACATATGGACATAAAGGTAAATGAAGATATACATGTCTAAACCTTAGATCTACTAAATATGATGCATGAATCATAAACTTCATGGCATGAACATCAATATATATGCAAGATCTCTACTTTACATGCATGAACAAGAAGATATCTCAACATAAACTCATCTAAACACTAGATCCATGTCTTGTGATGGCTTGATATTCTTGTTCATGTGTTTTCATGTCCCTAGCATGAGCTCATTGGGATTAAATGAGAAAACACACAAGATATAGCTTTGCCATTACAAGATTTAGGAAGAATCAAAGCTTAAATCAATACCAATGAAGATCAAAGGTAGAAATGAAGAAGTCTTGAGTTGAAAATGTGAGAGGAAGAGGGAGGGGAAGCTTATGGCAACTAAGGGGAAAAAGAGAGAGTTTTTTCTTTTGTAAAATTTGAAACAAGTAAAATGAAGAGAGAAAGAGAAAAATGTGTTTATATATGAGTAAATTAGGTTTGTTAGTGAATAAAAATTGTAAAAATAAATCAAAGGAGGGAGAAGCGGGGGGGGGGGGCCGGCGCCGGCGCCGGCCATTGTTTGTGTGTGTGTGTGTGTGTTTTGAAATTTTGATATTTTGTAATTTAGATAATTAAAATGTAATAAATGTAATAATTAATTAAGAGACAAAATTCATTGGAAAAGAAAATTGAAATGAGTAGTTGTAAGGATGTAAGAATAGGGTATGGGTAGTGTGTAGTGTAGGTTGTACTTGTGAATAGTAGACAAGACATCTACTTTACCGGTTGTAACGAAAACACGGGAAAAGCTATAACTGTAATTTTTATAGCCCGGAAAATTATAAAATTGATATTTTTGGAATCCTTATAAAATTACGGTTCTAATGAATATTCTGGAACATTTTTCTAAATCCATGGTCCGGCACGCTTTTCCGTAATTGAGCTCGGAAGGCCCGGAATTGAAAAATTCCCGAATTTAAAACTTTCAAAGGTCTAAAATATACTTTAGAAGGATAATTCATATTCATTTACTTTATAAAACTTCTTTTATTATGAAACCGAAGGAAAGCTGGATTTAGGGTTTCTAAGCTCCTCTCACTAGACTCAAACCAGACCGGATTAGGATTTCGCTTCCAATTCCCGGGGTTTCTTAACTACTGAGAATACCGGGGTTCACAGGAGGGTTATTGGATACACGATGTTCTCATCTCCTACCTCTCCTATTTCATCTGTCAATTAACAAGACTAATAATATACCGGTAATAAAAAAAATACGCGTATAAATGCAATATCTATTATTTTAGTAATCGAAAAATTACGAAATTGATATTTTTGAAATTCTTGTATTATTTCGATCATAATGGTGTTATCATAATATTTTACTATCCCGAGTCCCGGGAGACGCTTTTCGAGAAATGATCCATTTGGGTCCGAAGGACACTCAAAATTCGCGAATATGATATTTTACGCTTCCTTATATAATTATGAACTATTATCACTAATTATTTCAACTTCGTTGTCCTGGGCTAAAGAATTTGGAAATGTCGAATCTAAATTCTAGGATTTGTTCTAGCCTTTTGTTGATCTTTAGGGTTTCCGGTTGACTTTTAATTCTAAAATTAAACTTAAAATTAATCAAAATGTCAAGGGTTTACAAGTAAGGTATTTGATTCTCTATGGTCCTTGTGATTTGTGAAAATATCGGTATCTTAAACTATTTTGCTTAAATATATATATATATATACACATCTAACACATTTAGTGAATAAATAAATGAATCTTTCAATCTTTGAATTGCAAGATGGTCTTTATGTTATGTGTGCACACATGATATGACGACTTTAGAGTAAACCTATTAGGCCCCTATTTAGGGTCGTGACAATAATCTAACCCCCTTCATTAAATTGGTCTTTTGATTTTGTTGGATTGGTTAGCCAGGTATTGTTATAAAAATCCTTGCTTTATAGCCTCTTACAAGGTAGCTTTCAACTGTATGCAATAATTCATATTATGTTCCTCATCTTCATGGTAATCATAAGACTTGCTTGCATCTTGGTAGCTAGGAATCCCTTTCTTTCATGCCCTTAGCACACATGGTGTGCTAGTTTCACCATACACATTACTTAAGTGATATATGAACAACTCCATTAAGCTAGATGGGTTACTAATTAAGTTTTAATTAAGAAATTTTTATTATGTTTTATGAAAATTTTGGCAAAGTACCATCCTTTTTTCCCATGATTTGGTGAGATACACAAACTTGTAATAATTTAAAGTTTTCTCAAAACAATTTCATTTATTGAAAGGGCCTAACACAGGCCTTTTCAAGTGAGCTCAACTCACGTCCAAAAGCTTAGGACTCAATAGTCCTTCTAAAGTAACATTTAGAAAGATCTACAGTTATTATTTGTTGTGATTCATAGAATTTATAGAAAGAGGTTTTCCCAAAATAAACATCTTAACTTCTACTTATGTAAAAAAGACCTCAATCACCAAGCCTAATTTGTGACAACTACAAGATTAGCTCCTTATCATCAAACCCTTATCTATCCTTAGGCGTCATAAAGCATTTCCAAAAAGAAATTGTCCATAAAATAGAAATATTAAAAGAATGAGTGGTGAACCACTAAGTGAATAGATTAATTGGCATGGGGCTATTTTACCTTAACCAGAGGCCTTAAGTCTGAGCTTTGGGAATGAAGCTATGTTAAAACTCGATAGGAATAGCTTTGTCACCCTTTTGGTTCTACTCGACTCGAATCTGGATTAGTTGGCACCCAATGTGGTGTCAAATGCTAGGTGATTTGATCTTTAAAAAAAAAGAATGGCTGATGAAACCCAATACACAGTAAATAAGCACACTAATGCATGTCACCTATTCTTAATCTAATGCAATGACACACATAAAAGTACTAGTCTTACACTAAATTTGTACCATGCTATATAAGTCTTGTTACTTGAATTTTAAGCTCAACATTGGAAAAAGGATAAACTATAATAAAAGTTGTCAAACACACAATTTTATATAAAATTGCCATAGCATATGTACAATGAAAATGCAAAAATATGAGTTTTTAGAATCCATACAAATTAACTAAATAAAACTATAAGACTCGATTATTTTGAGGAAAAATCTTGTTAATGCAAAAGGTTTTACCCAATTTGTATAGCTTCAAGACAACATATATATATTAAGTATAAAATTTAAAAAATATTACCTTTTATAAAAAATTTTAAAAAAAAAATTACAGGAAAAATATTTTAAAATATTAATAATAAATTTTTGGATTATAAATGATTGGTAGATAAAGTTCGTAAATCTGTGGAAAAATGACTTACGCTTTTATAGTTGGTAAGTTATTTTTCCAAAAATAAGTTATAAATGAGTATGTTTTCCATAACAAGAGAAAATTTTTTTGCAATAATTATCTCATTTTTCTTTAAACAAATATGGAAAAATGGAAAGACATTTTCCTCAAAAACATTTTCATTAATACAAACAAGGCCTAAATATGCTTGAAAGAGTTGTAAAAAACTTGAGATACATAATTGATATTAAAAAAATAAAGAAATTAAGTTTATCATATTTATATGTATAACTCTTATTCCATAATATAGCATACGAAGGAGAAGAGCAAACAAATTTGAAACTAAGTTCGTCTTTTTTTTTTCCTAGTTATTTTGTTTAAAAGAAGTTATAAATTGAAAAAAATAAAAACCTTTCAAATTATCTTGAATTCTTAATTGTATAAATTCCTTTGTATATCTTATAGCTAGAATTTCAACTTGAATGAAGTTATAAATATTTAAAAGATGGAAAGACAGAGAGAAGGGGAGGATAAAAAAGATTAGAATACAACAAAAAAGATGTAGCAAATAGGCTAGGTATAAAAAAAAAAAAAAAACTAGTCTATAAATTTATGGTTGGTTTGAAAAGGTAAACCAAACCTGTAAACCCTCGTTTTCTTAAGTAAACCTTAGCTTGATTACAGGAAAGATTTAAAACCGAAACCGAAATCCTAAAGGAATATCTCTGGACCAATCGGACCTAGGAATTCTAAGTCTAGTGATATCAGGAAGGAAACCTTGAAAGAATAAAAACGAGCTAACTTTGAAGTAAGACTCTAAATCGAAAAGTCAATCGAAAATCCTAGGTCAACAAAATCTCAAAGAAACCTAGCAGTTTAGATCCGGCAATCCCAGGTTCTCAAACCAAGGAGTCAAAATATGAGTAGGAAGTATAGATTGGCTCATCTTAATATTAGAATGATAAATAATATCCGATTAGTGAATTTTCGATCTATTTCGAGCCCGATCGGATATAAGTCTCGAAAAGCGTGTCACGGGGCTCACGATATTAAATATATGATAATAGTACCATTAGATTCATAATTTTGCAATATTTCTAAATATTTCAGTTATATAATTTTTCGGGTTATAAAATTACTGTTATAACATTTTTATCATATTTTCATTACTGCCAGTAAATTAAGTGTCTAATCAAATTTTGTTTTCTTTTACACTATTCATCAAGTACAACCACCCATACCTATTCTTACATCCTTACAACCTATTCTTACAATTTTACATCATTTCCTTACAAATTTACTTTTCCAATTATTCTGTACTCAACTACTCATTAAGTTTGAAAATTATTACACAAAATAAATCAAAACACTCTCCTCCCTCTCTCTCTCAAAACCGGCGAATGCCCCCCTCCCCCCATTCACTCTCTTTTATTTGATTTTCTTCAAATAAATTATTCATACAAACCCTAATTCATTTTCCTATATAATCTCTTTTTCACTTTTCCTCATTTCTTACAAAACCCACTTTTGGAAGTCTTTTTCTCTCCCTCTCCACTCTCCTTGCCATGAGCCCCTTACACACACACACAAAATTTTTTTTTACTTTAAGTTTCCTTCTTCAAAACATAAAATAGGTAATAGATCTTAACCCTACCACTTTAGAAACATGTAATAACAAGTTTATACATGTGTGGATCCACTAAAATCCCCATGAGCTTTATGCTAGGGATGTGCAAAACACTAGAACATGATATTCTTATCATCACAATGTGTAGGTCTTGCTATTAGAGTTGATATACTATCATTTTGCTATATCATTTGCTATCTATTATTTTTATGGAAACTTTGAGCTTATATTTTCATTTCTATTCTCATCTACATATTTTTCATGATGCATTCTCACTCATAGCATGAGTAGTACAGTAGATCTACTTGTTTGGAGTAGTTAAAATAACATAGCTATTTGTTGTACATGCATGAAAGACTTGTTACATGTTTTTCTTAAGGAATGAGTTGATCAAAACTCAATATCCATTTTGTTTCTATCAAAAAGTTATTTTTAAAATTCGGATCTTGAGAAAGACCCATTTAGAAAACATATTTTCCAACTTCAAAATGAAGGTTTTACATGTAAAATGAAGGGCTTAGGTAATAGATATCATCAAGTAGTGACTTTTATTGGTTGATCATGGTTTTACTAAGAGAAATTTTCAAAATAAGAAAATAATTACAAAAGTTAAGTTAGATCTATGGGGTAACTCCAATAAAAATGTAGAAATTCATATCTATGGTGAAATGCCAAGAAAACACCTATTTTCCAATCTTAAAACAAGAGTTTTACTAAAGAAATGAAAACCTTAGGAAGTAGGTTTGATTAGGACTTAATTTTAGAAAGGATAAATGAGCTTTTCACAAGAAACAATTTCAAAAACAATTTTCTAGATTCGGATCTAAAAATGATCCCTATTTAAACACCTATTTCCAAATGTCAAAATAAGTATTTTGATAGGAAAATAGAAGTCTTGGGAATAGATATAGATATAATAAAGACTTGATTTTTATGAGAATAAATACGTTTTATCAAGGTAGAAACTTAAAACAAAGGAAAGGTTTCCCAACTAAGATCAAACAATAATCTTATTTCCAAAAATTATGGAAAATTCATCCAAAGGCAAAACCCACACTTAAACATCTATTTTTCAACCTTTAAATGAATAAATTTGTTGAGATAATGAAGGCATTGGATATATAGGTCACCAAGACTTTATCATAGTAGCTAGTTTCTCAAACAAGCATTCATAACATTATTTCAAAGTAAAAGTTTTTCCAAGAATTCTTTTCAATCAAAAATCTTTAAGGAAATACACACGAATAGCTCATATAATATCATGCATGATAATAACATGTAGATATTACATGTACATATGATTTACTTGATAGAAATAATGCAAATTTCACAAAACAATTTCGGAATCACAACTTTTAGTTACTGATTAGATCTGATCCGAACATTCTGGGACCTAAATGTTTTCAAAATTTAATAATAACATCATAAATAGATAGATCTTTCGAAGTGGATAGAAATCGATAGCTTATTTGCAAAATTCCGAGTTAAAATAACCAAGTTATTACTGTTTTAAGTTGGAATTTCCAATTACTGCGGAAATTAAGGATTTAAAAAGTTTTATTTGAAAAGTTTGGAGTTAGTTATGGTATGAAATACTCATAAGGGCATTTCTTTCATTTAGGTGATTTTGGTTTCGGGGGAAAATTCTTGTTTCTGGATTGCTACCATTAGAGACCGAAGACCATGGCCGAGTGAGTTCACTATCTTTAAATTTTATACTTGTGCTTGTGCTTGTGCTTGTGCTTATAATATTAGTGGTATTAGAATTAGGGCAAGATAAAATTGATCATATGATTATGATTTCTATATGGGTGAATGAATAATAAGAATATCGGAATGAGCTTGTTGTAACTATTTGAATAATTTAGTATAAAATTGAGTTGTCTGCAATATCTATGATTACCCATAAACTGTTAAATTATTATGCAATGATCTTATAATTAAATCGACATGCATACCATATGTGGAGTCATATTGCATGGGTTATTATACCTTTGTGGGAAGAAGGCATAATAGCTAGGCAACGAGGGGCCTATAAACTCGAATGTTGGCATAATGGTCAGAAATTAAATGTTGGTGTGTGGGCCAGAATTGAAAATGTGTGTGGATGGGCACTTGTATCAACCACAATAAAAAGTGAGAAAAATTTAAATCATTGATCGTATGGGCCTGAAACACCTAACCCCGATTGGAGGGTGTAAATCCATTCAGCATAAGACTTCCGGATGGTCTTATGTATTGTCTGATATATACTACTATTGAGTATTTAATTTTGGAAGTGAAACTCACTAAGTTAGCATAGCTTACACCCCCATAGTTTCTTGCAAATGTAGTTTCCGTACTTATGGCTGCGTCCTCGGACCTGGCCAAATCAGGTAATGAGAGACTAGGAGTTATCTCCCTAAAGTTCACAATTGGTTTGTATATTTTTCAGTAGTGGACCTAGAAGGATCAACGGTTAACAAAAAGGATATTACTAAATCTTATGTGTAGCAGGGGAATGTCCCTTAATGCTTTGTAACTGATCCCAAGATATTTGTGGTTTATATTTTTATGCTTATCCTATCAAATTGAACTATCTGTCCCCAATTGTTTATGTATTCTATTGTCGTGGGGGAACGCCTTGCATACTAACACAAGACTTCTGAATGACTATGATAGTGACTCTTAAGTCTTGATTAGCATACGGCGGACTGTTACGTCTAGGGTACCTTTTGGGGCGTGACAAAACCAATCCGTAAAACTGAACCAAACTGTTTTAAAAAATATATAATAATGTCTTAATTATAACGATATTTTTTTTATGATGATTGATTAAGGATTGTATATGTTCTTATGGTTATTATGATATTTATTGTTGATGAATTTTGAGTAATATTACTTGATTCTTTTTTAAATTGTCTTTTAGGTTCGTGATATATATTCTTTCATTGGTAACATAATATTTTTTTTAATAGTTTTAACTTTATGGACTATGAAATTTGAATATTTAGTTATAATTCATATCATGTATTAATTATTGAATGAATTCTATTAGCATAACACTTTTATCATAAATGACTTTTGTTGTAAATAATTGAATTGGTTTATGGAAAATTATAAATTATGGTTTGCAATGTATTAGTTAGTGAATGTGTCATGTTAGTGGATAATTGATTGTAATTTAGATTTATAAAGGATTATGATTCTCAGTATGATGATGGATTTATAAAGTATTTTGTTATGATTTGCAATATAAACTTTGTAGAGTAATTTAAATGTTGAATATCCACACAAATGTAAAAAAAAAAAAAAATTAGAACAAAAAAAATTTAGTTAAAATTTTTATGTAACTTTGTGATCTAAATCAAACCAAACCGTTATTAAATGGTTTGAAAATTTAATAAACCAAACTATTATTTAATGGTTTGGTTCGATATGAATAAAAAAAAACTAAATCATAAATTATGGTTTGGTTCGTTTTACTAAAAATAAAACCAAATGAATGCATGCTCACCCTTAGTAGCAAACTAATAGTTCATGGACTTTTAAAATTATAGATATACAATATATTCAACCAATACATTCCGGCCAGTATAATTAGTAAACTTGGTTAAAATTTTAAATTTTTTGAGTTTAGCATGTGGAGTCAATTAAAATATAACATGTATAATAAAAGCAATTTGATAGTTAAGTCAACTTGAAATAGCTCTTAAAATTGTAAACTCTTGAATCCTATGAGTACCATGGTGATTTTAACAACTATCATTATGACATATTACTACAAACATAAGATCCCTGGTTTATAAATTATTTCACTAACACCACCGTGGATACTGAATTTCTTTTCCCAAAAGGGTATGGTAAAAATTTCTTAAAGACATCTGTGGGATTAGCTTCTCTAAGCAAATCATGTACAAATTATGAAAGCAAATAAACTCTTTTCGTCCAAGTAGTGTTATTTACAGAATTTTCACCAGTATTGTATTTGCAATTTATCAATTTTTCTGACTGCTGAACAATGAATTTCTTGTCATAATATATGCATTCACAAAATACAAAGCCAAATGATGACTTACGATTGGGTCTTTTCACATTCCCCAGGCCTCTAAATAACAACCCACTTAGCACATGAGGTGAGTTGACAAGAGTCAATGAGGCAGTGGCTAGACATAGACTGGTAGTCAAATGTTATGCGTAGTTTAGGATCAGCATTAAAAGGTTAAATCGTTATATCAGGTGTACATTTAAAATACTGAGCACTGATCATATAAGAATTTAAGATTCAGTTCAATCGATAGAAATAGAATTGTAACTTTATATGATAAAGAAGCATTGAGTTACATGTGGCTCACATTACAAGAGATGAAAAAGGTAACTCGTATAAATCCGGTCTGCCCCTACATCCTAACAAAATATGACGCAAAAAAATGCTCTCTCAGAGGTAATCAATCAAATTTTATTAGTGTAAAACGAATATTATTTTTTGTTTTTTACGAATCAACATGATCCAAACTGTTGACACTTTTATTGAAAAGATAAGAGCTAAGACAACAGAATGGATATGTTCGGAACTTCTTTGATTCCTCCTTTTCTATTTAATGCTAAGTTACTATTATAATCATCAAATGGATGCAAGTGGCATCTCAGCTTCACAACATCTTCTTTTCTGAGGGATCTGATGCAGAAAGTTCTGCATACATGGAACTTATTGCTTTTGCAAAGTATTCCTTTGCTTGAGGCCTCTTCACCTATGGATATAAGAAAGAAGCATTAAAAAGAAAGAAACATAACGATTTTCCATGTATATGGAATTAAAATTAGCCGGTAGAATTATCTGCTCGATGAATTACCTTAAATGTGGGAGTTAGTAGCCCGTTCTCCACCGTGAAGGGTTCAAGCACCAGAGTAACAGCCTTCGCAAACTCAAAACCTCTCAACTGTTCCACAGAATATATTTGCTTGTTAGTGATTGCTGTCTCAGAAAACAAAACAAAAATTGATGTTAGTGAATTTTGAGAAATTTGCCTCAGCTTCTCTTCCGACAGCATCCATGTCAACAAGAACGGCAGCTCTGGTTCGTGGGTCATTGCAAAGTTGTGCCAAATCATTGTACTGTGCAAGGCAAACACCACACTAAAATGAGAACAAGGAATATTTTACAAAACATGAAAGCATATAGGGAATAGAAAACAGGAAACCTGGATGCCTTCTGAAGCAGCCCATGCTTTCAACACATCTGGATCAACTGAGACAACGGCTACCAGAGAAGAATTAAAGCTGTCACCTATCAAAAGCAATAAATGGTAATCAACAAACAGAAAATAGGGTAAGAAGAAACAAATAATCCAAGCATCTTCATTACTTTGATCTCTCACCATAAACAAAACATTGAGAGACAAATTTGCATTTAGCATATACATTCTCAATTTTTTCTGGAGCTATGTACTCTCCCTGTGCCAATTTGAAGATATTCTTCTTCCTGATCAATGGAAACAGAGTTCTCCAATTTTCAGAACATAATATGATGAGTTTGATATATTTTGATACGGGAAGAAAGAATAGCAGGGATGCATTCACTCCAATAAATAATTATGTAATTCACACTGCATTATTGCTGCACACACCATGCATATTTAATTACATCAAATCGACTATGAAGTGACTGACAAACCTAGAATAACCAATTTCAAATGGGCTTTGCTAAAATTTCTGAAAGTCCTGGCTGATGACACAGGCTGACTGATATGGCGCAAAAGAATGGGGCTACTAGATTTTTCTCTGTGATAAGTTAACTTTTGTTTGAAAGACGTATCAAGAGACATCATTCTGAATCATCATCACAAGGTTCCTTTAACCAAGAAACATTTCTGTTACATCACTACGATAGAGTTTAACCACCAACCTCAGATCGAAGTGTAGTTCCTCTACTCCTAGGGCACAAGAATATTAAATCGTGAATGAAGTTAAAAATAAGATAAATGCATACATTGAGGCCCTGTTTTTGCTTTAGGAAAACAAAAGGCCCCTGCTCTTCCAGAAAAGATTTTACATTCGATCCTTCCCCCCCCCACCCCCCACACCACCAACCCCCCCCCCCCCCCCCCCCCCCAAACTTCCTCCCTTTCTACTCAGACTAGATAGCAGACTGGGCTTCTTGTATTTCAAGTAATTTGTGACTAATGTGAAATTAATTGAAGACTAAGCAAAAGCAGCTTGTCTGCCCAGAATCTCCTAGTAATTTTTGCTCCCATATTATGCTTTTTCATCCTAGAGAATGGATGCTACCCTTGGTGAAAGAAATAAAACAAAATGCAAACTCTGAGAACCATAACTCATTATATTGATTGTTTTTCTTCATTGAATATTACCGATCGATTATCTTGAGACGTCCACCAGGTAACCACAATCCGATATCTCCGGTGTGGAGCCATCCATCTTCATCTATTACTTCTCTCCTGTGCAATTAACTTATTATAATATGGACTTGAAATTTCAAGTGTAACCTTGGAGTTATGAATCAAGTTAGAGACGGACGTTTGTACTTCATCTTTGTGATATCCTTGAAATATAGTTGGACCCCTGACACATATTTCCCCACGTGGTAGGGCTGATCATGAGATGTGTAATTCATCTCCGGTACATCCACAAGTTTTATTTCTGCAATGAATACACAATTAAATAAAAGAAGAGCTTATGGACTTGTTCTGAAACTAGAGGAGGAAAGAACCTATGGAGTGCTGAAATTTTTTAAATTGAACTTACATAAATAATCATCAGATTATCATATATGCATGCAGGGCTTTTGCATCAAATTTTACCATTATATTTGGCATTAGTTACAACACCAGAGTATTTGGCTAAATTATTAGATTTCACATGGATATCGTAGTCAGTTTTAATGACTAAAATGAAGAGGTTCAAAGTTCTTACTGAGGTAGAATTCACTCTTCACCAACTAAATCATGCATAAAATTGAGCTAAGCTTACAAGGTCCACAGATGCAAATAGAATATTATTCTCATTAAATAGTTCAAGAAGCCTATCAATTTTTGCTATGCTTGTTGTAGTAGCAAATTCTTAAAAAAAAAAAAAAATGATCAATGAGAGCATGTAAATAACATGGCTGGAACCATGTCCATATATGATGAAGGGACCAGACTCCTTTCTCTTACAACGTGGATATAAATTCTGAGAAGTATCTGCTGGATTTATTTTCAAAAGAAAAGGCAACTGATAACCACACGATGAACTTATGAAAAGTTACCACATGCAGGACTGGGAGACCCAACATGACCAAATAAGTTGTCCCCCTCGTCCATAGCACTTATGACACAAGATGTCTCAGTCATTCCATATCCTTCAGCTACTTGACCACCAAAACAACTGAAAAATGAACCAAGGAATCATGAATTCACATTATTACAAAATGGTTTGCACAGACATGACATATTCAGAGAGGCTTGAACAGATACTAATGGAGCCAACTTACATCTTCAGAAACTCCAGCACATCTGGGGACAAAGGTGAGGCACCTGATGTCATGAAGCGAACCCTCCCTCCCAGCTTTTCCCTTATTTTATTGAACACCAGTCGATCCCACATTGGAGATGGGTTCTTTCCTGTAAAATATGCACCCATAACAAATCAAACAGAGCAAATCAAGATCACAGGCAACAGAAATTTTTAAATACAGCATAAAATTCATCTGACTGGCAAACGCTACATATAACTTACAGGAGACCCCTTGCAATGAAATTTTAGAACATAAGCTCTTTGAAATTTATAACTAACCATTTAGACAATCTACTAAGCCAACTATTTATTTATGTATTTTACCCCAGTAAAGAAGGCTTAGTCATTTCTCAATTCCTAAAATTGCAACTGATCCTGCGCTTTGCATGGTTGTCTATAAAAAATCCCAAATGCCTATGGAATGCTGAACATTATATATATTCATAATATGTGCATAAAGGGAATGGATGCACTATGATTTTCTTGGTATTCACAGTATTTTCCTAAGGTTTTGTTTTTGAAAGCAAAAGGAAGAGAGCAAAAAAATAAAGAAAACTTCAGTTCCAGTAAAGGCTAACTATTTTCTTCAGGCAAAAGAATAGAAAAATTCCCTCATAAAGATCTCTGCTGAGCACAATGTGCTCCGTATTATAAAATAGTGCAGAGAACATGACCCACCCGACCCAACCCCACCCCACAGAAGAAGAGCAGAGACTAGGTTCTTCACCGTTCAACATTGCTTGCTTCTTTGCATTGTAAGCAGCATTAAATAGCTTCTCCCTTAATCCTCCAGATGCTTTTACAGCATTTAATATTCTGTACAACTGCAGCTAAGTCATATAATGGACTCTACATGTAAGTATGAATTAAAATCAATAGTTGCATGCATCTTACCCAGCATATATCCTGTTATATAGCCGAGGAACACTGCAAAAGATAGTGGGTCTGAGAGCAGCAATGTCATCCAACAGCTTCAAATTATCCTAAAAACCATGCAACAAATTATGCATGGGTCTCAGAAATGCTTTGGATGGATGGAATATCGATCTTCTAGAAAGAGATCAATGCATGTAACAGCAAGGAGAAATGCAGCAAAATGCAATACAAACTTCCACCCTTTATTGGTGATCATATGCCATAGAAAATAATGCTGCAGATCAGCAAACTATAAGCACAGAATACATCACAGATATATGATTTTCCATCCAAATCCATTAAAAGTCTTTTTGCAAAATCTGATTCATAAACTGCACACCAACCAAAGTGATGAGGATCAATTTACAAGTGATCGAGAAAAAGGAAAATCAAGAACAAATCTTGTCACAACCGTGATGAGGACGGTGACAATCAATGGAAAGCAAAAAGCTGATAATGCTGCACATCACGCCCATGAAGTTGAACGTGATCATAACATCTTGACAATCGCGCCTGTGACACTGCCCGTGACAGACAATGTATAGCCAATCAATGATGATTATGCCCTTGGAACCGGCCATGATTAGCTTGAAGACTGATGATCAGAGAGGATCACGACTACATCCCGGCCATGACAGGGTCCATTTTGATGCCCAAGATTTGATTTATTTTAAATTTTTACTTTATTTTATTATATTTGATTGAATAATTACTATTTTGCCCTTATTTAGGTTATGAGTATATAAAGGGCTTTGCTCGTAAACAATAACATAAGTTTTATCATTTTAATGAAAATTCTTTTTTTGAGAATTCTTACCCTTTAAATCTTTCTCTTATCAATCCCTTGTGATTGTAGCAAAATTCTTGTGTTCTTATCAATCTTCGTGATTGTAGCGAACAAACCACTTGAGTTAATGAGTCATATCAAATTAGTGAGAGCATAGTTTGGGTTATTCTTGGTGCGTAACATCCTCGAGTTACCATGTCCATATCTTTTGTTTTTCTATTCCTGCTGCTCAAGAAAACCTAATACTTGTGTTAAGTCTCGGAATTTCTTTAGGATTAATCATTATTAGTCCATAGATTCCCTAGTGATTAAGTTCCTCAGCATATTATATTATTGATACCGGGTTTATCAATAGAAGACCTAGTGATTGATTCCCTGGATTTATCTTATTTTGGTAGTAGTGTGTTTTAGGCACATCACAAAGGTTCCTTTGACTATAACATTCCAGGTAATTCTTCTATAATCAAATAAAATTGGCCACCTCAATAGTCTTAACCACTCCTCAGATGAGAATACTAAAACACTAGACTGCAGATAAATGAACAAATAATGGGCCTGGAATTGTAGCAAATTGACGAAATCTCATACCCCCTGGTAGAAACCCACAGCAGTACCAAAATATACTGTCATGACCTGGTTTGCTCTTTCATAGATGTGTGCCAGGGGAAGATATGATATATAGCTGTCAATAAAACAAGTTGGTTTTCAGGAAAAAAGGAAAGGGGAAAAAAAAGTAGATACAGGATAGTGGGAAGTCAAGTTTGTTGCTTAATATGCCAACAGACCAATACTTACACATCTGAGGGATTGAATTTTATTCCAAATGTGGCACCAGCTACACTTGCAATTAGGTTGCCATGCGTCAACACTGCTCCCTAATAAGTTCAAGTTGGAAAAAACAAGTATTTTAATTAAGATCATGCTATTTAAAAGTTGAATCAACCAGAAGAAGTAAAATCAAATGCGTACCTTTGGTGTACCAGTTGTACCACTGGTGTAACAGATTGTTGCTATGTCATCAGGTTTTGGGGGATAAAATGGCTGCACTGAACTTTGGCCCTAAAAGATAACCAAGGAAGGAACAAAAACTCCACGTCATTCTAACAAGCATGTTGATAGTCTCTGAATTTGCAATGACAGCCAGCAAAGTGAATGAGATAAATAATTCCTTAAAACAATGAAAGAACAACAATATGTTGTTATAATCTTTGCTGATTAATCATAAGTAATTTCCAAAATTCTTATATAAAGGATGAAATAACACAAACCAAACGCCACCACAACACCAACCAACACTCCACACACCAACCCCCCACCCCGCAAAAACAAAAAAAAAAAAAAAAAAAAAAAAAAAACAAACTCTCTGAATATTTGTTTATCCTTTCCCTTCATATCATCAAAAGCTTGGTTATGATATTTTTCCCCAGTAGGTGGAGTTTACATGCACTGAGAGGAGGTGGAGTTTACATGCATTGAGTCATCATTGACACAATTTTTTCATTTGCATCAATCCTGAAACTCTCTTTATCACATTAGACCACAATGAACAAGTGTTTAATAATGGTTAATAGGAACACTTCACTCATAAAGGTTTTGGATGTTTCAAAATGCAGGCTTCTCTACTACATAATCACCTGAACATTTCTATACTTTTAGACCCTTGTTCAGTCAGACAGGTAGTTTTTGTCATTATTCTCCTCGTCATTTCTCTTCTCAATTCTTGTACACCACCCTTGTACTTTTTCTTAATGCTCCTTACTCATAAACATTAGTACAACTTATTTTACTAAAATGCAATCCACTAGCCTTTTCTACCACATAAAAGCTAGAAAGAATGGTTTGGAGTGCAAAAGGAGTCAATTACCTGAGCAAGCAATTTAGAATATGTTATGACTTCAACACCAGATGTTGGTGGAAGTGATGGCATTTGCTCATCCACACCTCCCACAACCTAAAAGGTTAATTTAGCTTAGCCACAACTTACAAGCAATCTTCCCAGTGTTTCTGGTCAATGTTGATCAAAGTTAGGAATGACCATACCACTATTAGACGAACTGTTGGAATCTCAGATAAGAAAGTCAGCAACTGCATGATGTAAACCATAGAGATTAGAACATAAACACAACATTTGAAGATCGCTTTGGGAGATCCTCATCTACTCCATCAAACATTTGACTAGATAGATAAATTAATTATAAACATTTCAAAAGAAAAATCAGCCTAGTTTCAACTGAAAAGGAATCTCAACATCAAATAAGGAGAATAAATGTAACATCATAATTTGCCTACAATCATGAGTACTCAAAATATCCACATGCATCAAGCACCAGCTACAGTATCAATACCATGGATTTTAATCAGGTTTTCATAAGATTGCATATGCTCTACCCAAGCCTTCCACAAGATAGAGAGAGCATAATTCTTGAAATTTATTATAAGAAAAAATGTACGTAAAAATGAATAAAGCTGGCAGACATTTCATCTAGTACAGCCAAGAGAGTAAATCTCCATATCACAAGGCTTTTTATCAAAATTGTACACAGGATAGGGTATAAGAACAGTCTAGATGATATAATCGAATCTTACAGAATTGAGTGTTTGAGGAACACAAAATATTGCTTGTACAGAAGCATGATTTACAATATATTTGACAGCATCTGGACCTGCACATTAATTATTCAAATATGTCAAGGTTGAAAGACATGTAACTACTTGGCATGATACTGAATGTTGCAGATCAGGCAAGAAACAGCATACCAAGTGTATCATATAAAGGAACTGATACGTTTGAATATGCAGAGCAGGCATGATCAACAATAAGCCATTCAGGTCTGTTAATGAAGTATAAACCTATGGAAGATCCCTGAAAAGTGAAAAAGATAATATATCATATTTTTCATTTTCCTTTAATCACTTCTTTTTATTTTATTTTATTATTTTTTTTTTGGGGGGGCCAAGTCCTTAAATTACTTGTGTGGGTGATTTTTCAGGTTGTGGTGCACTATAATAATGTAGTAGATTGTTTAAATGGAAGGAAAAAAAAAAAAAAAAAAGAAAATATTTACCTTAGGTATTCCATGATAAATTAGACCAGAACCAATAGCTGTCCGAGCAGTACCCGCCTCCCCATATGTCATCCATTTGTATCTGACCACAGGGAAATATATGAAATTTAATATAAGAAGCTGAGCCCAATAGACACACAGATCTTGGATATAGCAAAAGACTACTCACTCGCCAACAGTACCATCAACCCGAACTCTGGTGCCCAAGTATTTGTAATCACGGAAAGTGTCAACAGCACGTCTACATTGATAAGGCAAAAAGCTTTTAGTTGATATTTGCAATACTCAGAAAGGTTGTGGTGCATTTTCTTAAAACTACAAAAAAGGAATCTATGCAAAAATATTAATTGTGATATCATAGGCTTACACAAAATTATCGTGCAATGTACCAATTTCAGGATTATCAGGAAATCTACTAATGAGCTTTATGGGGGAACGAGCAGATCTGTCATCATTTAACAAAATGTTAGAATCAAAGGAAGACCACAGAGACACATAACAAGTGATAAGTGGAAATAACCTGTATACATTCCACTTCCCAGTTTGTAATTTTTCTGGTAGAACAACACTGTATCCTTGCTCTGCTCATATCACATACCAGCAGCAACAATCACTTACATGCTATGTAAATCGACCTCTTAAAAGCACTTGAGTAGAGAAAAAGAGAACCAGACAACTGAGTAGCTGACCATGGTGCTAAGAAAACTATGAAGAGAAAGAAATTTTTATCAAAAGGTCCAACTTCGTAACTTTCTAGAAGATTTAAGTTAGAAGTTAAGAAGATGAAGATTATTTCATTAAGGGAAAAGGTCTATCAACATCTTAAGACGTTTCAGTTTCTTTTAATGCCTGCCTATCTTAATGCCAGTGCGAGGTACATGGAAAAGACAGATGAAGGCCTTTACACGTGCTTCTTTCATCCAGCTAGTATTACCATTAGAGAAGAATAAGAATCAAACACCACAAAAAAATATGGCAGATAATTAGATGGATCTTGCTAGAAAATCAGTTTAGTGATTGCAAATTGGACTCAGACAATAAACCATAAATTTTGCTGAGCATTTCCCTATTATTTAAGACCTTGAACTTATAAACACGATCATAAGGACCTGCGTCAGATAACCGTGAACATATCTAACCATGGATTTCGAACATTGCCCTCAAAGAAAATGAGGAGCTTGAATTGTTCATAAAATTATCCAACAGAAAGGTTAACATACAAGAAACATAATCACATTAGTGTAATCTATCAATCAAATGAGAATTGCTACAATACATTAGATCACACCTTATTTCACCTAACCAAATATTTTAAGGCAACATTGAATGTAAGAATTTCAGTTTGACAGCATCATTTAGTCTGTGCTCTTTTTTCCTTGTCAAAGGTGTGACTAAAAATGTTGATAAACAGTGATCCCACACACAGGGCTGCATTTAGCTTTATATTATTAATCAACCCATCAATATTCTCATCCATGAGCCATCATTATGCAGACACAAACTGAAGATTGGCCTCAGGGAACCCTCTACAAGGTCCAAAGCGAATGCAATTTAAAGGGCAGTTATTTGATTCTTATAGAAAGGTTGATTATTGCTTGCTCCTTCCACTTCCCTGGGGATGGAACCTGTTTGCTCAATGTTCACCCTCCTCCATCAGGCTGGCTCTTTGAATAAACCTCTTTCATTCTACTCCTTTCCCAGTACTTATCTTTACCTTGGTTAGTTTCCTACTCAGTCCTTATGCCTTTTAGCATACCTTCCTTTTGATCTAATACAATCATTGCTCATAACCACCTCCTATACCACAATATATTAGCCTCTTATTCAGTCCTCATGCCTTTGAGCAATCCCGTTAAATTATCAAGTGAAATAATGATCAGATAACCCTTGAAGACATTACTCATGCTATGTCTACATAAATGATGCAATTCACTTCTCCTCAAGAAACAAACACATCTTTCCCCAACTGCTCCCATCATTGAAGCATATTCTAAGAAAACCTATAACCCATAATCACCTGAAAAGAGTAATCCCCAATAGCATTCTGGTGATATAATGAGAAAATTGCTAATTGTCTAACTTCCTGAAACAAAAATAAGAGGAAGAGAAAAGATACAGCTTCCATAGAGCCACAGGAAAATCAGTTTTGGATTTATTTATTTATTCCTCCGGCATTTCATTAAACTCCCATATCAAATCACTAGGCCATGGTCCACAAGAATTACTTAGAAGCCGAGACAAAAGGCATCCCAAGAGAAAAACAGAAGGAAGTAAAAATAAAAAATTTATCCAATCTAATAAAGTTAGATATTTACAGAACAATCTTTTTACAATCTTAGCCCCATCAGACCTGCCATTATCCGCTTAGAACAAAATGCTCCACAAATAAATAATTATTCCCAGAGTAATTGATGCCTACTTAATTCATCTAACACGAATCAAACATTAATATCACAACTTATAAAAGACCTGCCATAATTTATAGTCGTCACCAATCATCAATTATGCAACAACAGTAAGTGCAGAATTATAGGACATTTAATTTAACACATGCCCCTCAAAAAAAAAAAAAAATTTCCATTAGTATCCATAAATTCACAAAGAAAAAAAATGACTCTACAACTCCACCAACCAAAAAGGGTCTCAAAAAAAGAAAAAAAGAATTACCCACAAAAAGCAAAAAAAATGCCTTAAATAGCTTTTCTAATCACATGCAGTGTAAAAAGAAAAAGAAAACGACTTTAAGACCCCATCATATTAAAAACTGGATCTTTTACGTTTACATCATCAGAATTCCCAAGCTTTCATTTGTTTCGTGAAAAACCATATTAATAATACGAACCCAGAACGAACTCGCCAGAAGTAAGGTAGGTTAGAAGCCGAGACACGGTGTCTGCACCACCAGAGAGGTGGCGCTGAACAGCCTCAAGCCGGCGTTGAGCTGCCGATGCGTCCATTGTTAACGTTGAGTCACCAAGAGACTTGCTCTATTGTTTTTTTTTTTTTTTTTTTTTTTTTTTTTTTGAGATTCGACTTACTGTATTGTTCGCTGCCTTGCTTTTCGTGGTGCTTTGTGAAAATACACTACAAGAAGAAATAAAAAATGGGCGATGAATGAGAGAGAGAGGTGTAAAATGGCACGCACTTTAAGGAACAGGACGAGGTAGAACATGGTGACTTTGGCTATATATATTTTATGGTTCTTCTTTTCTTTTAGATTTTTTTTTTAGATAATCTATTTTATTTATGGAGGATATTGTATTAAGAAAGCAAAATTAAAAAAAAAATAATGATGTGCTGGCTTTATATTTTATTATAACGAATGAATATAGATATATGAAAATTTGTAAATATTATTTTCTCTTGAGAGTGTGACGTGATCAGACGAAAATGAGAAATAGCCTATCCCGTAAGTAACCAATTTCATGAGCCACATGCGTGTTTTTGGACGTTTGTATAAGAAAGAAGAGATAGAAATAGAATGGGTCAATTATGGAGGAGAGGTAACGTGAGAACTGAGAACGCAAATTAATTATAGATGAGATTGAGGTTGCTTTCAGAGTATCGTAGCAGTACAGATCTGTTGACACCCTAATTATATACCTTAGATAAAAATGTTCAATCCAATTATCAATGATTATATACAGAGATATTAAGAATTTTTTTTAAGTATTTTCAGAAATAGTGTTGTTAGAATTCTCACAATAAAAATATCGAAAACTTTTACCGTCTAATCAGCTTATTATTTGACTGTTAAGATGATAAAAGGAATATTATTATAAATATTTTCATGATTTAAAATATATATTTTAAAATATTTATAAAATCAATTTCTAATGCAGTATTGGTTGGGGGGTTGGGTTTGTGAGGAGTTTTCGAATAATGGTTACATAAATTTTTTATTGGAACTACGTAAAGACAATATATGGCCTTCAGCAGTATCATCATTGAGAAAGCAACGGCTCCATAAAGTTTAGCTTTTTTTAACATTTTTGTTGAAACGTAAAGTGAAGTTACTATTATAATACACGATGTACAATGGGCATAAGTGGATATGGATAAAATAAAAGCCACAAGAGGCATGGACTGCCAAGTGCCAAGTATGGACAGTGGGTGGCACTTTTAAATGACATGGAAAGAAGGGTCATGGAGAAGAGACAGTCGGCCGGTAGACGCATATCCTATTGATTCCAAAGACAATGTCCAAACGGGAATGCCATGCCTAACTTGTGCTAATTTTCTTTCTTTCTTCATTATTTTGGTCATACTAATTTTATTTATTACATTACTTTACAGTTTAGTCCAAGCAGACGCAGATTTAGAAAACAAAAGGATGTTACTAAATGACATTTTTGAACCTAAAGGCCCTTTTGAAAGTATAATAATTTAGAGATAGTTAAATTACATTCATCAATAAAAAAAATCCACAAAAATTCTCTTAGAAATTTATAAACATCTACATCTTCTGTAACACCATCTATATTCAAAGCCTGCATCCCCAAGACCCAATGAGTCATGGATGCAATTCCATGTACAGATTAAGTAATACCTGAATGTTAAAAAAATAATAATCACTCAAATTTCTACAAACTCAAATATAATAATCATTAAGTAAACAAAGTAAAATTTTGAAAAGGTTTTAACAAAATTCATAAAAATCACTTACTTTTTTTTTCATAATCTAAGAATATTAAAATATGAACAATTTAAGTATCACTTAAAAATTTGAATTGTTATACACAAAATTTCAAGATATAATTTTTCCTTAACTTGATGACACCCTACAAGAATAAAAAGGGTAAAATTCGAAATATATATACATAAATAAACGAAAGTAAAATTTAACTAGGTGAGAGTAATAACAAAGGTTATAAAATATAATACTTCTAATAATTAAAGAAATAAATAATTATTAAAAATGATGTTAAATCTAATAATTGAAATATCAAGACATTTCATAAAAATAAAAATAACAAGAAGCACCAAACTAATACAAGAAAAGAATAAAATAATGTAATCATATAATACAAGCAACACACAAACCTACAGTATGGAAATAATTGCGAAATAATATTGAGTTTTAATATTACTTAAATAATGCAAAATAACGAGAAAGATCAAATATACATAATAATAATAAATACAGGTATGCAATACATAAAATTCAATAAAGTAGAGGTTGCCAAATAGTTTAAATTTTCAATAGAAGGGGAACGTTGTAAACATCGGCTTTCTTTATAAATCAAGCTTGACTTTGGGAACCAAATCGGAAACCAAAACCCTAAACTGGAATAACTAGGGTTATAAAAAAAACCTAGAAACCCTAAGTCCGGCTTTACCGAGAATAAAACCGTAGAACTTTTGAGAGCTAAATAATATAGACTATAATTTTAAAGAATATATCGGAACATAAAAAGATCAGTTTTCGAGAAATTATCTATTTCTAACCTAACCGGGATCCATTCTGGAAAACCGAGCCCCAGGACTCGAAATTAGAAAAATATTCTGGAATACTCATTAGGACCGAAATTTAATAAAGAATTCAAAAATATTTATTATAATTTTTGGTTTATAAAAATTATAGTTATAGCCTTTATATCGTATATTCTTTACTAACCAGTAATTTAATTGTCTAATCTATTATTCATTACTATTCACAAGTACAAGCCCATACCCTATTTACACTCACAAGCCATACCCTTACTCTTACATCCTTATACAACACTCATTACCATTTTCTTTTCTCATGCAAATTATAACATTTTATTACACAAAAAAAATTTGAAAATTACAAAACACTCTCTCTCTCCCTCCCCCTCTATGGCTGGCGCACCCCCTCCCATTTTCCCTCTCAATTTGTGTTATCTTTCTTCTTTTATTTAATCATACAAAACCCTAATAATCCCCACTATATATATATTTTATGCCTTCATTCTCTTTCTTCATTTTCACTTTTGAAAAATTTTCACAAACCCTCTCTCCCTTTCACTCCCTTGCCGTGACACTCCCCTGCCCCATACACACTCATACAATAAATTTTTCCTTCAAGCTTTCTTGTTTCAAACCCTAAATAGGTACTTATGAGGATTGGATGGCGTCATTATATTTATTGATTAGTTTGAAATTTTTTATGTCTTTTTCGGTTTTCCATGTATTTATTATTTAGTTTGAATTTCTTTTCCTTGTATTTATTACCTAGTTTGAATTTCTTTTAAGTCTTCCATGTATTTAATTTTTAATTGATTAATTTTTAGGCTAACTCAGCCTATAAAAACCCGTCATATGTAATCTTTTGAAAAAACGAGAATGAATGAAAATTTGAGAGCTTTTTCTCAAATGAATGCATGCTACTTAGGAACAATCAAGGAAGTTTGATCGTCTTCTTTGTGTTTCAAAGTTCGGGTATCCGTGTTCTAACTCTCTAGATCAAACCTAAGGCAAGCCTAAAATCTAATCCATCTTAGGGTTGATTCCAATAGTATTCGTGGGTTTTTGTATTACTGTGCTGGGGGTTTATATCACTTAAAAGGGTTCTCAAGCGTGATTGCAAAGGTTCTCGTATCATTTGGTATCAGAGCTTTGGCTCTAGATCAGGTTATATCATTTGGTATTCTAAGAATCCATATCCAATTCGACTAGAGGTAACTCAAGTCGTTCATATCCTTTTGTTTGTCTTGATTTTACGTCTAGCAGTTTTAGTGTCTTTGTTATATTAAAAAAAAAAAAAGAGAAAAAAAAAAGGATTGATTTCTTTTAATTAGGTTTCTTGTTTAGGGATTGAAACTAAAAAAAAAAAGTCATTAGGTTTAGAGTTTGTCGCTTATCATCTAATCAGACTTTCGAGTGAGTTGTTTCCAAGCATATTGGTGTTGGGTCTCAAGGCAGGTCTCTTGTGGTTCGCATCAGTTTGGAGATTCAAGGAAATCTTTTTTTGGAAAAGATGAACGATGCGTCCAAGCCTATTGGTGTTAGGTCTCAAGGCAAGTCACTTGTGGTTCATATCAGTTTGGAGATTCGAGGACGAATCTTTTTCGAGAATGAGGGAATGATGAGGATTGAATGGCGTCATTATATTTATTGATTAGTTTGAATTTTTTTATGTCTTTTCAGTTTTCCATGTATTTATTATTTAGTTTGAATTTCTTTTCCTTGTATTTATTACCTAGTGTGAATTTCTTTTATGTCTTCCATGTATTTATTATTTAGTTGCTTAATTTTTAGGCTAACTAAGCTTGTAAAAACCCATCATATGTAATCTTTTGAAAAAACGAGTGTCACGCCTCGAGGGGTACCCTAAACGTGGCAGTCCGCCGTACACAATACTAAAGCCTATGAATGACTACCTTAGTCATGCAAAGGCTTCCATATTATGTACAAGGCGTACATCACAACCAAGGGGACGCATCGGAGTAGCACAATTTACATTGATAATAAATAAGTAGCAAGGCAAAGAGAATAGTTAATATAAACATAAGCATATCACATTTCAATTCTTAAGGGCATATTCTTCTACTATCTTCAAATAAGTATACATCCCTAATCATATAGGTTATCCCATATAAAGAACCTTACAAAATTTCTTCATCGTACGATTCCATATCCTTAATCATCCGTCCATGACTTCCTTAATGTCGTGATCCTCAAATTTAATCCACGAATATACCTGTTTCAATCAAATCTATAGGGGTATAAGCTACAACTTAGCTTAGTGAGATATTCCTTTTCATTCGCACCATATTTTCAAACAAGTTTATTATTTAATCACACATATGTTATGCATACAATGCAACAATCACATGATTACGCGAATATATATAGTCATTCGGAAACCATATATAGAACGGATTTACCCCTCCGTATCAAAGGTTAGGGAATCGGGGTTGATGGTCCTCGACCTTCTACTGCTAGTCCCCAGGTCCTCACCCATAGCGTTCGGTTGGCTCGGCTCCGAACCTAGAGTCGCTTTCCCCGAGCAATTTGGATTCTCCAGGAAGGAACATGGCCCGTGGCACCGCACGATCACAGCCAATCCAACTCCACGCGTAGGAGTAGCAGCCTTCCGGAATAGGTGTGACTCGATGGATACTATGCGTGAACGTTTTATTGTTCTTAGGTCAACCTTATTAAGGTTTATTAGGGGCGATCAATCAATTTAGCAACAATAAACAATCATACAAGTAAGTAAACAAAATTATTTAAACAAGCAGATCGAAGTTGCGATATTCTTAATTCTCTATTCACGCATAAACATAGAATCATATACATACGCATAATCCCGAAATCCCCAAATATATTTGTTTTTATCTTTTCTTAGTATACTAATGCTACTACATTACAAGCACAAGCAAGGTAACGAAATTAGAAGGAATAACTCACTCGTCCATTTCGCTATCTTCTTAGTCGTAGTAATCATCGGGTAAGGTATTCTCGTATCCTGCCTCACCTAGACAAAAGAAATACCCGGGATAAGTCTTTCATGAATTTCTATTCTTGGAGATTCTAAACTTTACTTAAAATCGCGGTAAAATCGCATAAGAAGAAATTCCAACTTAAAATGGCCATAACTTGCTCATTTTAACTCGGAATTTCGCACATGATATACCGTTTTCTACCTATTCGAAAAGTTCTATCCATTTCTAAACTTATCTTGGTCATAAAAGGTCATTTGGGTTCCGAAAACGTTAGGTACAGATTTAAAACGAATATTACCAAACTTTTGCAAATCCGTTTTCTAACTCAACTTTATTTAAGGAAAACTCTTTTGTAACAATATACATATACATGAACATATATATTTGATAAATACTTTGGATATATAGGTAAGCTCACTTTATATGCAAAATTTCTAATGGTAGTGTCTCAACAATTTATTTCATAAAATAATTCTTTTTAGGGTGTTAAAACTTATTTTGATAAATTCCTTTTCAAGTATTTGGAAGAAACTTTATATTTTTATTATAAATGAGTACATCCTTGTTTTATTTCCTTCATTCCTTTTTTTCCAAAACAAGCAAATTTTTTTTAACCCTAGTCTTTATAAATTTCATTTCTAGTGATAAAATATTAATTTATCAAAACTATATAAGTTGTCGAAAACCTTTTCATAATTTGTTTATTTAAGATGGCTTAGAAAATGAGTCTTGTTTTCTTATATTCCTTTCTAAATATAAGCTTTTACTTTCCAAAACTTGTTCTTTCATCTCTTTTGAAAAGAATCATCTTTTATTGATAAAATCCATTATTGTCTAATCTATTTATATTCTTTTGAAAAGTTCCTTTTTTAGAAATTTGAAAATCATTATTTTTCCTAAGTGGGTTCATCACCTTATGAATTTATCTTAACTTTGAAAAGTAGTTTGTTTTCTTAGTTTTATTTCGAAGTTAAAAGAGTTTAAATCTTGAGCTTTTTGTAAAGACTTTTAATATTAATAATTTATATTACTAAAAGCTTAGGTTAACATAATATACAAAGAAAATATTTATTTCTTATGATTCCTTGAAAATCTATCTTTGTTATTTATGAAAACATTGAGAAAACTCCATTTCTATGTGTTGATAATAACTTCATGATTTTTGTGATATCATATGATTGAAAACTTAGCTTTGAGTTCATTTAAAACAAAATTCTATTTTTGATTAATTGAGACATTAACATTACGTAAGTACAAGTATCATGAGTATAAAATAATAATAAGAACATAAGAAAATACTAAAAATAGTTAATGAGCAGGAAAATAAAATATCAAACATTGGGAACTTAGCTTCATCAAGGAATCCCGATCAAGTATTGGAGCCTTAGCTTCATCAAGGCATCCCGAGACTAAAAATGGACTAGTCCCGAAAGATTAAAGAAAATAAATGAAAGATTGTTTTGACTTGATATGGACAAGTCTAAGACTAGAAAGACTAGTCTTAATAATTGCATAAAATAAATTGCATAACTTGAAAGTAAATAAGTAAAAAATGAGCTTATATGCTCTAAATAAATATAATATACATATGTATATTTATATATAAGCAAGATCAAAATATAAACAAGTAATAAATGACAAGGTATATATATATATGAAAGTAGTTCCATGAACAAGAACCAAACATGATCTTAATGTGGTTTTTTTTAGTTTTTCAACCTAAGAAACAACATCAAAACCATATAAGGTTACTTGACATAAAAAGAATAGAGTATGAGTTCTTCATTACCTAAATGGGTAAGAAGAAAAGAAGGATTGCTTGAAGGCTTTTGGTAGTGGTAAGTAGTGATGCTTTGAAAAGAAACTTTCTTTAGTAATGGAAGAAGAGTGTTTTCTCTTTACAAGAAGAGAGTTCTTGTAAGATTATAGAGAGAGTTTTTGGAGAGGATTTTGGCATAATTTCTTTGCTTTGGAATGGTGTGAAGAAATGAGAAGGGGAGAGGTGGTATTTATAGAATTTTGTGGAGGAATTAAGAGGTAATTAAATAAAAGAAAATAAATTAAAATAGAGAAAGAGGGAGGGTCAAATTGGCGCCTGTTTTGGTCTTCTAAAGGGGGAAAATTTGTTTTATTTTTATTTATTGTGTAATAAGAAGTAATGTGTAAAGTTTGATGTGATTAAAGTTGTGTTGGAAATGAAAAAAGTAAGAAAATAGATATATAGGTGTAAGAAAAAGTAGAGATAGGTGAATAGTAATGAATAGTAGAAAAGTACTATGAATAGTAGACTAGACAATTAAAGTACCGGTAGTAATAAAAATACGCGTAATAATGCGATATCTGTAATTTTTAGCTACCGAAAAATTCTAAAACTGACATTTTTGGAATCCTTGTATTTTTACGAGTCTATTGGTATAAATGGAATATTTTTAATATTTTTAATATTTCCAGCTTTGGGACACGCTTTTCGAGAACCGATCCCGTTTGGGTCCGAAGGTCACTCAAAATTCGCGAATCTGATATTTTTATGTTACCCTATATTATTACGAACTATTCTAAGTCATTAACTTAATTTCGTTTTCTAGGGTTTGAGAACGCGGGATTGCCGGATCTTAAACTAGGGTTCGTTATAGGCTTGTTGACTTTTAGGGTTCCATTTTTATTTCCGTTTTCGTCGAGATATTCGTAAGATCGTATAATTTTTTTGAGTCTTGATCGTTTTAGAATTTAGCTCGAAATTTATATTTTATTTTATTTGTGATTATTTAATAGTTTTCAGTTCTTGGAATCGTTTAACCGAGTCTAGGGTTATGAGTTGACTCAGTTTGACTTTTGGTGAGAATTTGAAATTTGTGATTTTTGAAATTTATCGAAGGTTTTAAGATTTTGCTGTTAATTGTTATTTGGATATATTGTCTTGATTTGCGTGTTAGAAAACGGTTAGGTAATTTAATTGATGTACGGACGTTGATTAAACCGGTAGTTAGAATTTATATTTCGTTTCAAGGGTTCCTGTTTTCTCAAGATTGAGAAAACTCGTTTTTGTTCTCATTTGGAATTAAGTTTTAACTTGGTTCGAGTTTTAGGGTTTCGTTTCCGGTATTCGACTCGATCTAGAATTGAGTTTTAATCTCAAGTTGATTTTTTGGGTTTTTGATATTTATACTTCTAGAATTATTTTTTAAGGATTATGAAAATTTTTGGGGGTTTACAACGAGAATGAATGAAAATTTGAGAGCTTTTTTCTCTTTGTGTTCTTGAATGAATGCATGCCACTTAGGAACATTCAAGCAAGTTTGATCGTCTTCTTTGTGGAGTGTTTCGAAGTTAGGGCATCCGTGTTCTTACTCTTTAGATCAAACTTAAGGCAAACCTAAAATCTAATCCATCTTAGGGGTTGATTCCAATAGTATTCGTGGGTTTTTGTATTACTGTGCTGGGGGTTTATATCACTCAAAAAGGTTCTCAAGCGTGATTGCAAAGGTTCTCGTATCATTTGGTATCAAAGCTTTGGATCTAGATCAGGTTATATCATTTTGTATTCTAAGAATCTATATCCAGTTCGACTAGAGGTAACTCAAGTCATTCATATCCTTTTGTTTGTCTCGATTTTACATCTAGCAGTTTTAGTGTCTTTATTATATTAAAAAAAAAAGAAGAAGAGAAAAAAAAAAGGGATTGATTTCTTTTAATTCGGTTTCTTGTTTAGGGCTTGAAACTAAAAAAAAAAAAAAATCATTAGGTTTAAAGTTTGTCGCTTATCATCTAATCAGACTTTCGAGTGAGTTGTTTCCAAGCATATTGGTGTTGGGTCTCAAGGCAGGTCTCTTGTGGTTCGCATCAGTTTGGAGATTCAAGGAAATCTTTTTTGGAAAAGATGAACGATGCGTCCAAGCCTATTGGTGTTGGGTCTCAAGGCAAGTCACTTGTGGTTCACATCAGTTTGGAGATTTGAGGATGAATCTTTTTCGAGAATGAGGGAATGATGGGGATTGAATGGCGTCATTATATTTATTGATTAGTTTGAATTTTTTTATGTCTTTTCGGTTTTCCATGTATTTATTATTTAGTTTGAATTTCTTTTCCTTGTATTTATTACCTAGTTTGAATTTCTTTTAAGTCTTCCATGTATTTATTATTTAGTTGCTTAATTTTTAGGCTAACTAAGCCTGTTAAAACGAATCATATGTAATCTTTTGAAAAAACGAGAATGAATGAATATTTGAGATCTTTTTCTCTTTGTGTTCTTGAATGAATGCATGCCACTTAGGAACATTCAGGAAGTTTGATCGTCTTCTTTGCAGAGTGTTTCGAAGTTAGGGCATCCGTGTTCTAACTCTCTAGATCAAACCTAAGGGAAACCTAAAATCTAATCCATCTTAGGGGTTGATTCCAATAGTATTGGTGGGTTTTTGTATTACTGTGCTGGGGGTTCATAATACTCAAAGGGTTCTCAAGCGTGATTGCAAGGGTTCTCGTATCATTTGGTATCAGAGCTTTGGCTCTAGATCAGGTTATATCATTTGGTATTCTAAGAATCCATATCCAGTTCGACTAGAGGTAACTCAAGTCGTTCATATCCTTTTGCTTGTCTTGATTTTACGTCTAGCAGTTTTAGTGTCTTTGTTATATTAAAAAAAAAAAAGAAGAAGAAAAAAAAAAAGGGGATTGATTTCTTTTAATTAGGTTTCTTGTTTGGGGCTTGAAACTAAAAAAAAAAGAAAAAAGTCTTTAGGTTTAGAGTTTGTCGCTTATCATCTAATCAGACTTTCGAGTGAGTTGTTTCCAAGCATATTGGTGTTGGGTCTCAAGGCAGGTCTCTTGTGGTTCGCATCAGTTTGGAGATTCAAGGAAATCTTTTTTTTGGAAAAGATGAACGTTGCGTCCAAGCCTATTGGTGTTGGGTCTCAAGGCAAGTCACTTGTGGTTCACATCTATCACGCCCCGAAGGGTACCCTAAACGTGGCAGTCCGCCGTACACAATATTAAAGCCTAAGAATGACCACCTCAGTCACGCGAAGGCTTCCATACTATGTACAAGGCGTCTAACACATAGAGGAGACATATCGGAATGATACGTTTTATGTTGATACAATTGAGTAACAATGAAAAGGAAATGCAATCCACTATACTCCAAATACAAAACACTATACTTCAAAATATAAATCATCCAGCTTCAATTACATTTATCCCAAAACTTCACTACATAAAACTATTACAAGGCAAATCGTAAAGCTTAGCCAAAAACTTCAAGCATTCTTATATCTTGCCGGAATCCCGAAGTCATTCTCGACTTCAACCATCTCGGTCCCCACTTAGCATTCTTGGAATAACCTGCTCATTTAAACAACTATTGGGGTATAAGCTACACTAGCTTAGTGAGTGTAATCTTCCACAATAACATTCATGTCACAACAATTCAATCAAGTTATTAATCAAGTAAGTGGATGCATCAAACACGTAAGTTCAACATACATATGACCAACCGGAAATCATATGTGGATGGAATTGCACCCTCCATCCCGGGTTAGCAGATTAACGACTACTGCGGTACTAACAATATGCCGTTTATGGTTCACGGTTAACCTACGATTATTCGATGTCGTTTATGGTTCACGACTAACCTACGATTATTCGATGTCGTTTATGGTTCACGACTAACCTACGATTATTCGATGTCGTTTATGGTTCACGACTAACCTACGATTATTCGATATCGTTTATGGTTCACGATTAACCTACAAATGCTAATGCTCCTTCCCCTTATGATATGCACATGTCAAATTTGGCATTAGTCCAAGTAGTTGATTAAGCCAATTCACTTAGGCGATCAATCAATTTTTTTCAGACAATCCATCATAGCTAACTACACAACCAAAGTTTATCACCCGATTTCGATATTCTTAATTTGAGTTCTCACATCATCATCAATCATATAATTTCCCATTAATCCCCATCATTCATATTCCATTCATTTGACCTACATTCTAGTGCACTACTTTACAAGCACATACAATAAATGAATCGGGAAGAAAAACTCACACGGCCATTGGATCACCGGTCTTCTAGTAATAATAATCCGGTGGTAGGGGATCATCGAACTCGGGATAACCTAAAAAGGAAGAAATACTCTAATAAGTATTTCAACTCAAACTAATCCAACGACTTTTTACGAACTATCAAATTCGTAATTCACGTCCTAAGCGGAAATTCCAACTTAAAACGGCCATAACTTGGTCATTTTAACTCGGAATCTCGCAAATTTTATATCGATTTCTATCTACTTCAGAAGAGCTTTCTAAATATGAAGTTTAAATCAAGTTTTGAAAATATATAAGCCTCAAAAATGAGGGATCAGATCTGTACAGCGGTGTTATTGATTCCGAAAATGCGGTTTTTCATGAATGCACTTGAGATTCCTAAGTACAAAATGAAACTAAATGCTATGGAAATGATTTTCCCTATCATGTATGTCATGATATGAACTCTTAAGTGTCTAAGGTCTTATAAATTTTTAGACTTAAAGAATTTTAAATAAACTTTGTCTTAAGACACTATATTTTGCTTTTGTCTAAAAAATCAACTTTGCTACATTTGGTCACACCTACTATTTCTAAGGATTTTTCTTTAGGAAAACTCCACTTTGTTTAAAGAAATTTTGACCCTTATATTAGTTATATCCTAAGGCTTTATTTCTTTAATAAAATCTTCATTTGTAAACTTTTAAGTGGGTCTTTTGCCAGGGTGATTCCAAAAATCCGAATTTAGAAAATTTCATTTCAAGTTGATTCCTTCAAGAAAAATGTATTTTATACTTAAAACTTTAAGTATTTATTTTAGCTAAACCCTAAGACTTCATTTATTTATGAAAATACCATTTTTGAAGTTGGAAAATAGTGTTTTCTAACCATATCCATTATTACGAATTTTATCTACATGACTTTTGCTCAAAACTTCTATTGGACTTATTTCTTGTTTCTAACATTTTCTTGAGTAAAATCTCATTTAGACTCACGAAAATATCACCAAACATTATCTATTACCTATAGGCTTCATTTTCTTGAAAATATATGTTTAGAAGTTGATAAAAGTGTTTTTAACCTAGGTTTCTAAAGTCATCCGAATTTACACAAGTTCATTTCTTGAAAAGTGTCTTCCTTTTTGACTTTATTAACTCATCCACCTATAGATCTATATACTAGGAAGGTTATTTACTAAGGACAAAAACATTAAAAACCAACAATGCACATAAACTCAAAATAATGATGAGATCTTAAATGCCTATATGATTATGAGTAATAAAATGATAGATCTACTATATCAAGTGCCTAAATAAGTTTGGAAAACATAAAAACTACATTTTTATAGAAGATCTTTGGTTCAAAACACTTTTTGATGAAAACTCATAAAGCTTTTGGCATGAAAGCTCCTTTAAATGTTAGATCTACTTTGTGATGGTTTGGTATTCTTGTTTTGATATTTCCTTGTCCCTAGCAAGAGCTCATGGGGACCTCTGGTTGGAAATATCCAAGAATAACCTAGCCATTACAACGATCTAAAGATATAGGAAGCAAGTTCTCTTACCTTAAGGTAAAAATAGGAGACAATAGAAGAAAAAAGGAAGTTGTGTGTGTGTGTGTGGGTGGACACCAAGCTCACGGCATGGGGTAGAGAGGGGGAAGAAATTTGAGAGCTTTTAGCTTTTTGGAAAGTTTGAAAATGAAAGAATGAAGTGAGAGAGAGAAAAAGTAGTTTATATATAAAGTGAGATTAGGTTAAATGGGATTAAAATGCTTAAAAAAAAATTGTACATTGGAGCTTCATGGGGAGGGTTCCATGCCAACCAAGGCAAGAGAAGAAAAAGGGGATTTGATTTTTTTTTCTTTGATTGATTTGTCTTGATAGCTTTCTACATCACATGTCATAAATTGTAGTAATAATTAAGGGACAAAAAGTCTTTGGAAAGGAAGTGATTGAGTGATTGTAAGGGTTGCAAATATAGGTGTACAAATGGGTAGTCATAGGTTGTACTTGTGAATAGTAATGAATAGTAATCAAGACAACTTAATTACCGGTAGGAAGAAAAATACGAATAAGAAGGTTATAACTATATTTTTCGTAAGCCGAAAAATTATGAAATTTATATTTTTGAAATCCTTATTTTATTTCAATTCAAATGAGTATTCATAAGGAAATTTTTGAAATTCTAGTTCCGGGGCACGCTTTTCTATAATGGGTCTCGGGATGACCCGGAATTGAAATTTTCTCAAAATCTAATCTTTTCTTGGTTTGAAATATAATCAAGAACTATATTCAAAATTAAATTTTCTTATAAAAGTTTCTTATTTAGAAACCGAGGAAAAGCCGGAATTAGGGTTTCTAAGTCTTTCTCACAAAGCTTGAATTAAACCGGTTTAAGGTTTCATTTTCCGGTTTCTGAAGTTTACTTGATTACTAGGAAACCCGGGGTATACATTATAAAAAAAAATAATAATAAAATTATGTAATGAAATAAGATGAATAGTGCAAAAGACTAATCAATTACCGGTAGAAATGAAAATACGATAAAAAGGTTATAATTGTAACTTTTATAACCCGAAAAATTATATAACTGATATATTTAGAAATCTCGTGAAATTACGAGTCTAACGGTACTAATGGTACATTTTTGATATCTCGAGCCCCGGGATACGCTTTTCAAAGTCTGTATCCGAATGGTTTAAAATAAGTCAAAAATTTACCAATCTTATGTTTTTAAATAAACTTATATTACTACGAGCTATTTTACATATATAAACTACCTCTTGGCCTCTAGAGTTAGGGGCGTTAGATTGTCGGACTTACACTATTGTATTCCGGTTAGGGTTTCCGGATGATTTTCCGGTTTAGACCTTTGCCAATTTGGAAACTGAGATTTTCTGTTTATGCAACGTATTTAGTTTGAGAAATTTATTTTAAATTTTATTTTTATAAGTACTTAATATCTCTTACTGCTTTTCAGAAATCCTGAATTGAATTATTATATCCGGAGTTATATCGATAATGGTTACCAGATATGATTTTCTTGAGTTTGAGTCAAATATCGATTTTTTTTGGAATGATTTTGGGGAAATCTTGATTTTTATAATTTGCTTTGAAAAAGGGTCTTCATAGTGTTTTGTTTTCGAATTTATTTTTGCTTCGATTTAAGGTTTTATGAACAATTGGCTAACTTAAGGATTATCTAATTTGTTATTTTGTTTCTTGAATTCTTCCTTCTTAAGATTACGAAATTTCAATTTCTAACTCGTTCTATGATTCTTGGGAGCTTGATTTGATCGTTAGGGCTTTATTGTGATTCCTGTCTCTTAGGATTATTAGTCTGGTCGTTTGGGGAAATTTCCAAAGTCTATATTTTATTATTGGCAGATAAAGTTTTCTTAATCGTGCCAAAGCCTAATTATGGAATTGGCCTTTGGTGATTTCCTGATCCTTCAAATTGTCATGTTATGGATTAACTTGCTTTTTAGCAAATTATCACTGTGTTTTATTTTTATCCCGATTTTTATGAATTATAGATTAGGTAAGCAGTTTATCTTACGTAATGGTTTTTGGACTTAAGGACTTTTGTATTCCTTATTTTATTTTTAGATTTTCTCAAGACTAATGAATTCTTACTTTCGTTTATATTTCAGGACTCATTCAAAGTTCGGTTTTAATTTGGAGTGATTTTTAGAGTTTATTTTCGAAGTTCATCGTAGAATTATTTACTGAAATTTTCCGGGGCTTACAACATCAGTTTGGAGATTCGAGGACGAATCTTTTTCGAGAATGAGGGAATGATGAGGATTGAATGGCGTCATTATATTTATTGATTAGTTTGAATTTTTTTATGTCTTTTCGGTTTTCCATGTATTTATTATTTAGTTTGAATTTCTTTTCCTTGTATTTATTACCTAGTTTGAATTTCTTTTAAGTCTTCCATGTATTTATTATTTAGTTGCTTAATTTTTAGGCTAACTAAGCCTATAAAAACCCATCATATGTAATCTTTTGAAAAAACGAGAATGAATGAAAATTTGAGAGCTTTTTCTCTTTGTGTTCTTGAATGAATGCATGCTACTTAGGAACATTCAAGGAAGTTTGATCCTCTTCTTCGTGGAGTGTTTCGAAAGTTAGGGCATCCGTGTTCTAACTCTCTAGATCAAACCTAAGGCAAACCTAAAATCTAATCCA
Organism: Combretum micranthum; assembly: GCA_024138025.1. Taxonomy (NCBI): domain Eukaryota; kingdom Viridiplantae; phylum Streptophyta; class Magnoliopsida; order Myrtales; family Combretaceae; genus Combretum; species Combretum micranthum. Next base: position 405,722 of record JAMXBD010001127.1, on the reverse strand, counting down.
TCTTAGGGGTTGATTCCAATAGTATTCGTGGGTTTTTGTATTACTGTGCTGGGGGTTCATAATACTCAAAAGGGTTCTCTGGCGTGATTGGAAAGGTTTTCGTATCAGGTATAGATCTAAACTTTACTACCACAAAACATGTAATGGCTGGATCATTCATGTGTGGATTCATAAAATCCCTACGAGCTTCATGCTAGGGACATGAAACTACTAAAACATGAAGATCAAGCCATCACAAGTTGTGGATCTTGTGATTGAGGTTTATATTTTTACCATGATCATAATATATGTTCATATAATGATAATTTCATGTAGGAAATCTTGCTACTACATTGTTATCATAGTAGTATACTTGATTTCATGCATTTAACATGATCATCACATTTAGATCTAGCTTTTACACATTTATTCTCTTACATAATATGGGAGATCTCATGCATTTATTATGCTTAAGATGAATGAATGGTCATAAAGGCTTTTATCTTATGTAAATAAACGTTTTGCTAATTCTAAAAGTGAGGATATTTATGAAGATGAGCCACAAAGTTCAAGAACAAATTTGGTTTCATCAAAATAAACTTTTGTAAATTCGGATGGAAAAAGAGTGGTATTTTGAAAACCTATTTTTCAACTCCAAAACATGATTTTTATGTGAAAAATCAAGAGCTTATGGAATAGGTAACAATAGGAAATGATTTTAGTAAGTTAATGGTAGATCTACTAAGAGAAATTTGTCAAACAAGAAATAATTACAAGATAGAAAATTTAGATCCTAGGATAGTTACATGAAATTCGTAACTAGAGAAAGAGGATATGTAAAAACTTATTTTTCAAACTCAAAATGGAAGTTTTATTAAAGAAATGAAGTCCTTAGGGGGATAGGAATAATGGAGTCTTAAATTTTGAAGTATCAAACAAGTGTTTCTTGAAGAAATCACTTAAAAATTATTTTTACAAAATTCGGATTTAGGAATAACCAATATTCAAACACTTGTTTACAAAGTGAAAAATAAGGATTTTTGTTAAAAAATGAAGACCTTAAGGAATAGATATGGTAAAGACTTAGTCTTAGCAAGAATAAATAAATTTTCTTAAGGAAAATCTCTAAAACAACTGTGGTTTGTCAAGAACACAAAACTAGACTTGCTAGATTAAGTATTCATGATGTCTTGTAAAGTAGAAGTTTCTAAAAATGTTCTTTAATAGAATGTTCAAGAACATACATATAGGAAGCTCATAACATACCATTCATGATAGTAATTTTTTAATATTGCATGCATATTTGGCATAGCTCATAGAAATATCATAATTCCTCACAAAAATAATTTCAAAAAATGGATGTTCGGATACTAACCAAATCTGTTAAGATCTTTTCGAGACTTAAAAGTTTTCAAAATTTAGATATTATATTAGAATTAGATAGATCTTTCGAAGTAGATAAGAATTGGTATATAATTTGCGAAACTCCGAGTTAAAATGACAAAGTCATGGCCGTTTTAAGTTAGAATTTCTATTAATGATGAGAATTACGAACTTAATAGTTTCCATGAAATAAAATGGATTAGATATGAGTTGAAATACTCGTTTGGGCATTTCTTTCATTTAGGTGACTTGGATCATGAGGATTTATTACCACCGGATTATATTACTAAGATACTGGCGACCAATGACCGAGTGAGTATTACTTTCTAATTTCATTTTTGCTTGTGTTTGTAGCAATTAGTTACACTAGATTTAAAGCAAAAAGATAAAATGGAATTGCATGATGGGAATTATGGGGGATTATGTATGCTTATTGATGAGTTGAGAAATGGTATTAAGAATATTGGAATCAGGTAATTAACTTATGCTTGTTTAAAGTACTACAGGAGTGATTGCCTGTGGAATTTGTTGACCACCTAAGAATCGGTATTAATGATTATTTGAATGGATAAATTAATTTGGATAAAATCACTTCACGATGGGGATGGAGCATTAGCATATGTTAGTTACCCTAAAAGTTGGTTGATCGTGATCCATAAACGACATAAATGAGTTGGTTGATCGTGATCCATAAACGACATAAGTTGGTTACCCGTGATCCATAAATGGCATATTAATTCAATGGTAGTACCATATTCATTAATCTGCTAACCCCGAATGGACGGCGTAAATCCATTCACATATGATTTTCGGCTGATCATATGATTTTTTGTTCATGTGGTTGATGCATTCCATACGATTGAATAATTAACTTGATTGAATGATTTATTATAAATTTCTTTATGGAAGTATTCACTCACTAAGCTAGTGTAGCTTACGCCCCCACAGCTTTTTCTTATTGCAATATTCTATATATGGTTAAGGCTGAGGCATCTTACCAAGCAGGTACTGAAATTAGAAGTTTCTATTAGAAGTTAATGTTCGATTCTGTATAGACTTCCATAGGAAACCCTAATATTTATTGGATGACTGTAAAAGACTGTTTTTGAACTTGATATCATTTTGCGGGAGAATGTCCCTAGAACTTTCGTAACTAATTTTTGTGGAGTCATGGTTTTATATTCTGATGCTTATAATATGGTAAATTAAACTATTTATCTCCATTGGTACATATATTCTATTGTCATAAAGGTACGCCTTGCATATGTACGAGACTTTAGAATGGTTGTGGTAGCAATTCCTGAGTCTTATATAGTATGCGGCGGACTATTATGTTTAAACTACTCTATGGGGCGTGACAAACGTAATACCAAAATTTAGTTTAAATTAATTAGAATAGCATAATGAAAACATAAATGAAAGGATAAATATTAAAATGATCAAAAGCTTATGAATTATGAAATTTAATGCTAATATAAAATGTTAACTACCAATAGATGATCAAAGCATTTGTTTATCTAAATTGGAAATAGCTTAATGAACTAGTCTAATAAGCGATTAATTTTAAACCTTGATTAGAATGTAATTTAAAAATAAAGCTTAGGTAGTCTAATTAAATTAAGTAAATTAAGCTATATGATATAATCAGATAAATGAACATAATCGAATTAATAGTTAGATTTAATTGAATTTGAGATTTCAGAAATTCTCTTCCATTCAACTATTTGCTTCAAATGCTCATCTCATTAATTAAATTTCTTAAATTTTTCTAACTATTAAATTTGAATTCTACTTCTACAGATTGTATGATTATTTTATTTGTCTTCTCCAACAGATCAAATTTCATTATCATCTTAACTAATTTTAATCAGAACCCCTTTTTTTTTCAATCATTAAATAAACCAAATTTCAAAAATTCAATTATCTAAATTTTACAAAGGGTCCTATCAAGCCATTTTAATCTAAATTCTATCTTCTTAATTCCCATGAATTTTGAAACCAACTGCTTATTCAAAAATATCAGTTTTATACCCGAACTCAAACTAAAATCAAGTTTTTTTAAATTGAATTCCTATACTAGATTTTCAATTCAAACTATTGATTTATATGTTACAAATTATAAAAATTATTTTCTAATTATTTTCAATACTTAAGAAAATCATCTGAAAGGTTTAAGCACAATATTTTTACCTATAAATATCTTTTAATCCTTATCCCTAAATGTTTTTATTTTCCTTTGACTTTTTGGGGGGTTGCTTTATTTTTCTTCTTTTTCTTTTCCTTTTTGTCTTCCACCATTCTATCTTCTTCTTCTTCTTCCTCCCTTTATTTGTTTCCTTTCTTTTCTCAAGATCTCTCTTAAAAATCTCAAGTCCAAGAAGATTAGGAAAGAAATAAAAGATGGAAAACAAGATAGTAGGTGGAGATCAAGCTTAGAGTAACTCATCAACAAGAAAGGAGAAGTAGTAAAGAATATTGAATTGCATGTGCTTACTAAAAAGATAATTTTTATTATTTCCTTTGCTTTTATTGTTGTTTACATTTGTATATGATGAATTGATGTTAGAAATAAGTTGGGTTTGTGATAAAACTTGTAATCAAGAAAGATTTGAGCATAAAAGCCAAAACCTAGATTGTATATATTTATATATATATGTGAGAAGTCGGGAATTGATAAGGTGGATTGGAGGTGTTTGATGAAGTAGAATGAGTAAAGAAGTGTTAAAAGTTGTGAAAATAAATAGTATGTTGCTTTTATGATATTATAATGGAAGTAAGATATGTAAAAGTTTATAAAATTGTGTAAAAAGAACAGAGGAGGACATTAGAATAGGGGATACAAGAATCACGAACGTAATTCTCCCCTTAGTAGAGTTAGATGTGTGAAGTTTTGATCAATCACAAGCGTGATCTTGCTCTTACTAGCCTCGGGTTGCTAGACACTGGTCTCAACACTATCTCATATTTTGATCATAACTTTTCATTCGGATTCGGATTGAGGTAATTCAAAATGCTACAGAAAGCTTAAAAAAGAGCTCTATAACTTTATGTTTTAAGTTTTTGGAAATTATGAAAGCATCAAGGCCTAAATTTTATTTGTTTCAAGATGCAACATAAAGTTATAAACAAAAACAATGCAAAACAAGTCCAAACATATTCAAATCTATTGAGCACTTATTTCACTAGTTAAATATATGTAGTTGAATATAACATTTTATAGTTTCTTAAGGACCAATAAACTAAGGAATTTATAACACAAGTTTAGAATACTTAGATATAAAATGAACTTAGTTAATTAACCTAAGTTCAACATGGCCTAATGAATCTTTTTGAGCTAAAATGAATTAGACTGATTAGAATCCTATAAAACATATGGTAATGACTTAAAGAGATAATAGGATACGACTTAGTAATTAGATTAAATAATCAATTCTATATAACTTGACTAAGTTAAGTTATGTTCATACTACATATAGCTTGAAATATAACAAGCTTAACACCTAACTAAACTAATATGGATGTTAAGTATAAAATGAACTTATGAAATAAACTTAAGTTTAACTTGGTTTAACGAACTTTACTAAACTAAAAGGAGTTAGATTAATTAAGTTTAATCAACTTGGCTAAATTAAGTTAAAATAGATTTAAAACTCGCAAGTGACTTAATAAATCATTAAGATACTTATCAAATGATAAAGAATAGTGATGTCTTTATTTAAATAATAGTAAACAAAGGAAGAACAGATAATTTGACAAACAATAGAAAACTGTCCATATCTTGGCGGGTGATTTCCGCAGCCATGGCAAGGTTCCTACTTAGTGTCTGATCATAATGGGTTTAATATAAATCTATATTTCAAGCAAGTGTAAATAAATGAACTACAAATGAGTTTGAATTCTAAGATTTGATAGAATATATTATTTCCTTTTTATAGGAGGAATGGGTTAATATTTTGTTTTCCTGAGGAGTTTGCTATGACTTAGCTAGGATGTCAGATGGGTAACATCAACCTTACCATCTTGTTTGTGCATATAATATAGTTGCATTTATATTAAATAAACATAACTAACCATGTGTGGGGATTGGGTATTTATCTGCTATTTGTTGACCATATTGTTTGATTAAACATTACAATCAAAGTCATCACATATTGTTTGAAATGATTGCATCATTGTTGTTGATGATTGTTTGATATATTGATTGGCCACCCTAATAAATGGACTTAGTATTATTTGATTATTTAATTAGGCAATCATTCATTGCATGATAGCATACTTGCATTAGCATGATATTCACGTCTCGTGCTAATATATCGATTCGATGGTAGTTCTAAGCTATGTCAATGGATCTATTTCTCCAATTGGATACCATAGGATTGTTTGTATCCCTGGAACTAAAAGGGCACCGAAGGACATCACCTATGTGGGTATTGGCCTAGGAGATACTAGTACTTAAGGAGTTTATGAGGTTTTAAGGTGATGTGGTAAATATGTTAATATTATGTATATATGAGAACAGATGAGTTTAAAAAAAAAATCCTCCTTTCTTAGTTATTTCCAATGAGAAGTTTGAGGTTATGTTAATAATATATATATATATATATATAAATAACAATGATTTGAGAAGATTCCTCCTTTCTTAGTTCTCAATTTCTCCTGGATGTAAATGACTTAAGCTGGTCCTTTAACCCCTAAGAGAGGGCATAAATCTCCATTGGTTTGGATTATGGTTATCCAAATTATGAATATCATATGATTATGTGTTACATTGCATATGTTTGTAATAAAACTCATTTGACATTTGCTTGATGTGTGGTTAGGTTATGTTATTCATTAAGCTGTAGATTAGCTCACACCATTATAGTTTTTGTGCATGAATAGTTAAAGCATCGGGAAGGGCTAAGTCTATATGGAGAAGAACCCTTGAAGATATAAGACAAGTTTGGAATAAGAATTAGATGGATAGTGTAGTTAGTGAGATATTCTTTTTTTTTTTTTTTTTGCAATTTTTAGTGAACTGTATGCATCAAAAGGTGCATGCATGACTCTTTCGGGATACAAATTTTATCCTCGTCAACCGACTTTATCGAGAAAGATTACTTTTTTTAGGCTAAGAGGTTAATAGCGAGATCTCAAATCAACTTATTGGTCTTATCGTATATCTCAGTATAGAGAGCGATATACTTATAGGAATCCGATGCATACTATAGCAATCGACTAAATTCGATTTCATAATGTTCCACGGTCCTTCCCCTTTGAGCAATATGCAGAAAATCAGCACTATATTGAACCCTCAGACTTCCAGGAAAATAGTTTTCTAGGAACTCTTGTCGGAATATCTCCCATGTCATGGGTGGCATCAACTCACGTCTCTTAGAGTCCCACTAGACTCGGGCATAGAGACGAAGCATATAAGTGCCAAAGGTAATCCTCAAATGATGGGGCGCATCTTAGGCATCAAATGATCTCTCAATCTGGGTTAACCAATCTTCAGCTTCATTTGGCTTCCCAAAAGCTCTATCAAAATACAAATTACTCTTAATGAACTTAGGTAAAGAGTTTTGGTATGGCTTTGAGTGGTGGCAGTGGCAGCAAAGGCATAGTTTGAGATTGTGCACTTCCCAGGGCAGGTACTTCTATTAAAGCTTGTAACGGGTTGTGGTTGAGGCGGTGCAGGTGCTTGCACATTTGGCCTTAGAGCTTCTAACACTTGTGCTAGTTGTCCAAGTGTAGCTTCCAAGTTTTCTTGCGAGTCAGCAGCAGGTGGGTTGGCTTCTTCCTCGAGATGGCTAAAGGCACTTTACTCTTAGCATCTTCTCCCTCTTCTTCGGCTGTTTAGATTTTACTTTTTGTGAGCTTAATCTTTTCGATAAGTTTATTAAGTCTTCAAATGGATACACCGGAAATCATGGAAATTTATCACATATAATTGTAATCTTGAAATGAAAATTCATGAAATAAATAAGGAAATTTAAATCAAACTTGAAATCCACATAAAACTTTTTCATTGAAATAAGAAATGGGTACAAGACCTTTACATAAAAGAAATCAAAACATAACACCATGCAACAACATTACAAGGAAAAACACAAGCAACACCTTTCTGCAAAGCATAAAAATCCAATATACTCGACTGTTATTTTGGGTCTTTTACAAAACTTTCTATTGGAATATGTGGGTAAGCTCGGGTCCAACTCTTGACTTCCTTCCTTCCTTCCTTCCTCTTTCCTTCTTCATCCTTCTTTCTTTCTTTTTGCTAAACCTTACGGGGATGGTGCATTACCTAGGTTTCTACTTGACGAGCCCCTCGGCCTCTTTATAAAGTTGCGCAAGTATTGATGCACAGTCATTCTTCTTTTCCTTACAACTTCCTTTACCCTCTCAGGTAAGTTGGCAATCACATTTTCTCCAAGTATTCCATTATCCTCAGAGAAGAATTCCGATTGAGTTAGGAATCCACTTATGGGGCACGCTATGGGGTCAGTTCCTGATATACACTTCGGCGACCAAGGGAGTACTCACTTTGCTCATAAGTATTCCTCCACAAGTGGATTCCATCGTGCCATATTCGGGTTCGACATTCGTGACTGAGGGATTGGATAGCGTGGCATCAACCTCCTTTGCCGGGGTAGTTTCTTAGTTTCTAGCTACTAGCTGAGCCTGTCGCTCCTCATATCGTCGTCTATTTCCATGTGGATCATCCTCCTCCTCAATCCAGCACCGATCTTCCTAAAATATGGTAGATTCATTCTATACAGGCGTCTCTTTCGGATTTTCCTCCGGGTCTTCTTCAGGATTCCCTTCAGGGTCTTCTTCTTCAACCTCCTCTTCGGGTCTCCTTCTTTGGCCTCACTCGATCCAACATCTACTAGAACTTTGTCATCTTCAAGCTGAAGTCTCGTAAGTGACGGTGGTTGAGGTTCTTCATCGTTGGGTGGCTTGAGCATATTTTGGTACACGCCATGCCAATAGAAGGCTCCTTCACCATCGCCTTTGCACCATTCACTGTGGTCTTTCAATTCATCATGAGCATAGATGAATAATGGTCCAATTTCCTTCTAAGTCTGGAAATCGGGAAATGTGTGTGCTCTTTCTTTTCTGAACACAAAAGTCGTTTCTTAAATCATAGACTTGTTGTTGGTGAATAAAACGATGTTCTCGATGGCGTATATCACCTATAACTCCGACCACTTCTTCATTCTTAAAGGGTAATACCTTACCATCTCAATAATCTTGGCCCATTCGGTATATTTCAACCCCTTTCTTCCATAAAACAAACATCTCCTTGACTGACGTGGGTCTTCCTGCTAAAGCAAACTTTTTGCAAAAGACCCTAAGTCTTACTTAGTAATTAACAAGGGTCTTATCGGGTTCTTTTCGAAATTTCTGGGCCTCGAAGCGGACTTCCCCTAGAGATATCTATTCACAAAAGAAAAGGTGTTAGAAAACTTATTCTACCCATGCTAAACTATCTAAGTCTTTCTTATTTCCATTCTACCTATTTTCTTCTTAAGTCCATTTCTATTGTTATGATCTAAAATTTTTAATTATGCTCTAATACCAACTTAAATTATCACGCCCTAAAGGGTAGCCTAAACAAGACAGTATACCACACTCAATATTAAAGCTTAAGTATGATTACCTCAGTCATCCTATAGGCTTCGATACTGGGTATAAGGCATACATTCACGATCATAGAGGACCAACTTTGAAACAAGTTGTTTAAGAAGACATTCATGTAGCAGTTTAAGAATGGAAATCATAACATAATATCTTAAATAAGAAAACATAGATAAGGGTCTTACAAAACATCAAAGGGGCATTCCTCCGCTAAAAGATATAGTTCATCATAATATGGAGAAGCCTAATTAAAATAATTACAAGGAGATTTACTTAGAAGTCTAAGTCTACATCTAGTCTTTAACTTCTTCCAAAAACTCCTTAAGCCAAAAGGTAATACCTGAGAGAAATACCCCCGAGTCTTCAACCATAAATAGTGAACTGCAAGAGATATTTATAAGGGGGTATGCTTCTTTGCTTAGTGAGAAATAAATCCACAAGTCATGTACTCAACAATCAATAATCAACCAAGTTATTTAATCAAGCATATGAAATGCAAGCAATCATGTGAGCAAATAATATATATGATTTTGTGGGAACCATATGTTTGAATGGATTTACCCCTCTATTCGGTGGTTAGGTGTTCCGGGCAACGAAGCCATAGTTCGCAAATAATATATTTTATAGTTTTGTACAGATTCCTACTAATCGCCAAAATGTAGTTGATTCAAGTGTCCACTCACCATTTAATTTCAGACAATCAAAGTCATAGATTATGATTTCAGGTCCTCGACCTCATTACTTTGCCCTTATCCCACCAAGGACATAGTAATGAATGCAAGGTGACTCACTACATATCATGCATGAATCATTTAATTTAAGTAATCATGGCATAGCATTAGTCATTTTATAAGTGACCATAGAATTTGCAAACAATCAATACTAAACTAAATCAGACAATGATTAGTTAACAATTCCCGCCTCGATATACTTGTTATAATTTCAACCATGTAAGCAAAACATATACGCTTTCATATTTTATATTTTCCTACAATCTAGTGTCGCTAAGCTACAACCAAATACATAAGTACAATTGCGATAATTTAAACTCACTCGGCCATATCAGAAGCTCCTTAGTCTAAATAGTCCTTCGGGTCGGGTAGCTAGGAATCCACGTCACATATACAAAAGAAATACCCGAAAATGAGTATTTCTCGAAAGATCTACTTAAACTTGCAACTTTATTCAACTAAGTTTGTCAAAATTTACATAGAGTGAAATTCCAACTTAAAATGGCCATAACTTGCTCATTTTAACTCAGAATTTCGCATATCATATACCGATTTCTACCTACTCGAAAAGATCTATCCATTTCTAAGGTTATTTCCAAAATATAAGGTCATTTAGATTGCTAAACACCTAGGTACAGATTCAAAACAGACTTTTCCAAATTTTGCAAAACAATTTTCAAACTCAACTTTATTCAAAAATCCTTTAGCAAATATATATATATATATATATATACGATTGAAAAATCATTTGAGTATATATAGCTCAGTTTATATACAAAAATTCTAATGGTAGTGTCTCAATAATTTATTTCATAGAACAATAAATTTTGAAATGTTGAAACTTAAACTTGACAAATTTCTTTTCAAAGTATTTTGAAGAAACTTTATATTTTCATAGGTTATTATAAATGAGTATATTCTTATTTTATTTTCTCATTCCTTTTTCTAAAACAAATAAATTTTTCCATTAACTTTGGTCTTTCACAATTTTTACTTATAGTGATAAAAGAACAAAGTTTTCAAAAGTTTATTAAGTTGTTAATAACCTATTTATAAATTTTCCTTTATAACGGTTTTAGAAAATGAGTCTTTTCTGCTTATATTTCTTATTTATTAACTCTAAAAAAAATAAGTTCTTGTTTTCTAAAACTTGATATTTTATTTCCTCTATAAATTTTATTTGAAAAGAATCCTCTTTATTGATAAAATCCTTTATTTTTTATCTTATCGTATTTATATTCTTCGTCAACCTTTGAAAATAAGTTTCTTCTTTAGAAACTTGAAAATCATTGTTTTTCTAAGTGGGTTTATAAATTTATGGGTTGATTTTATCTTAACTTTGAATTCTAGTTTGCTCATTGGTTTTGTTATGGAGTTAAAAAGACTTTAATTATTGAGCTTTTTGTGAAAACTTTGAATGCCATAAATTATTTTTTACTAAGACTTAGGTTACCATATTATGAAAAGAAAGTGTTTATTTTTTTTATTTCCTTGGTAAAACTATTCTTGTCGTTATTTGAGAAGATTTTGAGAAACTTGAGAAAATGTAGTAAAAACCCATTTTTTTTATGTTGTTGATGATAACTCTTTTATTTAGTGGCAAGTTACACAATATAAAATTTAGTTTCAAATTCCTTTATTAAAGAAAAGTTCTGCTTTAAATTCAGTTGAGATAATATCATTATATAGATGCATATATTATGAGCATGTAATAGGTAGATAATGAAAATATGTGGTAAGAAGCAAGATAATATTATTAAGCAACATAGCAATAATAAGCATGATATTATAATCAAGCATTGGGAACCTTAGCTTCATCAAGGCAATCCAGTCAAACATTGGGAGCCTTAGCTTCATCAAGGTGACCCGGTCAAGCATTAGGAGCCTTAGCTTCATCAAGGCAACCTGGGCCTATGTCCCAAAAAAAAAAAAAAAAGAAAAGAAAGAAAAGAAAAAGCAATAATAAGCTTGTTAGTGAGTTAGTAAGCATTTTGGCTCTACAAATATATATATATATATATATATACATATATATAGATAGTAGCATATATATGAAGTTAAGTTAGAAGCATGATAATAACAATAATAAGATCATAATAACAACATAATAGCAAATCAACATAATATGAAATTTATTCATGAACAAGAACAATACATGAACATAGTGTTGCTTCTATAATATTGAAATGTTTAAGAAACATACACTATGGTCATGTTAAGTTACATAACATGGTAGAAAGAAATAGATAAGAACTTTTACCTAAGAAAATAATATGGAAGTTGTAATAAAAGAAAAGCTTGAATGGTGTTTATGTGTGTAGGAATTGGGTAGTAAAAGAAAGAAGAGAGATTTTGGTAGAGAGTGTTTAAGGAGAGATTTTGGGAGAGTTTTAGTAAGGTGAATGAGTGTGTGAAAGAATTGGAGGGAGATGGGGTATTTATAGTATTTTTGGAATGAATATTGAGTGAATTAAATAAATTGAAAAAGAAAAATAAAAGTGTATGTATGGGGAGAGAGAGGGTCGGCGTGATGCTTAGAGAGAAGAGAGGGAATGATTTTGATTTGTTTTGTATTTTTGTTAATTGAAAGTAATAAGATGTAAAGTTTCATGTGAATGAAGATATATGAGAAAAGTAAAAAGTAGATAATAGGTATGGTAGAGTGTAGAAATAGGTATAGAAAAAGTAGAGATAAGTGAATAGTAATGAATAGTAGATAAGACAAATTAATATCGGTCGTAAAGAAAATATACGTAATTAAGCTATATCTGATATTTTTAGATACCGAAAAATTATAAAACTAATATTTTTGAAATTTTTGTATTTTTACGAGTTTATTGGTATTATTGGAACATTTTTGCTACCGGGAGTATAGGGGTACAGTTTTCGAAAACTGATCTCGTTCGGATCCGGACAACATAAAAAATTTTCGAATATGATATTTTTATGCATCTTTATATTATTACGAACTATTATCCACTACTATCTTAACTTTGTTGTTTTAGGATTAGGAACACAGGATTATCGGATCTAATCTATTAAGGTTTGATGCGTATTTGTTGACCTTAGGGTTTCTGGTTTAGGGTTTGAACATAACTGTAATGCCCTAAAATAAGGCATTATAACCCGCCACGTGTCCTCTCTTGATTAGGACACGCAAAGGCTATAACATTATAACACCACAATTTAAAACATATAAAATATAATCTCCATAATTCTCTCGAAGATACAATAGAAAGTTCAAATCTTATAAAACTTGTAAATGAAAATCTTTTCAAACATCCTGTTGATCCAAATAATGTTGGCAAAACCAAAGCCAACAAATCCAAAATACATAAAATTTCAAAATCCTTTTTAACATATAAATTTTAATATAGTTCCAAATATTGTAAATGATCTCAAAATTCTTCTCATATAAATCTATATCTGAATCTATTCCTCAACAGGGTAATCTGGATCGCTATCATCATTCCCATGATCTATGTACAGATCATAACTAGATAAATCAAATACTACGTCCTCATCACCTGTACCTGAAAAATGAAAGGAATGAGCGAAATCGCCCAGTACGTTAATCCACAAAACAAATGCATATGCACACACAACAACATATATCAAATGCAACTTAATATAAAGCAAACAACAAGATTATTAGCTTTATTAAGCCAGCAAATCAACACAGTTCAGAACTATTGTACATTAGTCCTGAACCTGGAGTAACTCAGACCCCATGAGAAAATCAACCAACTCTTTGAAAATAGGTAATCATATACATATATTGGTGAATGTGTACTCTCCAAACACCCATGACCATACTGCCAAATTACCTAAATCTACCAAAATCATCTCTAAGTGCAACTCTAATAGGGACAACAATACACAATGATTATCAGGGTACCTCACCAGTATTACTGTCTACTAGGTCTTTACTGGTTGTAACGCCCTAACTTGAAGGCATTACAACCCGCCACGTGTCCTCTCTTATATAGGACATGCAATGGCTCTAATATCCATAATAATACATTAATCACCTGTAAACACACTTAGGATATTTCATAGGATACGAAACCTGTTTAAACTAAAAACATAAACTTCTGGTTCATACATAAAATCCAAGTCGACATAACACAGCTAACAAATCCAACAGAAACTAAAAATTGTTTACATCAAAATCCTTTCATTGAAACCAGCCTAAACATCCAACTATAGCTTTAAATGACCTAAACATCTTTTCTTTAGAAATCCTGATATCTGAAGCCTAGCTCTCAGCTAGGTGGTCGGGTCCACTATCACCATCCCCGTGATCTAAGAAAAACTCATATCCAGAAAGATCATATACTATATCCTCTTCACCTATACCTGAAATTTAAATGAATGAGCGGCGATGCTTAGTACGAAAACTCTAATCCAAAAACAAATGCATATGCACATATAACAAACAGGTAATTCATGCAACTTAAACTAATGCAAACAGCCATATTGTTATCTTTCTTAAGCCAACAAAACAACACAGTCCAGTATTAGGTATACTCTAATCTCGAACTCGGAGTTACTCAGACCCCATGGAAAATCAAACAACTCTTTGAAGATAATAATCATATACATATATGGATGAGTAGGTACTCCTCAAACACCTCGAATCCAAAACACCCAATTCTACCGGAATCATCTCAATGCACGAGTCCACTAGGGATAACCTCAAACAAAGATCATCAGGGTGCCACACCAATATCACCGTCTGCCAGGTCTTTACTGGTCATAGCCAATCACACCTAACAAACAAGTTATTGAGCCAATTATCATTAGATACATTATGAGTCTATTTCCTACAACCAAACACGCAATACTAACTTACAAGCACAAACAACAAACAAGGATTAGTCGTACCTTTCTCAATTTCAGGAATATAATTCAAATCCTCAAATCCAATATCAACAACAACAAAGACAACCGAACTCCATAAACTCCTATATCAACACCAACAACAATTCCACAAACTCCAAATATCCTATTACAACATATATATATGTATATACATCAACAGATATGAACACATTATCAATAAATCCTAACATAATGAATTCTCTAAAAACCCTAACCTGAGAAGAAATCTCCACTATCTACGCCTTGTACTCCTATCAAACTCCACAAATATCCTCAAGAACAATAATGAACCGCATAAAACTCCACAAACACCAAATATTTCACCAAAACCCTAATTTGCATAACATAAAGAACGTATAAGGATTGTTTAACTCGCATTTTGTTTGAATCCATCATAGAGGAGATAAACTTACTGATTTGAATCGCTAAAACCCAACTTGCATTCATCGATCACAGATCTCAACATGTGCTAGGGTTTCCTTATGTAGACACTTCATTTTGACATTTATTTTTGTCAAAATAAGTAATAATCTTAGTATACACATAATTAAATTAATTGAATTTTTGCAAATTATAAATGTTAAAACTAGGAATGAAAATTAGAAAAATAAATCAATTTAATAGAAATAAATATAATGGATATAATATATATAATTAATATAGTATAATATAATTTCAAAAATTGTAAAAAAAAAAAATTGTATTGTTCATCATCTCCTACCTCTGGTCGCCCGATGGGGTGTCTTCAAGTCCATTTTGACCCGTTTTCAAACCCATTTTTTTACAAAACAAATACGTATTTTGAAACTAGACACGGAGTACTTCATTTTGATATATAATTTGCATATTTTCATAAACCATAACTATTTCAAAATCAGATTTGAAATGTGAAAAAAATTCGTTTTTACACTTCCGAAAAAAGCTCAAGAATCCATTTTTTTCGCTCATAACGTGTTTGAATGTTAATGACAGCTAATTGCAAATTCAATCGTTGTAGTCCGATTTTTTTGGATCAAAATCAAAATAAAATATGAAACCCTAGCTCTATAAATAGAAGAAAAAAAAGAATAATAGAGGAGACGAAAAAAAGAACGAACAAAAAAAAAACGAAAAAGAAGGAACACGAAAACGAACAAAAAAAGATAAAAGCGAATAGCAGAGGATTGGAGCGTGTGGAACAGATCAAAAATTTCGAAATCCCATCCCCGATCGCCAAAACCCTGACCCAAACCACTGTCGCGTCGGCCACCCTGCTGCCTTCCCTCGCCGAAGCCGTTGCTGGTTGCCGTCGTCTACCACCGTCGAAAACTCTAACCATTGCCAGCCGATAGTCGATCGTCATCAGCATCAGCCATCAGCGATCGTCGGAGTCCAATCCTTGCGCGCACGACCTCCATTCCCAAGTAAGTTGCTGATTCTTAATAATAATAATAATAATAATAATAATAATAATAATAATAATAATAATAATAATATGTAAAAGCCTTACTCATGCTAGTATAGTCATATTAAATTTTTTTTTTCCTTGTCAATAAATGAAATTGTCTCATAAACTTGTTCTAAAAAAATATTGAATTGCAATTTAGGGTTTATTTTTTGCCATGATATAGTTTTTTTGAATGTTCTATCATTAATTTGGTGATAATCTTGTCTTGTGATAAAAATTGAATTTTATGATTTTTGTCCAATTGATGATCTTGCTTTAATGATACAAATATGAAAGTCTTGATTTGAGTAAAATTTGTAATTGATTTATAACATCTCATTATACCATGATTTTTTAAAGTTTCGAACTTTGTGAATATTTGATTTCGTCGTTACGTATCAAGATGTTTTCATAATGCTACAAATTGATTTTTTTTTAATAATATTGTTATTATGTTAATGAATACAATTACATGAACTCATATTGTTAGCGTTTATACCGTATTCTTGATATGAATGATGAATTGATATGCTTGTTTTGATATGATTGTTATAGTTTATTATTCAAAAATTCTTTGTCACCGAGAAAAAGTCCGTTTTCATAAAGTTGCTAAAATCTTACTTGATAGATTTAGAATCCACAATGAAAAATCAAACTTTCAAAATTAATAAAATTAAATGAATTTAAAGTGAAAAGAATTTTAAATCTAAAATCAACAAACAAACTAAAATTTTCATCAAATTAAAAAGAACTAAGTGTGGTCTGATCCCGATTAAAGAGTACGTAGGCACCTAAATGGCGACTTAAAATATGGCAAAAATTATTTTTGTGAATTTATTTGATTTATTAGTTTAGTTTAGAATATATGAATATTGATAGAATTTGATAAGATTTAATTAATTTGAATATTTCGAGTTTTTAGATTATATATGATTATTGATAGAATTTGATTAGTATATGTTTAGTTAATTAGATCCTGGTAAATAGTTTAGATTTTGAAATTAGGGTTTAAAAGAAAGCAATTTAAATTTGGAAAGTTAAAGTGGTAATCGTTTAGGTTTTAATAGGTTAGCCCCCGAACTCAAGTTAATTTCTGGTTATCGTTTTCAAAACGATTTTTTTTGCAGATCAGTAGCAAAACCAAAATCAACCTACTCATTGGTTTTGGTTTATTTTTTCTCTCAACTTTAGTCGAGTGGCGACTCCAAAATATTTTAAAAATTCAAAATTTCCTTTAATTCATAGTTGAGGATTCGTATTGAATGGGTTAGGGTTTAGTACGAATCGGATTAAAGGAAATCGAAAAACCAAGTTCGACACCTCACAAGAACCTTCATACAAAAATCCAACCAAACCCTAAGGAACATGCATGAAATTCGTATGGAACACGTAGGAGAACATTATACTTACTTGATCAGACCGCAAAACTCACTCCTTATCCAATCGAAACAGATTAAACCGAGATCTTAATCCTTCCTACGTTTTCCTTCAAGAACACAACAAAACCCTAAAAGATCTTACATAAATCCGAGAAAAACATGTTGTAGATGGATTAGGATCACTCACCTTTGATCAAACTCGCCTTAAGATGAAGTCTTAACACTTGTATATCAAGAATAGACCTTACACGCTCAAAGGAAGAAATAAAACGAAGGAGAAACGTCTGCCAAAAACCGCTGTTCGTGCTGCATATTTATAGAATTTCATTCCTACGCCGGCGGCGTAGGATCCCTAGGAGACAGCGTTTGACGTGCCACAAAAATCCTTCGCGTTATTCATAACATCATACACCGACAAAACCCAAGGCAACACCGGCGGCGTTCAACTCTGAGTTAGACAATAACGCTTCTGTTCCAAATCAACGCTGACGATCACACACACAGACTCCGGCATTCGACTCTGGTGTAAGAAAATTTATTACTGTGGACATCCTATGCTGGTCTATATGCTGGTGGCGTACTCCTTTAAGAAGCGGTGTTGGATCTGCAGAAAATTGCAAACATGCGCATTTTCGACAAATGTAAATCTAAACCCAAATTAAACTTACTTAACTCATCTTTTGATCTTCCTCTTATCTTATATCATCTCATGATTGTCCATTCAATCTGTATGTTACAATAGTCAAAGCCAAAGACATCTAGAAAAACAAATTTAGCCGAATAGAATTAAGTTCATTTATATATCTGTTCCTACAGACAACAATAAAAAAACTAAACCTGCAAGCAAATACAATAAACAAGGAATAGTCGTACCTTTTCAATATCAAGAAAATTCTCCAAATCCAAAATCCTTTATGAACAACAACAGAAAACCTCTAAATCTCCTTTTATGAAAATTCTCCAAATCAGAACTATTGTACATTAGTCTCGAACCTGGAGTAACTCAGACCCCATGAGAAAATCAACGAACTCTTTGAATAGGTAATTATATACATATATTGGTCAATGGGTACTCTCCAAACACCCGTGAAAATACTGCCAAATCACCTAAATCTACAGGAATCATCTCTGAGTGCAACTCCGCTAGGGACAACGACACATAAGGATTATCAGGGTGCCTCACCAGTATCATTGTCTGAACGGTCTTTACTGGTTAAATCCAAAGACATCCGAAAAAACAAATTAAGCCAAATAGAATTAAGTTCATTTATATATCTGTTCCTACAAACAATAATAAAAAAACTAAATCTGCAAGCAAATACAACAAACAAGGAAAGGTCGTACCTTTTCAATTTCAGGAAAATTCTCCAAATCCAAAATCCCTTATGAACAACAACAATAAATCTCCAAATCTCCTTTTATGGAAACTGCAACAACAACTGTTTCTTCTTCTATCAAACTCCTTTAAATCCCCAAAAAATAAATCTTTTTCCAAAAATTCTAATATGGAAATCAATAAGAACAGACAAATTTCTCCATAAAATCGAACTTTTATAGAATCTTTGATTTACACGATAAGAATTTACCTTTAATTCTTTCTGAAACCAAAACCCTAGGTTTTCTTCAATTATCATTAGACAAAAACTCCAAAAAGAGTAACTTCCTCCAAAACCCTAGATTTGAGAAATTAATAAGATCAAACATTATTCATCGAAAATAATATTTTCATTTCAAATCTACGATAAAGAAGATGTAACTTGATTCAAATCTTATTTCTTGATCGATTCCCCAAAGAACAAATCCTAATTGAAAACTAGGGTTTCTCCAAAGAAATCCTTCAAAAACACAAAAATCTATGAGAAAGATGTTGTTTCCATATAAATTTGCATGAATTTTGATTAGATCGACTTACCTGAATCAAAGATCTTGTTTTTCTTCAGATTTCCCTCTCAAGCGCTCTCAAAACCCTAACAGACACTCTCTAGTAGAAAAGAAAGGAAGAACTTATGAGAAATATGAACCCTAAAATTCTATTTATAATAAATATTTTGGGTAGGAAACCTGGCACCTACGCCAGCGGCCTTTCCTTTAATGCCGGCAGCCTTTGTACTTACGCTGGCGGCCTTCTTGCTGGCTTTCACAAATTTCATAAAAGTCCGAAAGCTTTACGCTGGCGGTTTTCACATATAGGCCGGCAGCCTAGAGGCCAATTTTTCTTTGTTAAAAGCTATTCTTCAAACATCTCTAGGTCATAGACAAAGCCATCAACTTAATACTAAGGTGGACCATAAAATCCTCTTATTTTTCAACATATGACAACTTTTGCCCTTTATCATAATTTATTGAAGATTTACTATCTTTAAGGATTTGTTGACCATCATCAATGTGAGGGATGATTATTATATATCTCATTTATTAGGAATGACCAAAATTTTCCTCTCTTTAATTAACAAATGACATTCCTTTGCCCTTCTTTATAAATTTTTTTTTTCTATATATTACAATAACCATAGCATAAAACCTAGGGGATTACAAACTACCCATCTAGTCTTACTACACATATCATCTAAGCTATGTACCTAATCTACTGTATCCTCCTAAAGTTATGATTAAGCTCACAACCTAGTTTAAGGGTGCCATTTTTTGAAGTAAGTGGTTGAGTAATAGCCAACACTCATTTTAGCCAAGTTTAATTATTAGTCCACTTATTAATTATCTTAGCAAGCAATACGCGTTTATAGCATACTTATTGACTATCTCACAGTTCCTTTTCTCCTTTATCTAGAGCTCAACCAGCAACAACTATTGATGAGCTAAAACTTTTATTTAGAGAATACTTCAAATAACTTAATCATATTATTTGAAATTTCTCATTCATTGAATTACTTGAGTTAGGGTCTACACACCATGGATCCTAATTTAGGATTAAACTCATTTGTGTACATTAAATTTGATTATAGGGAAATGATATTTCCTAGGTTTTCTATATCATAAATTTCATTTAAAGTTGCCTAATTAGTTATTTTGTTTTGAGTTGGTTTAGGGGTTTAGGTTTACCAACTCATTAGTGGTCTAGTTTGTGAGTAACCAACTCTTAATTAGTTAAGAATTAGTGACATAGAATCATTAGTCATACTTCAAAGTCCTCATGTCCTAAATTGATTGATCTATTATCCTTTTTATTAGGTCCTTAGCTTGCTTCATAGGTTATAGTTCATTTAAGATTCCTAGTATCCCTATTGTGGCCATAGTACACATTTCCCATTATATCCTTCACCGGTTTCTCACATAATTCCTTAATAACAAGTTATAGCATTTTAACTACCAGGAAGGTAAATGAGCAAGTTATATATGTGAATATGTTAATAACTAAATCTAAAATGTACTTATATAATTGATGAAGGTAACCTTGAAAAGTATTATGATGTATTGGATGTGCAAACTCTGTAAGCCCCAGAAAATTTTAGTAAATAATTCTAAGATGAACTTCAAAAATAAACCCTAAAAATCACTCCAAATTAAAACCGAATTTTAACTAGTCTTAAATCACGAACGAATTCGAAAAATTTTGAATCTTAGGAAAAATAAGAATTCTCAAAAACAAAGTAAGAACTCAACATATTACAATTCCAAAATCATTACGTACGAAAAATTCCATACGTGACTCCGATTTATAAAATTGGGTAATATAGATCCCAAAAATGAATTATTAAAAAGTAAATAACGATTAACTTTCGGAAATGAAACCCAATTCAAAAATTCCGAAAACGTTAAAAGATATTAAATACTTACAAAAATAAAATTTAAAATAAATTTCTCAAATTAAATATGTTGTATAAACATAAATATCAGTTTCCAAATTGGCAAAGGCCTAAACCGAAAATCACCCGGAAACCCTAACCGGAATACAATAGTGTAAGTCCGGCAATCTAGCGCCCCTAGCCCTAGAGGCCGAGATGTAGTTTAAAATGTAGAATAGCTCATAGTAATATAAGTTTTTAATTATCAGATTGGTAAATTTTTGACCTATTTCGAACCCGTTCGGATACAGACTTCGAAAAGCGTCCGGGGCTCGAGATATAAAAAATACCAATAGTACCGTTAGACTCGTAATTTCATAAGATTTTCAAATATATCGGTTATATAATTTTTGGGGTTATAAAAGTTACAGTTATAACCTTTTTACTGTATTTCCATTATTACCGGTAATTGATTAGTCTTTTGCACTATTCATTTTTATTTCATTACAAAATTTTATTATTCTTATAAAGTCTTATATTTTTAGATAAATATTTTATATGTTATAGAAAATTTTGTTTTTCTAAAATTTAGTTCGTTTCGAGTCGTTACAGGATCAAATTTTGTTTAAGACCCGATACTAAAAATAAAATAAATTAATTTAATAATTGAAAAATATTTTAAAAACATTGTTATTTTCATAAAATAATTTTTTAGAATTTTTCGGGTTATAAAAATATTATTTATAGCCCATATTCGCGTATTTTGATCATACCGGTAACATATTTGTTAAATTACTAAAATAATTCAAATAATTATTTAATTTTAAATATGAAAAATCTGCTACAAATATTTGGAATAAATTTTCCAATTTTATTTTATTTTAATTTATTTTATTAAAAAAGTACATTTACAACCCATACCTTCAAGTACACCTTACACATATCACTTCCTTTTCACTTCAATCTTTCTACACATTATTCCACAAGTGATGGCAGATTTTTGACCCTCTTTATGGCTACCATTGTCCTTTATTTATTCCTATTCTGACTAAAATTAATTATATTTCAATCCTTTTGCAAAAAGTTACATTACACATTAATTATACAATTCAAATTTGAGTCAAAATTCAACAAATCCACTCTCTCTCCTCTCTCAATATTCACGTGCAGCATGTCTTCTTGCTGCCTTGTTTTTTTTTTTTTTCTCTTCTTTTATTCAATTAAACACTCATTTTCTTTCACTCCTTCATTTACTCACTTTCCCTCTTTCATTCTTTAACTTTTCTCTCATTTTTCCTCTCTTTCTTCTTCATTTCTCTTGTTCCTCCATGAAAAACAAGCCGCCCCCTTCTTCTTCCATGGCTTCTACACTTCATTCCTAAAGATTTCTAAGCCAATCTTCCCAAAGCTCCATAGGTGATATAGGTAAAGTGTAATGAAGGTTTCATGCATCAAATGACCTTCCATAAGCTTAAAAGCTTAGGATGATGATGCCAATAATGAAACACTCCCTTTCTCTACTTTTATTATCTTGTATTTCAATTATTTTCTTGTTTAAAGTTGATATGTTTTGTAGATCTAAATTTTTGTAGCTTTGATTTTGTTTATGCCATAGATCTTGTTATTTAAGTTGTTATATTTGTTATTTCTTATGATTTATGCATAGATCTATCATCCACATATTCATCTTAGAGATTCATCCATTTAAAACTAGTTTAAAAGACTAGATCTAGTGTTTTGAGTACATAAATGCATTAGAACTTTGTTTATGTTCATGAACAACTTGCTATAATATGATGATGGTAGGAAAGTTATAGGAAACTCAAGATCTATTTTATTTTCAAGCAAAATGATTTTTGAAAATTCGGATGAAAATGGGACCATATTTAGAAAAGTGATTTTTCAACTTCAAAATGTGTTTTTCATTTAAAATGAAGGGCTTAGGGTATAGACAACATAAATGAATGATTTTGAAAAGTAAAGTTTAGATCTATGAGTTTATAGTTCATTACCATGGGTTTCATTTGGATATATGTTCATATTATGTGTAGATCTTAGATTTGAACTTGAACAAAAGTAGCGAAATTCGTATTTTGGCAAGACCAATATTTAAAACCACTTTCCAAGTGTCAAAAATGTAATTTTCACTTAAGAAAATGAAGGCTTAATATATGTATATCATCAAGACTTCTTTTTACAAGAATCTAATGTGATTTTCAAAAGTTATTTTCAAAATAAAAATGTCATTTTCGGATTTTGGCCAAGGCATATTTAAAACATGTTTTCCAACTCAAAAATGAAGTTTTTGTTTAAGAAATGAAAGGCTCTTAGGATAGGATATGTAAGGAATGGATTTTCATAAGTTTAGATAGATTTTATCAAAAGGAACATCCAAAAATGAATTTTGTAAATTCGGATCTCAACCAAGACTAATTTTTAAAACCCATTTATCAACTCCAAAACTCATGTTTTATGTGAAAAATGAAGGGTATAGGTAATAGGTATCTTGAAGGAATGATTTTTACAAGTTAAAATGAGTTTAGGTATGAGTAATGTGTAAAACAAGTAATGGAATTAAAATGGAAAATTATGAGTTAGTGATCAAATTGTCAAATTCGTAATTTGAGATGATGCATGTGTAATCACTTAGTATATGAGCTCAAATTTCAAGTTTTATGTGTTAAATGAAGTCCTTAGATAATAGATATCGTAAAGCTTTAAATTTTGATGCATTAAACAAGTTTTCTCATAAGAAATATGCAAGAAATGAAAATTTCCAAAATTCGGATTTTTGTGAAAAACTTGTTTAAGAACATATTTACAAAGTGTAAAATGGAAATTTTTATGAAGAAATGAAGGTCATAAGTAATATATATAATGAAGACTCAATTTTGACAAAAAAATTATATTTTCTCAAGTAACAAATCCAAAACAAATGGAAATGATAAAAGTTAGAAAACTAGATTTTTCATAAGTAAGTTGTTATTGTGGTCTTGCAAAATAAAAAGTTATAAAATTTCTTTTTAGCAAAAATCATCAAGATCATGCATACATTAAGCTCATCTCATGTCATTCATGTTAGGAAATCATTCATATTGCATACATAGCCAATTTATATAGTAGGAACATTACAAACTCTTACAAAACTATTTTTCGGAAATTGAAATTGTTGCTGCTCTAATCTGATCTGACCTTTTTGAAGCTTCAATGTTTTCAAAACTAAAATATAATATTAGAAATAGATAGATCTTTCGAAGTAGATAGAAATCGATATATAATTTGCGAGATTCTGAGTTAAAATGACCAAGTTATGGCCGTTTTAAGTTGAAATTCCCGCTTAGGACGAGAATTACGAATTTGATAGTTCGTATAAAATCATTTGGATTAGTTTGAGTTAAAATACTTATTAGAGTATTTCTTCCTTGTTAGGTGATCCCGAATTCGACGATTCCCTACCACCGGATTACTATTACTAGAAGACCGGTGATCCAATGACCGAGTGAGTTTTCTCCTTGTTTTGTTACCTTGATTGTGCTTATAGTTAGTTGCATTAGAATTATAGGAACAAGATAAAAATCGATATGAATGGGATGGGATATATGATGAGGCTGTGATGAATGTATGCCAAAGGATACTAAGCATATCGAAACCACGATTTGATTGGATAACTGCACTGTTCATATTATTTTTCTTTTGTGTATGATATTGGCTGGTCACTCTAAAGAATGTATAAATATTTGACCTAAGCAAAAATTAAATTGGTCATGCATCGCATCGGACATATTGCATTTGGTAGCATGCTACTCCTACGCAGGTCGATCGGTATGGTCTGAGGACTCGTTTGGATAATGAGACCCGGGATCAGAGCTCATTCATAGGAAACTAAGGCGCATCGGGGATGCATTCCATGTGTGAGCCTAGCCGAGGCGAGTGCTATGAGCCGAGGGCTTGGGGACTAGCAGCGGTCGTGTAGACTTCAATACCATCCCTAACCCAAGATACGGAGGGCGTAAATCCGTTCTGTGTGTGGGTTCCGGATACCCATGCATAATTGTTTGCTCATGTGTTTGTTCATGCATAGCATATGATTGATTAATGCTTGCTTGTTCTGGTATGGAACTAAGGGAATTCTCACTAAGCTAGTGTAGCTTATACCCCAATAGCTGTTTAAATGAACAGGTTATCTCAAGAATGCAAAGTGGGGACTGAAATGGGTGAAGCCGAGAATAGCTTCGGGATTCCGGCAAGAAATGAGAATGTTGAAGTTATCAGCTAGTTTTATGATTCGTCTTGTAATAGTTTATGTAGGGAAGTCTGTGGATGAATGTAATTGAAGTTGAATGATTTATATTTTGAAGTATTGTGGTTTGTATCGAAAGTATAGTGGATTCTATTTCCTTTACATTGTTACTCAATTATATCAACATAAAATGTATCATTCCGATATGTCTCTTTTATGTGTTAGATGCCTTGTACATAGTATGGAAGCCTTTGCGTGATCGAGGTGGTCATTCTTAGGCTTTAATATTATTTACGGCGGACTGCCACGTTTAGGGTACTCTTCGGGGCGTGACAAACTCCTAATGGAATCAACGTGATACACATGAACATACCATCCTTTATGAGACATGGTGATGAAGATGAATATCTTGATTAAAGGAAAAATTTGATGTAGAGAATGAGTGTTAATAGAACTTATCAATGCCTATTTTATAGATTGATTTTTCTATTGTTCTTATATATTTTTTATGGGTATTTTGTTAGTTTTTCAGTGCTTAATTAACTTATATTTTGATTTCAGTGGTTTTAGAAACTTATTTGGAGATAAATGAAGTGACTCAATCAATTGTTATGCATTTTTGGAATTAACTTGAAGAAGTTGAAGTATAGACAAGTGCATACTTTAATAACACACCCACATTTTAATTAGTGCATTTGAAGCTGTAACTTAAAGAGGTTTGAAGGGTGCACTGGCAAGATAACGTTTGTGTACCTAGCCATGCACCATATGAGTGCATTGTAATTTAATTTATAAGATCAAAATAGAGCATGCCTATGAAGTATGATTGTGTTTCATCGATATGCACTTTTATGTTAGATGAGAATTTTGATTTACCTATTTCACTCAAGACTCCAAGAATAAGAAGATTTTATTATAAGTATCATAGTTATCTCTTTCTTTTCTGCTCATGACAATAGTTAATAAGAAGTAAATATGTAATGCCTAAAGGTGATGAACTTAGGAGAACTATGTGATCAACAAAACACATATAAATAGTTACAAATACTAAGGGGCATTCCCCTGCAAAAGAATATTATTAAGAGGTCTATTACATTCATCCAGAGTTTTTTGGTTTCCCACGGAAGTCTAAATAGAAAAATATAACTTCTAAAGGAAACGCCTAGCTCCTGTACCTGAGCCGTGAGGTGCCTCTATCTAAGCCAGATAAACGAATGCTACAACAAATAGAAACTGTAGGGACTTAAGCTACACTAGCTTAGTGAGTGAGAACTTCCAATGTTACATTCATAACACATCATACAAGCAAGTGATTAATCAGACAAGTGATTTGCATCAAACATATGGAAATCAACAGACATATGACTAGCCGGAAATCATATGTGAATGGAATTTCGCCCTCCATTCCGGGTTAGCAAATTAACGAATACTACGGTACTATTAAAGTATGCCATTTTTGGATCACGATCAACCAACTTATAATTTCATTTGTGGATCACGATTAACCAACTCATTATTTCGTTTACAGATCACGATTAATCAACTTTTACTCCGTTTTTGGATCACGAGCAACCAACCAATGCTAATGCTCCATCCCCATTTGTGATATGAATGAGTCCATGTTACTTATCAATTCCGAATAGTCAATTATGCCAATTCCTGAGGTAATCAATCAACAATTGCAGAAAATCAATCCTAATTCATCTATACAACCATTAGTTAATCACCCGGCCTCGATATTCTTATATTCATTTTCTCATATCATCAGCAAACATACATAATTCCCATTTATCCCCACCATACATATCCTTTTATCTTTGCCTAGAATCTAATGCAACTATTATTACAATCACATACAATAAATGGAATCAAGAAGGAATACTCACTCGATCATGGGTCACCGATCTTTTAGTAATAGTAATTGGGGGGTAATGAATCATCAAGATCCAAGTCACCTATACGAAAGAAATACCCAAATGAGTATTTCAACTCATAACTAATCCATTTTATTTCATAAAAGTTATTAAGTTCGTAATTTTCGTCATTGGTGAAAATTCCAATTTAAAATGGCCATAACATGGTCATTTTAACTCGGAATTTCGCAAATTATATACCGATTCCTATCTACTTCGAAAGATCTATCTAATTCTATTATAATATCTAAGTTTTGAAAAATTTTAGGTCTTGAAAAGGTCCGAACAGATCTGGTCAGTAACCAAATTTTCATTTTTTTGAAATTGTTTTGTGAGGAATTATGATAATACTACTATCCAAGCCAAATATGCATGCAACAATAATAATCACTATCATGAATGGTATGTTATGAGCTTCTTATATGCATATTCATGATGAGATTCTATTAAAATATTTTTGAGACTTCTATTTTACAAGATATCACGAGTTCTTAACCTAGTGAGTTCAACTTTTGTATTTTTAACCAACTACACTTGTTTTAGAGATTTTCCTTATTAAAACTTGTTCTTGCTAAAATTACTTCTATATCATATCTATTCCTTATGGTCTTCATTTTTCAACATAAATCCTCATTCTACACATTGTAAACAAGTGTTTATATATTAGCCATTCTTAAATCCGAATTTTTGTAAAAATTGTTTTTAAGTGATTTCTTTGAGAAAAACTTGTTCAATACTTTAAAATTTCAAACTCCATTATTCCTATCCCCTAAGGACTTCATTTCTTTAATAAAAATTCTATTTTGAGTTTGGAAAACAAGTGTTTTCATGCCATTATTCCTTAATTACGAATTTCTTAAAATGACAAGCAACTCAAAAATTTCCTACTTTATTTTTACCCCTTGTTTTACATATTTTTCTTAGCAAATCCCATCTCAACTTACAAAAATCATCACTTGATGATATCTATTACCTATACTATTCATTTTTCATGTAAAACACAAGTTTTTGAGTTGATAAAAGAGTTTTTAAGGTATGGTCTTGAAACCATCCGAATTTACATTTGATCATTTCAATTATATAACTTTCCTTTTTGAGTTTCTTGCCTCATCTACTTAGATCTACAAACTACAATATTTATATCCACAAGACAAATGTCTTTACGATCATTAATGCACCAAAACACAAAATATCCATGAGATCATGAATGTCAAGTATAATATAAGCATTTAAATGCTAGATCCACCACTTAGGATGCATGAAATGGAGTTTGAAAACATAAAAAATAGATTTTTGTGCAAGATCTTTACTTTACTCTACTACTAAATGCATGAACATGAAGATCATCATACAAAAACACATTTAAATACAAGATCTACTCTTATGATGATTTGATATTCATGTAGTAGTATTTTTTTGTCCCTAGCAAGAGCTCATGGGGACTAAAAGATGAAAATACTCATAAATGGTCTTGCCAATATAAGATTTAGTGGTAAAAAGGTTAAAGATCCATCACCTAAAGCTTGGAACAAGAGGAGAATGAAGAAGAAAAATAAACTTGTGTGAGTGTGTGTGTGTGTGTGTGTTTATGGGAGGTCACAGCACAACAAGGAAAAGAGGGTTTGTGAAATTTTTTTCCAAAAAGTGAAATGAAGAAAGAGAAAAGAAGACACAAAAGAATATATATAGGAAGTTAAATTGGGGTTTGTGTGATTAAAATAAAGAAGGAAAAATAAAACAATTGAGGGTAAGAGGGAGGGGTTCACGTCAATTTTACAAGGGAGAGGGAGAGAGTTTGAATTTGTTTTGTTTTATTTAATTTGTGTAATAATAAGTCTTAAAATGTAATAATTTCTTAAGAGACAAATTATCTTGGAAAAGAAAATAAATTGAGTGTTTTGTAAGGATGTAAGAGTAAGGTGTGGCTTGTGAGTGTAGTAGGTTGTACTTGTGAATAGTAGTAAATAGTAATCAAGACAATTACTCTACCGATAGAAAAGAAATACTAAAAAAAGGGCTATATCTGTATTTTTCATAAACCGAAAAATTATAAAATTTATATTTTTGAAATCCTTATTAAATTTTGGTTCTAAAGAGTATTCCAAAATATTTTTCGAATTTCGAGTCTCGGGGCTTGCTGTTCCGTAATGGATCTCGGGAAGGCCCGGAATAGAAAATTTTTCGAAATCAGATCTTTTTATGGTTTAAAATATACTTTAGAATAATATTCTAGATTAAATTATTTTACAAAAGTTCCTTAGTTTATAATCGAAGGAAAGCCGGATCCAGAGTTCTTAGGTTTCTCTCCCAAGCATAAGCTAATCCGATTTAGAGTTTTGGTTTTCGGTTCTCGAAGTCTACTTGGTTACTAAGAAAACCAGAGTTTACAATATTTGATGGTTTTTCTTTCTCTTTTCTCATAGAAAAATTAGAGCAAGATTTGTAGATGAGTATCTCTAACTAATTGGTGGCAAAAACTTTTAGGCCTTTTGATACGAGAACCTTTGCAATCACGCTTGAGAACCCTTTTGAGTATTATGAACCTCCAGCACAGTAATACAAAAACCCATGAATACTATTGGAATCAACCCCTAAGATGGATTAGATTTTAGGATTGCCTTAAGTTTGATCTAGAGAGTTAGAACACGGATGCCTTAACTTCGAAACACTCCACAAAGAAGACGATCAAACTTCCTTGAATGTTCCTAAGTAGCATGCATTCATTCAAGAACACAAAGAGTAAAAGCTCTCAAATTTTCATTCATTCTAGTTCGTCTAAAAAGATTACATATGATGGGATTTTATAGGCTTAGTTAGCCCAAAAATTAGGCAACTAAATAATAAATACACGGAAGACTTAAAAGAAATTCAAACTAGGTAATAAATACAAGGAAAAGAAATTCAAACGAAGCAATAAATACAAGAAAATGGAATTCAAACTAAGCAATAAACTAAGCCTAAATAAAGGCTGGTGCCAATGCCAACAGCCTAGATCCCAGGCCGATTGCCTTCATGTGGATTCGCCCAATTTCATCAAATCTCCTTGTAAACTCACTTGAACTTCAATTATATTGAACCGTGCTTGAATCTCACTTGTTCTAAAGCCTTGATACCCTTGTAATCCATCACTAGCATACATCATCAAGCCTTGGAAATGTTGATTTAAAGCTTATTGAAGCTTCTTAGCTTGAGATCTCGTGATTGGTCCTTCAGGCAAGCTAATTGGATTTGAAATCTTTTGAAATTCAACCTTCGCCACTTGATCTTCTTGTTGACTTGACTCTTGAGCGTGGACCGGTGGCTCTTCCATAACATTCCCCCTCCTCAAAAGGATTCGTCCTCGAATCAAAAGCATCACCTACATCAAACGGACTAAGATCAGCAACATTGAAAGTTGCACTAACATTATACTCACCAGGTAAGTCGACTTTGTAGGCGTTGTCATTGATCCTCTCAAGAATCTGAAATGGACCATCTCCTATTGGATTCAACTTGGACTTTCGTTGAATTGGAAAGCTATGTTTAGAATTTCATTTAGGCCTAAAACAAGCTTAAATCCAACACATATAATTCATTATAATAACAATTAACACTAACATGATAATTTCTAACATAAATAAACTATCAACCAAGATATATTTACCATAGCTTATTATCTAATCACATATGTTATAACACACCCAACATTACAAACACACTAATCCACTCAAACACATACACACATATAAAATATAAGTTGAGAATTTCATGGTTATTTCAGATCTATAGGTAGGTGAGTTAATGAAGCCAAAAAGAAAACACTTTTCAAGGAATGAACTAGTGTAAATTCGGATAACATGGGAAACCTAGTCTAAAAAACCCTTTTATCAACTTCAAAACATGTATTTACAAGAAAAATGAAGCCTATAGGATAGTTGATGTTTGATGATATTTTTCATGAGTTTTAAATGAGTTTTTACCAGAGGAAATATTTGAAACAAAAGAGGAAGTCTAATAGAAGTTTTGAGTTGAAAGTCTTGTAAGCAAAATTCGTAATAATGAATAGATGGTTAGAAAACACTAGTTTTCCAACTTCAAAAATGGTATTTCTTGAGTAAATGGAGTCCTTAGGTATAGGTAAAATAAATACTTAAAGTTCTAAGTATAAAAATGCATTTCTTAAGTGAATCAACATAAAAATAAATTTTGCTAAATTCGGATTTTTGGAACCACCCTAGTATAAGACTCACTTAAAAGTTTACAAATGAAGACTTAATCAAAGAAAAAAGGCCTTAGGATATAGTTAATATAAGGTCAAATTTTCTTTGGAATAAATAGGATTTCCTAAGAAAAATCCTTAGAATAAGTAAGTGTGACCAAGTGTAGCAAAGTTAATTGTTAAACAATAGCATGAAATGGTTTCCTAAGATAAAGGTTATCTAATTTCTTTTAAAATAAAAATTTATAAACTTAGGCACCTAAGAGTTCATATCATGACATTCATGATAGGGAAATTCATTACCATGACATTTAGTTTCATTTTTCACTTAGGAATCTCAAGAGCATTCATGAAAATCGCATTTTCGGAATCAACATAGCCGCTGGACAGAACTGATCCTTCAGTTCTGAGGCTTAAATATTTTCAAAACTTGATTTAAGCTTCATATTTAGAAATCTCTTTCGAAGTAGATAGAAATCGATATAAAATTTGCGAAATTCCGAGTTAAAACGACCAAATTATGGCTATTTTAAATCGGAACTTTGGAAATGACGCGAATTTCGATTTCATTAAGTTGTCTTAGAGTTTTTAGTGTTCTTAGATGGTAAAATACTTATTAGGGTATTTCTTTTGTGATTAGGCAAACTCGAGGACGTTGAATCCTTACCTCCGGACTAATACTATTAAGAGACCGGTGAACCCATGGCTGAGTGAGTTTCTCTTCCCAATTCATTTATTGTATGTGTTTGACAAATTAGTGCACTAGAATGTAGGCCAAGTGAAATGAATATGTATGATGTGGAATAATGGGAAATTGTATGTTGATGAATGAGAACTCAAAATAAGAATATTGAAACCGGGTGATAAATTCTTGTTGTGTAGTTAGTTATGATGTATTGTTTGAGAATTGTTTGATCACCTGAATAAAATGACTTAATCGACTATTCGAACTAATGCCAAATTCTGACATATGCATATCATAATGGGAATGAGCATTAGCATTGTTCGGTTAATCGTGATCCATAAACGAGATTTATTGTTCGGTTAATCGTGATCCATAAATGAGAATTATTGTTCGGTTAATCATGATCCAGAAACGAAATAATTGTTCGGTTACTCGTGAACCATAAATGACACAAAGTTAGTACCGCAGTATTCGTTAATCTGCTAACCCGAGATGGAGAGCGCAGGTCCATCCACATATGATTTCCGGATGGTCATATGTTTGTTGTTCTCATGTATTTGGTGCATTAACTTGCTTGTTTAATCACTTGTTTGAATTGTTGTGACATGAATGTTATTGTGGAAGATTTCACTCACTAAGCTAGTTAGCTTACGTCCCTACAGTCTCTTCCTTTTGCAGCTACCAAACTTATGGCTTAGACAGCATTACCCGACTGTGCAGGTACAGGAGCTAAGAGTTTCCCCTAGAAGTTGAAATTTTGTTTAGACTTCCATAGGAAACTTTTAAGACTTTGGATGACTGTATAAGGCCATTAAATATTCTTTTGCGGGGGAATGCCCCTTAGTAAATGTAATGTTTAATTATGTTTCATGAGTTATATCCTACTGCTAATGCATACTAAATTAAGCTTTTATCTCCATTTAGACTTGTATTCTATTGTCATAAAGGTACGCCTTACATCTATATGAGACCCCCGAAGGACTAAGGCGGTAATTTGGGAATCTTATATGGCATGTGGTGGACTGCTACGTTTAGGATACCCTATGGGTTGTGACAACCACAACAAAGATACTGTCATGACCTTTCCTAGTCCTAGGCAATCCAAGCACAAAATCCATAGACACAGCAGTCCAAGGTTCATCAGGAACAGGTAAAGGTGTATATAATCCATATGGTTTCAGTTTAGATTTAGCTTCCTTACATGTAATGCAATTTTGACAAACTTTATGCACATCATGTCTCATTCCAGGCCAAAAAATAAAATGTTCATGCAACATATTGTAGGTCTTATCTACCCCAAAATGCCCCATTAAGCCTCCTCTATGTGCTTCCCTAACTAGCAATTCCCTCACAAAACTTCTAGGAATGCACAATTTATTTTTCTTAAACAAGAATCCATCAGACACAAAATAATCATTTATACCAGTCCCATCAACACAAGCAGCAAAAATCCCAGCAAAATCAACATCATGTGGATACATCTCTTTCACTAACTCAAATCCTAGCAAAGATGTACTAAGAGAGTTAAGTAAAGCGTACCTTCTTGAAAGCGCATCAGCAACAATATTTTCCTTACCTTGCTTGTATTTGATGACATAAGGGAACGTCTCAATGAATTCTACCCACTTGGCATGCCTCCTGTTCAGCTTATCTTGACCCTTCAGATGCTTTAAACTCTCATGATCAGTGTGTATGACAAACTCCTTAGGCCAAAGGTAGTGTTGCCATGTTTGCAATGCTCGCACTAAGGCATATAGCTCCTTATCATATGTTGGATACTTCAATGCCGCTCCACTCAACTTTTCACTGAAGTACATTAGTGGCTTATGATCCTGCATCAAAACAGCTCCAATCCCTATGCCACTAGCATCACATTCAATCTCAAAAGTTTTATCAAAGTCAGGTAAAGCAAGCAATGGTGCATTACACAATTTATCTTTAAGTTCATTAAAAGCATGTTCTTGTGCATCACCCCAAGTAAAACCAACATTCTTTTTAACTAGCTCATTCAATGGTGCAGCAATAGAACTAAAATCTCTAATGAATCGCCTATAAAATCCAGCAAGTCCATGAAAACTCCGCACCTCACTAGCATTTTTAGGTCTAGGCCACTCCTTAATGGCTCTAACCTTCTCCTCATCAACCTCAACTCCATGATTAGAAACAACAAAACCCAGAAAATTGACCCTATCCATGCAAAACTACACTTCTTAAGGTTTGCAAACAATTTCTCATCTCTAAGTTTTGTTAAAACCAATCTCACATGCATAACATGATCATCAAAACACTTAGAGTAAATCAAGATATCATCAAAATAAACAACAACAAATTTACCTAAGTATTCACGCAACACATGATTCATCAATCGCATAAAAGTACTAGGTGCATTAGTAAGACCAAAAGGCATAACAAGCCACTCATACAAGCCATACTTAGTCTTAAATGTTGTTTTCCATTCATCTCCTACTTTCATGCGTATTTGATAGTAACCAGATTTCAAATCAATTTTTGTAAATAGACAAGAACCATACAATTCATCCAACATATCATCTAACCTAGGTATAGGATGACGATACTTTACAGTGATTTTGTTGATGGCTCTGCAGTCTACACACATTCTCCAAGTCCCATCCTTCTTAGGCACTAGGATCACAGGAACCGAGCAAGGACTCAGACTCTCTCTTACATACCCTTTCTCTAGCAACTCCTCAACCTGCTTATGGATCTCCTTTGCCTCACTGGGATTGGTTCTGTAGGCAGGTCGATTGGGTATGGCAGCTCCAGGAATGAAGTCAATCTGATGCTCTATGCCCCTAACTGGTGGAAGTCCACTAGGCATCTCTTCTGGAAACACATCTTCAAATTCCTGCAACAAATCAGAAAACACACTAGGCATAGATGGGTTAATGTCATTAGTGGCCAAACAAGCCCCTTTGTACAAAAGTACAAATATAGGCCTATTGGCATTCAAAGCATGCCTAACCTCACTTGACCTAGCAATCAAACTCACATTCTTATTCTTTTTCTCTCCAGGCCGATTTTCATTTTGCTTTTCACTTCCCTCTTTCTTTTCACACTTCTCACTTTTTCCACTCTTTTTATTTTCACTCTTGTTGTTCTCTCCCTCTAAAGTGCTTTTTCTATCTCCTTCTCTTTTCTTTCGGCCTCAACTCTCATCCTCTCCAGTTTACATTGGTCATCATATATTTCCCTAGATGACAATGGTGCCAAAATTGTTTTTCTTCCATCTTTGGTGAAAGTGTACCTATTTAAATAGCCATCATGTACTATCTTTCTGTTAAATTGCCAAGGTCTACCTAACAAGATATCACCAACATGCATAGGAACAACATCACATAGCACCTCATTACTATACTTGCCAATGGAAAAGGAAATTATAGCTTGCCTATTTACCTTAACCTCGCCACAGTCGCTAAGCCATTGAAGTTTGTATGGTCTTGGATGTGGTACAGTAGGCAGCCCCAACCGATTAACCATGAATGTACTCACCACATTAGTACAACTCCCTCCATCAACAATGACACTACAGGCTTTCCCGTGGACATGGCATCTAGTATGGAATAGATTCTCTCGCTACTCCTCATGGCATTCCTCCTTTAATTGTGTATTAAGTGCATGTCGAGTTACAAACACATCACCTTTAACCGCCTCCTCAACACTCCCTTCATCACTACAGTCCTCCAACTCAGGCTTGTCATCATCCCCACTCTCATTGCCAACTCCCTCATCATCAGTAACAACCTCTCCATTTCTCACCACCATAGTTCTCCTGTTAGGACATTCTCTACTAATGTGCCCCACACCCTGACACTTCCAACATTTAATGTCCCTATTTCTACTCTTCTGTTCAGCTACCTTAGGTTTCTCAGATGAAACCCCATTACTCTTACCAGGTGCAACATCAATTGTAGACTTACTTCCTCCCTTAAACTCAGACTTTCCATATCCTTTCCAAGCAGTATTATAATTAGAAGAAGATTTGGAACCATACCTGGATGTTCATTTAGGAATTGTTTCTCAATTTTAATGGCAAGATGTACCAATTCATCCAGTTCTACATAATGCTGCAACTCCGCTCTATCAACGATGTCTTTATTTAAACCACCCAAGAAGCGTGCCATAGTGGCCTCCTCATCCTCAATTACATCAACTGTAGTCATGATCATCTCCATCTCCTTGTAGTAGTCCTCTACACTCCTACTACCTTGCCTCAACATCTGTAATCTCTGCATCAATTCCCTCTTATAGTACTTGGGAACAAAACGCTTTCTCATCAATGCCTTGAGATCATGCCAGGTCTCAATGGGATACTCCATATTCCTCCTTCTACTAGTCACCAACTGATCCCACCATGATATAGCATAATCCTGAAATTGGGTCACAACTAGTTTCACCTTCTTTTCTTCACTAAACTGGTGACAGTAAAAAATCAATTCAACTCGCTTCTCCCATTGCAAGTAAGCTTCTGGATCTCACTTTCCCTGAAAAATAGGAATCTTCAGTTTAATACTACCCAAATATCTGTCTACATAGTCTTCACTCCATCTATTCCTACCAGCAGTGTAATTCTCTTGCATTCTACCTCTTCCTCTACCACCTCTTCCTCTTCTATTGAAAACCATCGCTGCACTATCTTCATACTCCTCCTCTAGGTAGTCATTAACATCCACCACCTCATCCGCCTGTGGTGTGGAAATTTTACCCCCTTGATTCCTCCACTAGAACTCGACTCTTTTTTCTCAACAGCTTGTATTCTCAAATTCATACTCTCCATACTCTCTCTAATATCCATCAAAATCTCATTCAATAGCCTAAACTCCGATGCCTGTGCGTCTCGCATCAAGGAATCATCTCTACTAACATCATCAACACCCTTACCAGGCATCTTTACCTACAAAACAAACAAATGTTAATTCAAAAATTTTTAGTTTCCTCACAAGCACTCCCTTTCGTGTTTGCACTCACATAAATGGGGTTGTTCACTCGTGTTTTACTAAAACAAGATGTCACACAAGGTATTCCTCACAACTCTCAAGCCCGCTCTTATATGTTCTTAATCGAATCACACTCTTTAGAACAATTTCAAGGAGCTCAAAACGAAAGGTGTTTTCGAATGGTCTGAATGGTGATTTTCCCAATATCCCTTGATCAAAACAAACAATTTTGATGATCACGCTATAATTTGGAAGATAACTAAATCTAACAAAGAACAAAAATTCTAATGGAAGATAATAAAGAAATTTAATACTGAATTTTTTTTTTTTTTACTCTAAACACAAATGTGAAGATTAACAAACCCTAAATGAAATAAAGACACAAACTTTAGGATCTAAACTGGAATAGAATTCAAAGAAAACAAAAGATTGAAAACAAGAATGATATAACCTGATCTAAAGCCAAAGCTCTGATACCAAATGATACGAGAACCTTTGCAATCACACCTAGGAACCCTTTTGAGTATTATGAACCCCCAGCATAGTAATACAAAAACCCACGAATGCTATTGGAATCAACCCCTAAGATGGATTAGATTTTAGGTTTACCTC
The DNA here is from genome assembly GCA_024138025.1 of Combretum micranthum. NCBI lineage: Eukaryota > Viridiplantae > Streptophyta > Magnoliopsida > Myrtales > Combretaceae > Combretum > Combretum micranthum. The sequence goes on along the minus strand of JAMXBD010001127.1, from coordinate 367,977 downwards.
AGGTTTGATCTAGAGAGTTAGAACATGGATGCCCTAACTTCGAAACACTCCACAAAGAAGACGATCAAACTTCCTTGAATGTTCCTAAGTAGCATGCATTCATTCAAGAACACAAAAGGAAAAAGCTCTCAAATTTTCATTCATTCTAGTTTCTCTAAAAAGATTACATATGATGGGTTTTTATAGGCTTAGTTAGCCTAAAAATTTAAAAACTAAATAATAAATACACGGAAGACTTAAAAGAAATTCAAACTAGGTTATAAATACAAGGAAAAGAAATTCAAACTAAGCAATAAATACAAAAAAAAAAAGGAATTCAAACTAAGCAATAAACTAAGCCTAAATAAGGGCTGGTGCCAATGCCGACGGCCTAGATCCAAGGCCGGTGGCCTTCATGTGGATTCGCCCAATTTCATCAAATCTCCTTGTAAACTCACTTGAACTTCAATTGTATTGAACCGTGCTTGAATCTCACTTGTTCTAAAGCCTTGATACCCTTGTAATCCATCACCAGCATACATCATCAAGCCTTGGAAATGTTGATTTAAAGCTTGTTGAAGCTTCTTAGCTCAAGATCTCGTGATTGGTCCTTGAGGCAAGCGAATTGGACTTGAAATCCTTTGAAATTCAACCTTCGACACTTGATCTTCTTGTTAACTTGACTCTTGAGCGTGGACCAGTGGCTCTTCCATAACAAGCATCCCATAAAGATTTTGGATAAGAAAACCCAAAAGCTACGGAATAAGGAAATTCATTATGTTAAAGTATTGTGGAGGAATCATGCCTTCGAGGAAGCAACTTGGGAAGCTGAAGAGGAGATCCGAAGAAAGTACCCCCAGTTGTTTGTTGGACAAGGTACGTCAGTTTAGTTTTGAGGACAAAACTCTGTTTAAGGTAGGAAGGTTGTAAACCCCGGTTTTCCTAGCAGTCAAGAAAACTTTGGAAACCGGAAAACAAAACCCTAAACCGGATTAGTTCAAGCTTAGTGAGAGAAACTTAGAAACCCTAGATCTGGCTTTCCTTCGGTTTCATATCAAAAGAACTTTTATAAAATAATTTAATGTGAAATATTTTTTTAAAGTATATTTCAAACCATAGAAAGTTTTGATTTCGGAAAATTTTCTATTTCGGGCCTTCCCGACTCCATTACGGAAAAGCGAACCCCGAATTAGAAACTCAGAAAAATATTTCGGAATACTCTTTAGAACCTAAATTTTATAAAGATTTCAAAAATATAAGTTTTATAACTTTTCGGGTTATAAAAATTACAGTTGTAGCCTTTTTCCCGTATTTTCTTTACTACCGGTAAAGTAGATATCTTGTCTACTATTTATCACTATTCACAAGTACAACCTACAGCACACACAACCCATACCCTAGTCTTACATCCTTACAATTACTCATTATATTTTCTTTTCCAAGAAATTTTTGTCTCTTAAATAAATTATTACATTTAATACATTTTATTACATAAATTATAATTTCAAACAAATTCAAATCTCTCCCTCTCTCTCACTTAAGATGGCCGGCGCATATTCCCCCAAATTATCCCCCAATTTGTTTTATTTTTCTCCTTTTATAATACAAAACAAACCTTAATTCACTTAATATATAGTCCTTTAATTTCTCTCTCTTCCATTTCATTTCATTTCATTTGTTCAAAAAATTACAAAACCCTCTCTTCTTTTCCTCTAGTTGCCGTGACCACCACCACCATCAGACACACACACATCAAGCTTCATTTCTTCTTCATTTCTTCACCAAATCCATCTTTAGGTGATGATTCTTAAGCTTTTTTACTACTTAATCTTGTAATGGCAAGATTATTCATGCGTATTTTCACCTTAAATCCCCATGAGCATTTGCTAGGGATAAGGAAATGATAATACATGAATATCAAGCCATCACAAGAGTGGATCTTGTGTTTGATGAGTTTTTTGTTGAGATATTATTATGTTCATGCATGTAAGAGTAGAGATCTTACATAAAAATATGGGTTCATGTTCTTAAACTCCTTTTCATACATTATAAGTAGTAGATCTAGCACCTAGACACTCATATTATACTTGACATTCATGTTCATATAGATATTTTGTGTTTTCATGCATTAATGCTCATAAAGATTTAGTCTTGTGTATATAAATGTGGTAGTTAGTGGATCTTTATGTAGATAAGACAAAGAACTTAATAAGGAAAAGTTTTTGTTAGAAATGTTCAAAGGAAAATTCGTATGGCTTCAAAGCTCCATTTTAAAAACCCTTGTATCAACTTTAAAACTCATGTTTTATGTGAAAAATAAAGGGTATAGGTAATAGATATCATTAAGTAGTGATTTTATAAGTTGAAATGAGTTTTGATGAGATTAATGTGTAAAACAAGAAGTAGAATCGAGATGGAAAATTTTAAGTTAGTAGTCAACTTGTAAAATTCGTAACTTTGGATGATGTCCATGGAAACACCTATTATTCAAGCTCAAATTGGAAGTTTTATGTATTAAATGAAGTCCTTAGGTAGTAGGTATGGTAAAGTCTTAAATTTTAATGCATTAAACAAGTTTTTCTCAAAGAAATCATTCAAAAAGTGGATTTCTAAAAATTCGGATTTTTGAGTAAATCCTATTTGAAAACATACTTGCAAAGTGTAAAATGCAAATTTTTATGTAGAAATGAAGGTCTTAGGTAGTATATGTTATGAAGACATAATTTTAATTAAGATAACTAGAAATTCCTAAGAATGAAATCCAAAACACTAGTGTGATATCAAAGTTAGAAAATTAGATTTTCAAGAAGCAATTATTGTTGAAGTCTTGCAAAATTAAGAAGTTCTAAAATTTTCTTTTAGCAAAAATCATCAAGATCATGCATACATTGAACTCATCACATGTCATTCATGTTAGGAGATCATTCATACTTCATATATACTTGAATTATCAAATAGATACACTTCAAACAAGTGCAAAACTCTTTTTCGAAAATGGAAATAGTTACTGATCAGATCTGATCCCTCTGTTCACTAACCTAAATGTTTTCAAAACTTGGAAATACTACTATAATTAGATATATCTTTCGAACTAGATAGATATCGATATAAAATTTGCAAAATTTCGAGTTAAAATGACTAAGTTATGACCGTTTTAAGTCGGAACTTCTGCAAATAGAGAGAATTTCGATTTTGATTAGTTTTAATTTATGGCTTGGATTAGTTAAGTGATGAAGTACTTATTAGGGTATTCTTCCTTGATAGGTGATTCCGAAACCGACGAATCCTTACCACCTGATTACTATTACTAAAAGACCGGCGAACCATGGTCGAGTGAGTATCACTTCCGATTTCAATTATTGTTGTGATTGTAATGATAATTGCACTAGTTACTTAGCAAAGATAAAATGAATATGCATGATGGGGTTGAATGGGAATTATATATGTTTGTTTTTGTTATGTGAAGTGGAAAATAAAGAATATCGAAGCCGGGTGATTAATCATTGCTTGTATAGATGAGCTAGGATTGACTGTCTGTGAATATTATTGGTCACCTAAAAGAAATGATACAATTGATTATTCGGAATCGAAGATGAAATTGAACTCATTCATAACACGATGGGGATGGAGCATTAGCATTTGTTGGTTTTCCGTGAGCCTATACGGTGTAAATGTTGGTTAATTGTGATCCATAAAACGAATTATTGAGTTGGTTAATCGTGATCCATAAAACAAATTATAAATTGGTTGATTGTGAGCTTAAACGGCGTCGTACCGCAGGATTCATTAATCTGCTAACCCAAGATGGAGGGTGCAAGTCCATCCACATATGATTTTCGGCTGGTCATATGTTTGATGAATTCACGTGTTTGATGCATATCATATGTCATATGTTATAATTGTGATCATAGAAGTTTTTACTCACTAAGCTAGTTTAGCTTACACCCCTATAGTTTCTATTTGTTGTAGCACGAGTTTATTTGGCTTAGACCGAGATAGGCTACAGCTCAGGTACAGGAGCTAGGCGTTTCTTATAGAAGTTGTATTCAAATTGTTTAGACTTCCATAGGAAACCAAAAGACTCTGGATGACTGTAATGGACCTTTAAATATTCTTTTGCGGGGGAATGCCCCTTAGACTTTGTAATCTATTGCATATGCGTTTTGATTTATTATATAATGCTATCGAATGCGGGTTTAAACTACTTAACTCCATTGAATAGAGTATTCTATTATCGTAAAAGGACGCCTTACATCTATACGAGACTCCCGAAAGACTTGGATAGTGATTCGAGAGTCTTATATGGTATGTGGCGGACTGTTACGTTTAGGATACCCCTATGGGGCGTGACAGTTTAAGTTGGTATCAAAGCGCTAGGTTATAAAGCAAGACAATAGAACTAAAAGAAATCGAACCTAGAAGTTAACTAATAGGTTAAAATGGAGTTGAAAACATCTCTTTCTGTTAGTCTAATTAGGAGTCTTCTCTTGTTGTAGGTCTCCTTGGTAGAGACCTGTGAGCGAGTTAGAAACTTTACCAAAAGAAATGATGAAACCTTAGTAGAATACCGATTGAGACTGAGAGAATTATGCGAAGACTTTGCTTTGGCAAGGAGCGTCCGGACCATAGGGGAAATGTTTAGATTGTGGAAGAAAGGATTGAGATACACAAGATGGGCAGCGGTGATTGATCAATTGAGATATGATCCAATGAGAAGGAGGAGCCGGACTAAATTGGAGACGATATATACTCTAAAGAGAGTCATGGTAGAATATGGGGGTGAGCCCATGACTAGGGAGGCTACCTTTATTCTGAAGAACGAAGGGAACCCGACCCCTCTAGACTTTAGGGTGTGGATCACTATAGGTCCATTATATGTGTAAGGACCCGCTATTACCCCTAGTTGAAATAAGCAATAGCAGTTTCCCAACCGCATATAATCTACAGAATTATATGCAAGGTTGTCTTAAAAGGATTGTTTGATGAATTGTTCACCTAATCTTAAGGAATAAATCATTTTGAGAAATAATTACTTAGTAGCTTTTCAAAACATATTAACATATATATACACAACTTCAAACAAAGGCAGATCAAGCTAGATATATACATACATATATTACATCCACAGGCTTCTTACAAGCCTTAAACAAAATAACAAAATATAAAGCTTAACAAAGCTTTACAAACATCCATTCTAACTAACTATCTAGTCTATTACAAAAAGAATGGTTCCGTCCAGTCCTGGTCAAACTCTAGTCCTCATATTCCTCCAAGAAGTCCTCAAAATCGGAGCCATAACCCATGCTCGCATAGGACTCGTCCAGGTCATCACCTGAAATTGTTAAAAGAATGAGCCAGAGGCCCAGTACACAGCAACGAATACAAAAGCGAGATGAAGCACACAAGCTTAGTCTAAATGCAATATGCAACATCCATTCAATTATTCTTTAATCTTTAATTAATCAATCAACACGGGAGTATTCAAACTCCGGACAACAGGGATCGCGAGGGGACCTGAGTAACACTCGGACGCTCAGGGGGTTGATATAAGTAGTTCGGGTACTCATACCGTCCTAGATATCGTTAAGTCAAAGAGAAAAGTAGCTTCCTCCAGGGTTAATAGCCGTTACTTAGCTCTATTTATACTCAGTCCATATCATAAAATATAGTTCACCCGTTCTCATAAACGTTTGAACTAAACTATGGTACTTCCTACCAAGTTTAAATAAATTTTCACCGATCTATACCCCCCGTCGACTACCCGCCGTACCACTTAATGAAAGTCATCTCAAATGACAGGAGTGGCCTAAGCGCCTAGATCTACCGTGCTCAAACCGAGCAAGGTGCCGCTCCCCGAACCGGATACCAACTTCCATCCCAAACTCATCAAACTATGAGGGGTCGCCGTTAGGTTCATACATGACCTGGCGTAGGAATTGGATTTTAACGGCATAAAACACAAGCAACAATCACATTTTAAGTTTTCTTATTATATTTAAGTTTTATAAATGCCTATCCTAACAGAGACAAGCAGGTTACTGCGTACCTGTATTAGCTCGGGAGTTAATAGGGATGGCCGAGCGAGAATCAAATACTGTTCAACAGAATTATTACAATTTTACACTTAGTTCAAGCTCAATATCAACCAATCTCATACATTATCATCCAAAGAAATTCAAATAAATCATCACAAGATTTTTAAAATAAGTAAAGGAAATCATATATATAACATAACTAGTTTTAGCTTAACTCTCATGAAAATTCATTAATTTGTTAAATCTATAAATATATTTAAATCATGTTAAATTATATCATTTAATCATCATAATACATCAATTATCATATATCTATCTCATTTTAGATCAAATATATCCATTTGGTAAAGCAAATACCTATAAATCAATCAAAAACAAGTTTTTAACTTTATTTAGAAAATGTATCAGTTGGAAAGATGTAAAATTTAAGCACTGATACGTTTCGAATTTGTAAAAATTTAAAACATGAAAGTTGTAGATCTCTTTCTTATCTTTCCAACGCAACTTGAATCATCTCAATCGGAGATCGGATGAAAAAGTTACGGCTGATATACGAAAACATGTTTGAGCTGCAGGGTCTACGCCGGTTCCAACGCCGGCGGCGTTGAATGCAAAATTTGCCAGCGTTAAGGAACCACGATTCTGGTCATGAAAAGTCATTTCAACACCGGCAGCGTAAACTTCAAAGCCGGCGTAAATCCTACACCGGCAAATTTGCAGGCGTTGACAGCAGCGGAAATTTTCCAAAGTTTTTCCCCTGTTTTTCCCTTTTTCAAAAACATGCTTTTACACTTCTTCAACTCATTCCAAATCTTTCCAAGCTTATTATAAGTTCATTTATCACTTCTATCAATCAATCATCATCTCAAAACATCTATAACCCTATTCTAATCATCATCCAACAATTCAACAACCAAAATCTCCAAATTCACACTCTATACCATCATCCAACCATTCAACCCTCATCAACACTTCAAACTCACTTTCAAACAAGTAAAACTAACCAATCTAGTCCTATTACACTTCATATAATATCCATACAACATGGATCACGAATTCATAAACAAAATATCATCAAGAACACATACAAGCATGAAAATGAAAAATAGAGAACACACTTACCACTTGGACTTCTATGCTCGGTTTAAGGACTCTAGATCAAGCTTTTGATGGTGAGAATTGTAGAAAATCAAACTTCAACTTAGGGGTCACCTTGGGAGCTCTTTTGATGAAGAGAGGAATGAGTTTAGGGCAAATATGGAGAGTGTTTTTGGTGAGGCAATTTTTGGCCGAATTTTGAAGTGTTAGGTGACTTTTGTGTTTATCTTATTGGCTTTAAAAAGGGCAGGTGGCAAAAGGAGTATTAATGGCTTTAATGACTTTAGCTTTGGTTAATTAATTTAACTTGTTTTACTTAATTAAATGGCTTTGTTTTAAGGCATTAAAAAGGGGTTTTATTGGCTCTATTTTTACTCAAATTTTCTGCTACTTAGGGGCTTTCATATGCATACATTCCATTTATTTCTAACATGTATATTTCACCCTAAAACATATTGATATTTTATAAAATAACAAATAACTAATTCTAACATATTTAAATAATTCTACACATTCACATATCACATAGTTCATCAAAATTTAAATTAACCATCAACATATATTTATCATGCATAATTCAATAATTCATTCGTAAAATAAAATTAGGAATTTCTTGGCTATTTCAGTATGTTTATGCTCATGATAATCTTTTTGACCACCATGACTGAAACATAGCGGATGCATGGAATCATCTTGTGTGGCATGCGGTTTACTTAGACATTCTCCCACCACACGTAACCATCCCACCTCCACCAGCTAGGGATGTAGGCATGCAGTTAAATAATGCACCTGTTCCGGAGGAAGGTAATGAGAATGAAGAAGAGGAGGAAGAAGAGGAAGAAGAGGAGGATCCTATTTGGGCAGAGAATGTGGTGCCCCGAACCCCTACCCCACCCATAGAATTGGAGGGAGAAATGAACCCGGAACCTAATCATATTGTTTGGGATTTTAACAAAGCCCTGGAGATTCCTGATAGTGGGAGAATAGAGCCTGAGATAGATCCCCTTATATGGAGAGATATTTACATTGAAGATGAACGTCCTCCAGTGACTGATGAGGTGGTTCTCGAGCCCGTAGCTCTTGAGCCCATGGAAGTAGAGATTGACGATGAGGGGCTTAGGAGGGAACTTGTGATGGAGGAGAATCAAGTGAATGAACCAGAAGTGAGAGTTAATGAAGGAGGAGTGAATCCAGGAGAAGATCGAGGAGTGGATAGAGAGGAGGAAAGTGAGGAGCAAGACCATGAGGCCTTAGTCCGACCCATTAGGAGGAGGAGGATGAATGTGAGAGAGTATCTTAGCCTGTTTGTCCGTCAGGATGACGACGGCTCTTCTAGGAGGGGACGACTCCCTAGTTCGACCCTTGATGATTCCAGTGATGAGTGAGATGTGGAAAGATAGCTCAACCCATAAAGTCCAAATGAAATCTTTTCTTTCTTTTGTGGTAGGCAATGCGGGATGCCAATTTGCCTTAGGTTTCTCTAGACGGTTTAGTATTTTGTTCTTTTCCTGTCCTTGTATTTTGTTTTGTTTTCGGCTAGGAAAAAGATGTTTAGAATTAGAACTAGAATGTAGCTTGCCAAATTTTGTAAGCTGAAATTTCCAATGTAATTCCTTATATGGCTTGCGAAAGTAATGAAGGATCATGTTTATTTCAAATGAAAGAAGTTATGATTTTTTTATGATCGAGCACGTTATGCATTAGCTATGAATGGCGTTAGCCGCATATAGTCGCATGAGCACTCATTCGTTTAATACCATTATCCTGAACTTGTGAATTTATTTCTTTATATATGAGTTCTTTTTTTTTTTTTATGGTTACTTTATGACTATATAAAGTTTTATAAGATTGAATTACATTTTCAGAAATTTTGATTTCTTGAATTTCCTTAAAGTTACAAACCTTGTTTGATGAATTAACTGTACAAATTTGGAAACTTTTAAAAAGACACTAAAACTTACCTACTAAATAATTTGCAAACGGACGAAACCGACGGATTCGGAATCGGGAGCAAGTCCCATCCTTCTTAAATGCTGTTTTCCATTCATCTCCTACTTTCATGCGTATTTGATAGTAACCGGATTTCAAATCAATTTTTGTAAATAGACAAGAACCATACAATTCATCCAACATATCATCTAACCTAGGTATAGAATGACGATAATTTACAGTGATTTTGTTGATGGCTCTGCAGTCTATACACATTCTCCAAGTCCCATCCTTCTTAGGCACTAGGATCACAGGAACTGAGTAAGGACTCAGACTCTCTCTTACATACCCTTTCTCTAGCAACTCCTCAACCTGCTTATGGATCTCCTTTGCCTCACTGGGATTGGTTCTTGTCACGCCCCATAGGGTATCCTAAATGTGACAGCCCGCCACATACTAAATAAGACTCTCGAATTCCATATCCGAGCCCTTCGGGAGTCTTATATAGATGTAAAGCGTTCCTTTACGACAATAGAATACTCAACTAATGGAGTTAAGTAGTTTAATGTGGCATTCATTAGCCATAGATAATAAACCAAAACTCGTAATTATACTTTACAAAATCTAAGGGGCATTCCCCCGCAAAATAATATCAAGTCCATTACAGTCATCCAGAGTCCTTTAGTTTCCAACGAAAGTCTATACAAAAAGAGTGAGGTAAACTTCTATAGGAAACTTCTATCTCCGGTACCTGAGCTGTGGCTTGCCTCGGTCTAAGCCAGATAAACTCGTGCTGCAATAAGTAAAAACTATGGGGGCGTAAGCTAACTAGCTTAGTGAGTAAGAACTTCCATATCACAATTAAGTACGATTCATTCAAACAAGTGATTATTCAAGCAAGTGTATGCATCAAACAAATGAGTTCAACAAACATATGACCAACCGGAAATCATATGTGGATGGACTTGCGCCCTCCATCCCGGGTTAGCAGATTAACGAATCCTGCGGTACGACGCTATTTAAGCTCACGGTTAACTGAACAGTAATTCATTTTATGGATCACGATTAACCAACAATTTCGTTTTATGGATCACGATTAACCAACATATTCGTTTTATGGATCACGAAAAACCAACCAATGCTAATGCTCCATCCCCATCGTGATATGAATGAGTCCAATTACATTTGAAGTCAAATATTCACAGACATTCAATATAAGATACTAGCTAATCAGTCAATAGCTTAACACCCAGTTTCGATATTTCATTAAGTTCCATTTTGCACATCAACAGCAGACAAATATATAATTCCCATATACCTCATCATACATATCCATTTTTGTCTTTGCCTATACCACTAGTGCCACTACATTACAATCACAATCCTTAATTGAGAGTGGAAGTAAAACTCACTCGGCCATTGGGCGCCGGTCTTTTTAGTAATAATAGTCCGGAGGTAGGGTGTCGTCTTGCTCGGGATCACCTACCAAGTAAGAATAATCCTAATGAGATTCTCATCATGTAACTAATCCAACTATGCATCTACACTAGATGAATTCGGAATTCTCGCTATTTGCGGAAGCTTCGACTTAAAACGGCCATAACTTGGTCATTTTAACTCGGAATTTCGTAAATTTTATATCGATCTCTATCTACTTCGAAAGATCTATCTAATTCTAATATTAATTTCAAGTTTTGAAAACATTAAGGTCATAGAATAGTAGGATCAGATCTGTTCCGTAAAGCCCTCCAATTCCGAAAATTTGCTTTGCTTTTGATGAGAAATGTTCCTAGTTGATGATTCATGCATAAATGGTATATGAATGAATTCCTAACATGAATATCATGTAATGAACTCCATAAATTCATGGTTTTGATGATCTTTGATGATGGACTCTTATGAATTCCTAGTTATCAAGAATTTCCTTAAGGACCCCTTACAAAAAGTTATTGTCACCAACCTTACATCCCCTAATGTTTTTATGATTTTATCCTTAGAATTTACTTATCTCCTAATTAAAAATGAGTTCCCAACATCCATATTAGTCATGCCCTTCATTCATGCATAAAAATCCACATTTTTCATTGAGTAAATATGTTTTTGAATGAGCTATTTAGAAAAATCCGAATTTTTATAACTTCCATTTTCTTGCATTTTTCTTGTGAGAAAACTTGTTTAATGCTTCAAAAATTGAAGCTCCAATATATCTATCATCTAAGGACTTCATTTAGCTTATAAAACATGCCATATAAGCTTGGATACTAAGTGTTTACGTGAGCATTACCCAAAAATACGAATTTGACTACACATCCATAAATCAATATTTTTCATTCTAACTTTACTACTTGTTCACATTTTATCATGCCTAAACTCATCTAAACTTATGAAAATCATTCCTTCAAGATACATATTACACATACCCTTCATTTTCATGTGAAATATGAGTTTAAAAATGGTTTTGGTGGTTTTTAAAGTAGGGTTCTAATTTCATCCGAATTTTCCAACAATTCATATTTGACAAAGCCTTCCTTTTCAATGTTCTTGCCTTCTATATAGAAGATCCCTATCTAACACACCTTTACATGAACAAGACTATGCTTTTATGATTATCAATGCATGAGAATCAAAATAAACATATGGACATAAAGGTAGATGAAGATATACATGTCTAAAACCTTAGATCTACTAAATATGATGCATGAATCATAAACTTCAAGGCATGAACATCAATATATATGCAAGATCTCTACTTTACATGCATGAACAAGAAGATATCTTAACATAAACTCATCTAAACACTAGATCCATGTCTTGTGATGGCTTGATATTCTTGTTCATGTGTTTTCATGTCCCTAGCATGAGCTCATTGGGATTAAATGAGAAAACACACAAGATATAGCTTTGCCATTACAAGATTTAGGAAGAATGAAAGCTTAAATCAACATACCAATGGAGATCAATGGAGGAAATGAAGGGGATTTGAGTTGAAATGTGAGGGGAAGAGGGAGGGGGCTCACGGCACTATAGAGGAGAGAAAGAGAGGTTTTTCTTCTTTAGTAAAAATTGAAACAAGTGAAATGAAGAAGAGAGAGAAAATGTGTTTATATATGAGTAAATTAGGGTTTTAGTTGAATTAAATGGGTAAAAATAAATCAAATGGAGAGGGAAAGAAAAAGTGGGGGGGGGTGGGGGTGGGTTCGCCGGCCATAAGGCTTGTGTGTGTGTGTGTGTGTGTATTTTGAAATTTGATAATTTGTATTTTAAGTAATTAAAATGTAATAAATGTAATAATTAATTAAGAGACAAAATTCATTGGAAAGAAAATTGAAATGAGTAGTTGTAAGATGTAAGAATAGGGATGGGTAGTGTGTAGTGTAGGTTGTACTTGTGAATAGTAGACAGACATCTACTTTATCGGTTGTAACGAAAACACGGAAAAGCTATAACTGTAATTTTTATAGCCCAAAAATTATAAAATTGATATTTTTGGAATCCATAAAATTATGGTTTTAATGAATATTCCGGAACATTTTTCTGAAATCCGTGTCCGAGCACGCTTTTCCGTAAATTGAGCTCGGGAAGACCTGAAATTGAAAAAATTCTCGAATTTAAAACTTCCAAAGGTCTAAAATATACTTTAGAGGATAATTCATATTCATTTACTTTAAAGAACTTTTTTATTATGAAACCGAAGGAAACCGATTTAGGGTTCCTAAGCTCCTCTTACTAGACTCAAACAGACCGGATTAGGGTTTCGCTTCCAATCCCGGGTTTCTTGACTACTGAGAATATCGGGTTTACAGTTCTATAGGTAAGTCGATTGGGTATGAAGCTCCAGGAATGAAGTCAATCTGATGCTTTATGCCCCTAACTGGTGGAAGTCCACTAGGCATCTCTTTAGAAACACATCTTCAAATTCCAGCAACAAATCAGAAAACACACTAGCATAGATGGGTTAATGTCATTACTGGCCAAACAAGCCCCTTTATACAAAAGTACAAATATAGCCTATTGGCATTCAAACCATGCCTAACCTCACTGACCTAGCAATCAAACTCACGTTCTTATTCTTTTCTCTCCAGGTCGATTTTCATTTTGCTTTTCACTTCCCCCTTTCTTTTCACACTTCTCACTTTTCCACTCTTTTTATTTTCACTCTTGTTGCTCTCCCTCTAAAGTGCCTTTTCTACTCTCCTTCTCTTTCTTTCGGCCTCAACCTCATCCTCTCCAGTTTACATTGGTCATCATATATTTCCCTAGATGACAATGGTGCCAAAATTGTTTTCTTCCATCTTGGTGGAAGTGTACCTATTTAAATAGCCATCATGTACTATCTTTCTGTTAAATTGCCAAGGACTACCTAACAAGATATCACCAACATGCATAGGACAACATCACATAGCACCTCATCACTATACTTGCCAATGGAAAAGGAAATTATAGCTTGCCTATTTATCTTAACCTCGCCACAGTCGCTGAGCCATTGAAGTTTGTATGGTCTTAGATGTGGTACAGTAGGCAGCCCCAACCGATTAACCATGAATAGTACAACTCCCCTCCATCAACAATGACACTACAAGCTTCCCTTGGACATGGCATCTATTATGGAATAGATTCTTTCGCTACTCCTCATGGCATTCCTCCTTTAACTGTGTATTAAGTGCACGTCGAGTTACAAACACATCACCTTTAACTGCCTCCTCAACACTCCCTTCATCACTACAATCCTCCAACTCAGGCATGTCATCATCCCCACTCTCATTGCCAACTCCCTCATCATCAGTAACAACCTCTCCATTTCTCACCACCATAGTTCTCCTGTTAGAACATTCTCTACTAATGTGCCCCACACCCTGACACTTCCAACATTTAATGTCCCTATTTCTACTCTTCTGTTCAACTACCTTAGGTTTCTCAGATGAAACCCCACTACTCGTACCAGGTGCAACATCAACTGTAGACTTACTTCCTCCCTTAAACTCAGACTTTCCATATCCTTTCCAAGCAGTATTATAATTAGAAGAAAATTTGGAACCATACCTGGATGTTCCTCTATGGAATTGTAAACCCCGGAAAACCCCGGAAGTTGGAAGCGAAACCCTAATCCGATCAGGTTGAGTCTTGTGAGTGAAGCCTAGAAACCCTAAATCTGGCTTTACTTCGGTTTCATAGTAAAATAAATATTATAAAGTGAATGAATTTAAATTATTGTTCCAAAGTACATTTCAAACCTTTGAAATTTTTAAATTTGGGAAATTTTCAATTCCGGGCCTTCCTGAGCCCAATTACGGAAAAGTGTGCCCCGGACCACGGATTCAGAAAAATATTCCGGAATATTCATTTGAACCGTAATTTTATAAGGATTCCAAAAATATCAATTTCATAATTTTTCGAGCTATAAAAGTTACAGTTATAGCTTTTCCCGTGTTTTCGGAACAACCGGTAAAGTAGATGTCTTGTCTACTATTCACAAGTATAACCTACACTACACACTACCCATACCCTATTCTTACATCCTTACAACTACTCATTTCAATTTTCTTTTCCAAGAAAATTTGTCTCTCAAATAATTATTACATTATTACAATTTCATTTACTAAATTACAAATATCAAATTTTAAACACACACACACACACACATGCATGATGGCCGCGCCACCCCCCACCCCCCCCCCCCCCCCCCCCCCCCCCCCCCCCCCCCCTTGTTTTTCCTCTTCATTTAATTAATTTTATTCCATTTTGTAAAGCTAAACCCTAATTTACTTAATATATATACTAAATATTCTCTCTCTCTCTTCATTTTCTTCTTATTTCAAATTGGTAAAGAGCAAAACCCTCTCTCTCTCTAAGGTTGCCGTGAGCCCCTCTCCCCATTCCCTCTCATTTCCAACTTTGTTCCTTCTCTTTTTCACTTCAAGACTCCATTGGTATGTTGATTTAAGCTTTGTTTTTCCTAATCTTGTAATGACAAAGCTATATCTTGTGTTTTTCTCATTTAATCCCAATGAGCTCATGCTAGGGACATGAAAACACATGAACAAGAATATCAAGCCATCACAAGACATGGATCTAGTGTTTAGATGTGTTTTTGTTAAGATCTCATCTTGTTCATGCATGTAAAGTAGTGATCTTGTACATATATTGTTGTTCATGCAATGAGATCCATGCTTTATATATCTATGTAGTAGATCTAAGGTTTAGACATTCACAACTTCATGTACATGCATGATCATAGGTTCATTTTGTTTTATATGCTTTGATGATCATAAGAATGAAGTCTTGTTCATGTATAGAGATGTTAGATAGTAGATCTTCACATATAGAAGGCAAGAACATTGAAAAAGGAAGGACTTTGTCAAATATGAAAAGTTGAAAATTCGGATGAAATGGAAACCCTACCTTAAAGACCCCCAAAATCAACTTTAAACTCATATTTCATAAGAAAAATGGAGGGTATGTATAATAGGAATATTGAAGGAATGATTTTTATAAGCTTGGATGAGTTTAGGCATCATAGGAATATAAAACAAGTAGTGGAGTTAAGATGAAAGATATTGGTATGTTGATCAATGGTTAAAATTCGTAACTTAGGTTCATGCCTACAAGGACACTTAGTATTTGGGTCTAAATTGGATGTTTTATAAGCTATAATGAAGTCCTTAGGTAATATATATATTGGAGCTTCACTTTTTAATACATTAGACAA
Organism: Combretum micranthum; assembly: GCA_024138025.1. Lineage (NCBI taxonomy): Eukaryota > Viridiplantae > Streptophyta > Magnoliopsida > Myrtales > Combretaceae > Combretum > Combretum micranthum. Next base: position 352,230 of record JAMXBD010001127.1, on the reverse strand, counting down.
GATTTTCCTTAGAAAAATGCAAGAAAATGAAATTTGGAAAATTCGGATTTTTACAAGTAGCTTATTTAAAAACATGTTTACCAAATGAAAAATGTGAATTTTTATGCATGAATGGAGGCCATGACTATTATAGACTTTGGGAACTTAATTTTAGATAGGAAACAAGTGAACTACAAGGCTAAAAGTCAAAGAAACCCTAAGGAGTATAATGTGGAAAAATAGTTTACTAGAAATAACCCTTGAAAGATTTTCTAACACTTAGAAGTTCATAAGAGTTATTATCACAAAAATTTTCATGACCATGCACATATTGGGTTCATTACATGGCATTCACATTGGTAGTTCATTCCTATATCATTCATGCATGGATCATCAACTAGGAACAATTCTTATCAAAAGCAAAACAAATTTTTTAGATTAGAATAATTGCGGGACAGAACTGATCCCACTATTCCGTGACCTTACTATTTTCAAAACTTGAATTTAATATTAGAAATAGATAGATCTTTCGAAGTAGATGAAGATCGATATAAAATTTGCGAAATTCCGAGTTAAAATGACCAAGTTATGGCCGTTTTAAGTCGGGACTTCCGCAAATAGCGAGAAATCCGAATTCAACTAGTCTAGATGTATAGTTTGATTTAGTTACATGATGAAGATCTCAATAGGATTATTCTTGCTTGGTAGGTGATTCCGAGCAGGACGACACTCTACCTCGCGAGTACCATTATTAAGAAGTTGGCGTCCAATGGCCGAGTGAGTTTACTTCCACTCTCAATTAATGCATGTGATTGTAATGTAGTGGCACTAGTGATGTAGGCAAAGATAAAAGAAATTGTATAAGCATGATGGGGTATATGGGAATTATTTATGTTGTTTATTGTTGATATGCGAAATGGAGCTTAAGGTATATCAAAACCGGGTGTTAAGATATTGACTGCTTTACTAGTATCTTATGATGAATGTTTGCAAATACTTGTTGGTCACTTAAAAGAATTGAATTAATGAATATTCGACTCCGACTATAAATTGAATTCATTCATGTCACGATGGGGTTGGAGCATTCGCATTGTTGGTTAATCGTGATCCATAAAATGAATATGTTGGTTAATCGTGATCCATAAAACGACTTGTTGGTTAATCGTGATCCATAAAACTAATTATTATTAGTTGACGTGAGCTTAAACGGCGTCGTACCGCAGGATTCGTTAATCTGCTAACCGGGATGGAGGGCGCAAGTCCATCCACATATGATTTCCGGACGGTCATATGTTTGATGATCACATTTGTTTGATGCATTCACTTGCCTGAATAAATACTTGTTTGAATGACTTACACTTAATTGCGTTATGGAAGTTATTACTCACTAAGCTAGTTAGCTTACGCCCCATAGTTTCTATCTTTTGCAGCTTGATTTTATATGGCTTAGGCCGAGACAAGCCACAGCGCAGGTACCGGAGATAGGAGTTTCCCATAGAAGTTTAATCCATTCCTTTTTGTATAGACTTCCATTGGAAACTAAAGACTCTGGATGACTGTAATAGACTGTTATTCTTTTACAGGGGAATGCCCCTTAGATCTTGTAAACTTTAAATTATGCGTTTTGATTTATCATCTATGGCTAATGAATGCCTCGCTAAACTGTTTAACTCCATTTGTTGAAGTATTCTATTGTCGTAAAGGAACGCTTTACATCTACTTAAGACTTCCGAAGGCCCCGGGTAGGGAACTCGAGAGTCTTACTTAGTATGTGGCGGGCTGTTACGTTTAAAATACCCTACGGGGCGTGACAGGAATTGTCTCTCAATTTTAATGGCAAGATGTACCATTTCATCCAGTTTTACATAATGTTGCAACTTCACTCTATCAGCAATGTCTTTGTTTAAACCACCCAAGAAGCATGCCATGATTAGCTCCATCTCCATCTCCTTGTAGTAATCCTCTACACTCCTACTACCTTGCCTCAACATCTGTAATCTCTGCATCAATTCCCTCTGAAAGTACTTGGGAACAAAACACTTTCTCATTAATGCCTTGAGATCATGCCAGGTCTCAATGGGATACTCCATATTCATCCTTCTCCTAGTCACCAACTGACCCCACCATGATATAGCATAATCTTGAAACTGGGCCACAGCTAGTTTCACTTCTTTTCTTCACTAAACTGGTGACAGTCAAAAATCAATTCAACTCGCTTCTCCTATTGCAAGTAAGCTTCTGGATCCGACTTTCCCTGAAAAATAGGAATCTTCAGTTTAATACTATCCAGATCTCTGTCTACATAGTCTTCACTCCATCTATTCCTATCAACAGTGTAATTCTCTTGCATTCTACCTCTTCCTTTACCACCTCTACCACCTCTTCCTCTTCTATTGAAAACCATTGTTGCACTATCTTCATACTCCTCCTCTAGGTAGTCATTAACATCCACCACCTCATCCGCTTGTGGTGTGGAAATTTTACCACCCTTGATTCCTCTACTAGAACTCGACTCTTTTTTCTCAATAGCTTGTATTCTCAAATTCATACTTTCCATACTCTCTCTAATATCTATCAAAATCTCATTCAATCGCCTAAACTCCGATGCCTGTGCATCTCGCATCAAGGAATCATCTCTACTAACATCATCAACACCCTTACCAGACATCTTTACCTGCAAAACAAACACACGTTAATTCAAAAATTTTTAGTTTCCTCACAAGCACTCCCTTTCGTGTTTGCTCTCACACAAATGGGGTTGTTCACTCATGTTTCACTAAAACAAGATATCACACAAGGTATTCCTCACAACTCTTAAGCCCGCTCTTATATGTTCTTAATCGAATCATACTCTTTAGAATAATTTCAAGGAGCTCAAAACGAAAGGTGTCTTCGAATGGTTTGAATGGTGATTTTCCCAATATCCCTTGATCAAAACAAACAATTTTGATGATCACACTATAATTTGGAAGACAACTCAATCTAACAAAAAACACAAATTCTAATGGAAGAATAATATAGAAACTTAATACTGAATTTTTTTTTTTTGGATTGATTTTTTTTCTTTTGGAATGATTTTTTTTTATTTATAAATTTGCAATTTTTGCAAATCTAGAAAAGAAAAAAAAAAATAAATCACGAATTGACCATAGGGATAGGGGGCTGAATTGATGAAATCAAAACAATAAAATCAGGAGGGTCATGAATTCAATTTACGAATTCAATTGAAAGAAATGGAATGAAACCTGCAGGTGACAGATAATCTACGAATCAATTGATGAATTGACAATCTACGGATACGGACAATCAAGGCTACAGTTGATTCCACGGCAATGGATATAAACAATCTCCTGATGAATTGATGAAAAAATATAAACAATCTCCTGATGTGCAATGTTATACGATAGACATTGGACAGCAATGATTCCACGGCAATGGATTCCAGGAAGGTTAATTGAATGGACAAAAATCACGGAATTCCAATGGACGATTTACGAATCAATAATTCAATGAATGATATGGACTTCATGGAAATGCTATCAATTGGAATTGAACAGTCTTGAATTAATTATGAATATTGAAACGTTATGGGAACGGACTTTGGACGAGAACTATGAACCTACAGATCAATTGAATTTTTTTTTTTTTAAATAAGAATGGAATTCAATGAAAAAAAACAGATTAAAAATAAAAATATATATAACCTGATCTAGAGCCAAAGCTCTGATACCAAATGTTACAAGAACCATCGTAATCACGCTTGAGAACCCTTTTGATTATTATGGACCCCCAACATAGTAATACGAAAACCCATGAATTTTATTGGAATCAAACCCTAAGAAGGATTAGATATAGGTTTGTCTTAGTTTTCTTGATGATCTAAATAGTTAGAACAATGATGCCCTAACTCGAAACACTCCACAAAGAAGATGATCAAACTTCCTTGAATGTTCCTAAAAACATGTATTCTTCTCAAGAACACAAAGAACAAGCAAATAGCTTTTCGGTATTCAAATATGTCAAAACTTCTTTCAATACATTCCAACAAGACTATTTATAGTCCATGCAAATAGGCATAAAGAAACCCTACCAAAACTAATAAAATAATAAAAATAAAATAAAATAAGAGAATTCATCTATGAAAGGCCGGCCCATAAGCTTCAAAGGTTGGAGGCCTTATTATATTAAAAGAAAACCCAGCGTTGAAGGATCTTTATGTATTTTCACTTGCACTTGAAGTATATTGACCCGTACTTGATTTCCACTAGTTCCAAAGCTTTGATACCCATGTAATCCATCACTAGTATACGTCATTAAACTTTGGAAGTGTTGATTTAAAGCTTGTTGAATCTTCTTAGCTCGAGATCTCGTGACCGGTCCTTGAGGTAAGTTAATTGGACTTGAATTTCTTTGAACTTCAACCGTAGCCACTTGATTTTCATGTTGACTTGGCTCGTGATCTTGGATTGTTGGTTCATCTATAACATTCCGAGTTAAAATGAGCAAGTTATGGCCATTTTAAGTTGGAACTTCCTTTAAAATGATTTTTTCACAATTTAGAGATAGACTTAGAATCTTTAAAGTAGAAATTCTATTGAAGACTCATTTTAGGTATTTCATCTTGTTTAGGTAAAGAAGGAACCGATATCGCCTTCCCGGAAGATTATTTCAATCAGGAGCGATTGTCATGGGGTGAGTTAATCCTTTACTGATTACATTTTCTTAATTGTGCTTGTAAATAGTAGCATTAGAGAGTAAGGAAAAAGATAAATGAATAAATGTTGTGAATTGGATTCATGATTGAATGATGTGGTTATTGAATAAAAGCTAAGTATATCGAAAGAAGAATTGGTGAATAATTTATGTTTTCTTGCAATAGGTATGATAAATATTGTTTTGGTCACCTTTAACTTAAAATCATCAATAATTGAATAAACCAATATCAAGAACAATTCATGCATAGCATATTGTGAGTCACATTTATTTTTCGCTACTATTCTTCGTATGGGGAAACGAGGAGTCATAATAGTGGCTAGTAGGAGCCGAGAAGTTTACATAGGCTAGTAGAAGCCGGAAAGTCTACATGGGCAAATAAGAGTCGGTAAGTCTACAATCATTGATGGTCGTATGGGCCGGTAACGATCCAACCCCTAACATGGAGGGCGTAAAATCCATGGTACACATGATTTCTGGTTAATCGTGTGTATTTTGTTTGCTCATGTGATTGATGCATTCTCATATGATTGTCTAAATACTACTATGTTCTATGGAAATGCTTTGAAGGAGTTATCTCACTAAGCTAGTTTTGCCAATACCCTTATAGCTTTTTGTTACAGTTTGATTGCCTATAGTTAGCACAAAGGAGCCTCTTTTGTCAGGTACAAGCCAAAGTTACTAGGAGTTTCTGGAAGAAGTTTACATATTTTAGTTTCAGGTGTAGACTTCTAAGAGAAATCTCTATAGTAGACTTTTGTTATATTCATATATCATTTTAAGATGGCTTAGTTTAAGCAAGGGTTTTTGATCGATATCGAGTTTAACAAATTATAATCCTATGTTCTATCTTATACTCGATATGAAAGGCAAGTATACCTATCGATCAATAGTATAGAATAGAGTATAAGGTTGTCTCCTCAGGGAACGTTTCAAGCATTAGTACTAATTAAAACTCCTATTACCCAGTAATCGAATAAGTTGGATTGAAAGAAATGAAAATAAATAACAACTAATCTAAACTAATCTAAGTATATCAGATCAATTTAACAAACTAAACAAACTCAACAACTATATATGGCACAGCAGGTTTACTCCGCCATAGTACATGAAGTATCAAGTGTCTACTCCCATAATCATCATCTGCTAGGAGCTCTTAATTTTAGGAATCCTTCTCAGGAATATCCTACTCCAAATCTTAATTGTGTCAACTAAAATGTCTTTTAATTAACAACCAAGTAAGACCGCCTTACATCAAAGTACTTTATCGATTCCCATAAAATTGCAGTAAGTTTCCCTTTAATATCTCTATTATCAGGAGCAAGTTATTTTAGTGAATTAGATCTATTCAATAGATTGTCTCTGATATGTTCTACTGAAATTCGTTCTAAGTTAATGTCGTGCACTACATCAATCTTAGATTCTTTAATTCCTTTCACCAAAACTGATAATTACCAGAAGAATTACAATATCAAGCACATGTTCATGCTAATACGATGTTGTAAACACTAATTTACTACTCACACATGACGGGATAAGAATAGAAACTTGAATAAAACATAACAATAACACAATAAAACATACAAACAAGGATAAGATAAGAGGAAAAATAAAAATCCCTTTGAAATTACAACAACGTAGATGTTTGTACACACACAAACACTTGGATCCGATCGTCTCTCTCGAGTTCTTCTTCGAAATCCCACAGAATACAAAAGAAAACTTTCCCACCCACTCACGCACACTCACACACCAATTCCTCCTTGATCCCCTGAGCCGGTACAATGATACAAGATAAATTGAATAATTGATGAAGACTCCTTTAATGGGTGTCTCATGTTTCTTTTTCTCCTCCGAATTCCTTTGTGAAACAGTACAATAGTTGGGAAACGGGGTGTCTTTTTGTCCAAACTAGTGTGTCCATTTAATAAAAAAAATTAAAAAACGTCAATTAGCAGGGGAGTGTTTCATGGGCGAGCAAAGGAGCTTGATACTTGCTGTATTGAATTTTTCCTCTTCCATAGGCAAGTCACGGGCGACCAGATGGCTGGGATTTAAATTGTGGTGAATTTTCTCTTCTTCAATCCAGATCACAGGCGGCCATAGGAGCTGTATTTGCACTTTTCATCATTGAATTCAATTCTCACCCTTGATTCCAATTGATCCAATGTTGCTTTTGACAAATTCGAGTTCTCTTTTGCTCCAAATTATATTGTTATGGTCCAAAGTCACCTGAATTGAAAATATTGTTGAATTAAGTATCAATTCTTAAATAAAAGCACAACTTAAGGCTTAAATTCTACTTAATCCATCATTGATATCTTAGATAATTCATGTCTATCACTTTTAGTATAGGGGAATGCCCTTAAGAAGTTGTAAGAAACTTTTATCTTAATGATTATTACATGTTTACCTTTATAAGTTCTTGCATGCTTTTATTATCTGCTTAAACATAATATCTCTTTGAGTCTCCTATTATCTTAGAAGCACACCTTACACGTGATATCGAAGCTCCTGCGAGGATAAAATTGTCATTCATTAGCTTTAATATTATAAGCGGCGGACTGCCACATTTAGGATACCCTTCGGGGCGTGATGATATCAAAGTTTGATGTTATAAAATTGTTTTTTATTTATTAATCTTAATGGGTCGAGTCAACCTATAGGGTCATAGCTACAATCCAAACCTAACCCGTGACCTTATAGGATCACAAAATTTTTTTTCTAAACCCATCCCATAACCCTATAGGGTTTTTAGCGGGTTAGGCAAGTTGGGTATCCTGTGACGACCCGCCCAGTTGCATCCTTAAACTTAGTTGACTTTTAGGGTTCCGGTCTCAATTCCAACTTCAAGATTTAATCATAACATTTTAAAAATCTAGGGGTTTATGTCATACTTATATTTTTGGTTCAAAATTTATGTTTAATTTATTTTTTATTTAATATTTTGAAATTATGGGATCCTGATTTTAGAAATTGATCTTGTTCAGGTTTTGAAGCAGATGTTACTTTCGTCAAATTTGATCTTTTTATGTTTATATCACATTATTTTGGTTTATAATCTAAGGTTATCTTATTCTTATTATTTTCGAGAGTTTCGACTGTAGGATTGCTGGATCTAGTCTCAAGTTTACGGGCTTAGTGAGTAAATCCCAAAATTTCATACTTGAAACAAAATATCAATCAAGTTTATTAAGCAAGCAAATGGGATGCAACAAACATGTGAGCAAACAAGACATATGACTTTTCGGGAATCATATGTTGAATTAATTACGCTCTTCATTCAGAGTTAGGTATTTCGGCCCATTACGGCCACTACTTTAAAAACATTTTTATAGATCTTACTGGCTCCTATACGCCATCAAAACATGTACTTATTACAGGGCTCCTACTAGCCACCAATTTATATAGTTTTTACCGGCTCCTACTCACCACATACATGATATATCGGTTATGCCTACCACCACTATCATACACTCGTCCCACCAATTGTATAATAGCGAATGCAATATGACTCAACATATGAAGTGCATGCATAAATTTTTAATTAAAGCCTAGCCGTTATATTTTAATTTCTTACAAATGATCAACCAATATCAAACACTTCAACGTAATAATACTCATACAATTTATTACAAGCAATTCATGCCTCGATATACTTAATATTCTTTCAATACATTATCATACAACATCTATTTTATCTTGCCTAAATCTAATGCAACTAAATTTACATGTACAAACATAAGCATGAAAAATAAAAGGGAGTAGACTCACTTGGCCATGACGATACTTCCTTCTTATGGATGAGTTGATCGGTAATTCCACTAATCGAAATAATCCTCCGGGTATGAATACTCCTCCTCAGGATCACCTAAGCAAGAAGAATACCATTAATGAGTATTTCTTGTTGATTCTATGGTACTTTTCAAAAACTATGTCATAAGATTGTTAAAATTCGTATAGATAGTAATTCCAACTTAAAATGGTCATAACTTGGTCAATTTAACTCGGAATTGCGCATATAATATACCATTTTATATCTATTCGAAAGATCTATCCAATTCTAAAACTTTTTTCATCAAACTAAATCATTTGAGCTCCAAAACAGTGGTGATCAGATTCTCCACGAATTTTAATAAAACTTACTTTTCTCCTTTTTACAAAAACTTGTATCAAAGATATAGATAGTATAATGGTTTGAAATACCTTTAAAAATGTATATATATATATATATATATATATTCATTGACTCATGTTAGATGCATGAAATTTAATGAAGTTGTCTCATTTTTTGGTAAAAGTAAAATCTTCTAAAAGTTTTGGGAAAAGTTAAAACTTTTGAAAGTTTCTTCTTTAACTTGCTAGAAAATTTCTCAAGTTATTTTAAATGAATATTTATTTTCCTTAATTCCATTTCCTTTAGTCTTTTTTAAATTTCCAATGATTTTCATTTTTCTAAATTCCTTATAGCTTAGTTTCTAATACTTTTTGAAAGTAGTAATAATTCTATATTTTCTTACATTTAAAGAAATGATTTCCTAAGTTGTTCATTCATCTTATTCCTTGATATCATTCTATTTTTATGAAAAGAAATTTCTAGGTGTTTGCTAAACTGGACTATTCCTTTATATTCCAAAGTATTGGTGGAACATGAAGTTTAGTGAAATTTTGTTTAAACAAGAATTCTTTTCCATTTTATGACTTTGTAAGTGTATGTACATATTGTAAAAAATCTCTATGTTCTTTGGTTATTAAAATTTATGATGAATTCCTCTAGTTTTCTAGAAAAGATTTGTTAAGATAAATTCGTAAGTTTTCATGAAAAATCATTTCCTTCATGACAACATTTATTTTTGGAGAACTTCTATTTTAAGAAAAATTTTCCTTCTTTATCTTGTTGAGACAAAATCAATATCTTCACGCATGATCATGAATATGAAATCATAAAATTATGAAAATATAATAAAGACATAATAAGTAATAAAATAAGCAAGTAAAGGAAAATGTCAAGTATTAAGAACCTTAGCTTCATCCTGGGACTAAGAATAAACTAGTCCAAAAGAAATAAGGAAAAGAAAGCAAATATTGTTTTGACTTGATGAGTACAAATCTAAGACTAGAGACTAGTCTTAAAATAACATAAAATAAATAAATAAATTACATAACTTGGAAGTAAATAAATAACAATGGGCTTATATGCTCTAAAGATTATATATAAGTACGTAATTATATCTAGTTATACATATATAAAAGGTTAACATAATATCAATAATGATATGAGCAAAATAACAACATAGAAATACATAAATACATATTCATGAATAAAAACAATACATGAACATAGTGTAGCTTCCATAACATTAAGTTTAGGAAACTTACACCATTGTCATGTAAAGTTACATGACATTGTAAGAAAGATTTTAAGAAAATTCTCACTTAAAGTAAGAATTATCGTAGTGTTTGTAGAAAAAGAAGAGGGTTTTGTGAAGAAAATTTTAGAGAGTTTTGGAAGAATATTTGAGAGGAGAATTGGAGAGAGTTTTGGGAGTGAAATTTGTGGGTAGAAGATGTGTGAATGAAGTGAAAGAGGAGGGGGGTTTTATAGGAAAATGAAAAGTGATTTTTGAGTGATTTAATTAAAGAAAAATTGAAAAAAATAAGAGGGGGGGGGGGGGGGGGATGGGCGCTGGCCAAGCATGTAAGAGAGGGAGAGAGTTTTATTTTTTTTTTAATTTTGTGTATTAAAAGTAATAATATGTAAAGTAGATATGATGTAAAGTTATGGGAAAGGTAAAAAGTAAAGATAATGGGTGTATGGTGTTGTAAGAGTATGTGTTAGAAAAAGTAGAGATAAATAAATAGTGTAGAATAATAATGAATAGTGTAATGTAAAGTAGATGTGACTAGTAAAATACCGGTAGTAATAAAATACGCGTATAAATGCGATATCTGTTATTTTTAGTTATCGAAAAATTACGAAATTGATATTTTTGAAATCCTTATATTAAATCAGTCCTAACAGTGTTATTGAAATATTTTTATTACTCGGGCTCCGTGACATGCTTTTCGAGAACTGATCATGTATGAGTCCGAAGGATACTCGAAATTCGCGAATCTGATTTTTTTTGTTTCCTCAAGATATTACGAACTATTATCACTAATTAACTCAATTTCGTTTCCTAGGGCTAGAGAACTCAGGAATGTTGGATCTAAATTCTAGGGTTTGTACTAGACTTTTGTTGACCTTTAGGGCTTCGGTTGACTTTTAATTGTAAGATCAAACTTAAAATCAACCGAAAATTTTAGGGGTTTACAACATCATTCTATGATCATGTATGAATATAAACTTATAGTTATGTAATGAGATAAAAAATAAATCCATGTAGAAAATAAAAGAGATAGAAAATTAAATGAGAATATAAGAACAAAACATGAAAGTCTTAGCTTGTTATCAAAACTTCCAAAAACTTATATTTGGGCAAGTTTCATAAAAAGAAAAGACAAGCATAAGAAAGAGAAAAGAAAGAGAAGAAAATTGTGGAAGTCTTAAATTTTTATTCAAGTCTTCCTAGGACTTAGAAATGGACAAGTCCCATAATAAAAAGCAAGAAAATAAGAAAAACATGGGAGTCTTAGATTCATGTCAAGGCTCCCCGGGACTCAGAAATAGACAAGTCCCCTTAGATAGCAAAATAATTAAGAGAAAAATAAATAAAATGGAAGCCTTTAATTTTGGACAAGGCATTCTCAAGATTTAGATTAAGGACAAGTCTCTTTTTTGTTTTGACTTGATTACGGACAAGTCTCAAAATATATAGTAAGAGCATGAAAATAAATAAAAAGCATGACATAAATATAACATGAAATAGATGTTAAGTTAGTGAGCAATATGCTCATATTGATATAAATATGTACATAACTATATTTATAATATAGATAGTTAGATTAGTTGACAAAAATATATCAACAAGAATATAACTTCAACATGATCATAACGTAGATGAGACATGAGTTCATTTTTGGCATTTTCATTCTTAGCTTTTATGCATCATGGGGAGATTTTTATCATGGATAATGCATGAAACAACACCTAATATCAACTAAGGATGTGTGGGGAATGTATTTACTTTAAAAAGATGAATCAAAAAGTTTGTTTGTGTATGAAAAAGAAATGGAAGCAAGGAAAAGAGAGAAAAGAGAGAAATATGATGAGAGTTGTAAAGTATAAGAAGTGTGAATGGAGGTAGGTATTTATAGAGATAATTTGAGGAATTAAAGGATAAATAATTTGAAAAAAAAAAAAGGTTGTTGCAGCAGAGGATACAGCAGGCATGAATAGTGGTTGGAAGGAAAAAAATCAAGTGAAAATTGACAAATTTGACACGTAATGAGATAATTTGTAAAAGTAGTAAATAGCGTTAAATTATAAGGAAACAAAAATATGGCAGCAAGTAAAGGCAGAAATTAAAGTAAATAGTGATGAATAGTAATATTAAAATATCATATAAGTTACCAGTAATGATAAAATACGCGTATATGAGCTATATCTAAAGTTTTTTTTACCCGAAAAATTTTGATCTTATATTTTTGCGAAACGATGAATCATTAAATGATTTTTGAAAAATGAATTGATATTATTTTATCATTAATTATTATCCAGCTTTGTTATCTCAGTTTGCATACTAACTCTTGGTTAAGGAAACTATTTGGTTGATGCAATTTGATTTAAAAATTCAAATAACATATTATAGAAAATAAATTTGCATTATTTTATTAGTAAATATTAATTAAATTATATTGTTTTTATTTACATTTTCGTGATCATATATGGGAACTAATCCCCTAAAGGTTTGAAACGAATGAAATTGTTGACAATCTGATCTTTTTAGGATTTATACTATATATATGATTCATAATTTGAGTTCATAATATTTTTATAATTAATTTATTATTTTATGGTTTTAGAAGTTGTCTGATCAAGTCTGGATTTTTTAAGATTTACGGTTGACTTGATTTGACTTTAAGATTTCGGTTCTGTTTTTGAGTATGAGGTTTTACTTATAAGATTACTGTAAAATTTTTGGATTTTTCAATTATAGGAAATTACTTTTTATTATTTTACCAATACATATTATTCAAATGTATTGCCTCAGTTTGCGTGTTAAAAATCAAATAGGTGAATTATTGATAAGATCATATTTTATACAAATCTTGATGATCAAAAGATGCTAGAATGGATATTTGTTTTGATTAAATTTTATGTTTCAGGACTAATTTGGATAAAGAAATCAAAACAAGAGAATTTGAATTGAAAAGAGGAAAAATTGAAGTCAAGGCCGGCAATTCATCATTGAAAGCCGTCGGCTTTTAGACGGCGTAAAATCCAAGGCCGTTGCAGCATAGCCAGCTTTGCCTAGCACAAGTTAAACCACATTCAAAGCCACCTCAAAGCTGCCGATGTAGAAGATGAAGCAGCCAGCGTACATGAAGGCCGGTAGCCAGAAATGAAACATCACCAGCTTTGAAGGAGTAACATTAAAAGCCGGCACTTAAGCCGCCGGCTTTGAGGCAGTGTACAACAAAGATTTGAAAAGACATGAAGACATGAAACGCTTGAGGGAAAATGAAGTAACACATCTGTTGGAATGCCTACGCCGGTGTTAAAGCCGCCGGCCTTGGGACGGCGTTCGTTATAATTCAGCCCAACGCTTCATTTCTGACCACATACGCCGGCTAGATCTACATCTAAGCCGCCGGTGTAGAAGCGGCCTACATTGTAACTGATATTGAAGGCTGCCAGTGCACTGCCTGCGCAAAAGACAAATTGAAGATACGTCGTCTGTAAGCCTCCGGCGTAGGTTCCATAACAGCCGGCGTACATTGTGAAACAGCGAAGATCATTTAATGTTTTTCTCGAAATTTTTCCTATAAATAGGGGGTCTTCTCCTCACTTTCAGAATCATCCAAGTATCCAACAATCCAATCATACATTCCACAATCCAAATAGCTTTAGAATAGATTAGAACAAGCATTTCATAGAGATTTTTGAAGAGATATTGGAAGTCATACAAGATTTGCAAGTGAAGCTTTAGTATTTTGAATTGGTGATATCTATTCTTATTCTTTTTATGCAATTCATATACTTGAATATTCTGATCATAATGAAATCATTTGCAATTTCTTATTTGATTTTTGAATCATCATCCATGAGTAGCTAAATCATTTTTTGTGGGAAGTTGATGAAGCTTTAAACATGCTAAAATGATTTTTGAATCCATGTTATAAGATAGTTAGAATCATGAAATATTCATATTGAATTCTGATTATTCATCATACTTTTGATGTATAAGAATTTTAATAACTCGGAAGGGAAATTAGGGTTCATATGAATTCATAAATTGAATTAAATTGCAATTGCGGAAGCAGCGTAGTTTAAAATAGTTTAGAAATTGTCCATGAATATTAATGCAATGTTTTATGTTAATTTCTCACTGAGGAATTAGGAGATTTTAATGTAAAGTATTAGTCAATTATAGAATCGGAAGGTTTATAATTGTAATTTTGATTCCACTAATAATTTATTTAGCGGAAGTTATTAAATTGTTTTGTGGTTTAAAAGGTTTTCAAACTCTGTTTTTAAATCTTAACAATTTCTTATGAATGTTCATGAATCTAATTATCATTATAACATGACTTCAAGTTGATTGGCAATAGTTTAAAGTGGATTCTGCTCCTTCCCACACTTTTCACCATATCCCTCTCTTTAAAAAGATCATTGCATTCATATAGATAATTAGTTAGATAAGTTAGTTTAACTTAATCATCTCAAAAAGATCAATTGCCTAGATATTAGTATTAGTTGATAATTGTCTAGTAGTTAGTAAATCCTCGTGGGATCGACACTTTATTCATGCTATATTACAATAGAAGACCTAGTACGCTTGCTAGAAATATGCTTTAAAATTCAATACTAATTACAGCACATCAATTATTTAGCGTAAGGTTTTCGGATCAATTGAGTTATTAGATCGTTTTGTTGGTGATATGTTTTTTGCTAGACGATTTACTTTTATGGTTTCAGTTTTTATTTAATTCATTTGATAACGTAAGGTTGTTGAATCTTTATAAGATCCCGTTTATGGTTTCAAAGGTTTTTGTCACCCCCCGAAGGGTACCCTAAACGTGGCAGTCTGTCGTACACAATATTAAAGCCTAAGAATGACCACCTCGGTCACGCGAAGGCTTCCATACTATGTACAAGGCATCTAACACATGGAGGAGACACATCGGAATGCTACATTTTATATTGATACAACCTGAGTAACAATGTAAAGGAAATACAATTCACTATACTTCAAACACAATTCACTATACTTCAAATACAATTCACTACACTTCAATTTCAATTCATTAAAAGATTTCCAAGTATTCATACTACCTGTCGGAATCCCAAGGTCATACTCGGCTCTAGACATCTCAGTCCCCATGTAGCATTCTTGAGTTAACTTGTTTAATCAAACATCGATTGGGGTATAAGCTACACTAGCTTAGTGAGTGAGAACTTCCAAGATCACATTTATAACACATCATACAAACAAGTGATTAGTCAGACAAGTGATATGCATCAAACATATGGAATCAACAAACATATGACCAGCTGGAAATCATATGTGGATGGACTTGCGCCCTCCATCCTGGGTTAACAGATTAACGAATACCGCGGTACTACGCCATTTAGGATCACGGTCAATCTACTGATAAATTCGTTTGTAGATCACGATTAACCTACTCATTAATTCATTTATGGATCATGATTAACCGACTTTTACACCATTTAGGATAACGAACAACCGAACAATGCTAATGCTCCATCCCCATTTATGATATGAATGAGTCCATATTTATTTTCAATTCCAAATAGTCAATTATACCAGTTCTTTAAGTGATCAATCAATAATCGCAGACAATCAATTCTAATTCATCTATACAAGCAATAGTTAATCACCTGGCTTCGATATTCTTATATTACATTTCTCACATCAACAACAACCATACATAGTTCCTATTCATCCCCATCGTGCATATCCATTTTATCTTTACCAAATATCTAGTGCAACTATCATTTCAATCACATACAATAAATGGAATCAGAAGTAATACTCACTCGGCCATTAGATCACCGGTCTCTTAGTAAAAGTAATCCGATGGTAGGGAATCATCGATTTCGAGGTCACCTAAAAAGGAAAAAAATAGCCTAATAAGTATTTCATCACTTAACTGATCCAAACTATCTTATACAAACTATCAAATTCGTTTCCTACGCGGGAATTCCAACTTAAAATGGCCATAACTTGGTCATTTTAACTCGAAATTTAAAAAATTATATATCGATTTCTATCTACTTCGAAAGATCTATCTAATTCTAATATCATATTTAATTTTTGAAAACTTTGAAGCTTCGAAAAGGTCTGATCAGTTCAGATCAGTAGCGAAAACAATTTAAGAAAATTAATTTTGTGACAGTTTGTGAAGTTTCTACTATCCAAAGCAAGCATACATGCAATATGAGCAAGTTACTAGCATAAATGATATGTAATGAGATATATATGTACATGTTCTTGATGACATTTAATAAAAGAAATTTTTAGAAAACTTTTTTCCTTGTAAGACTTTATGAAAAATCCACTTAGAAAGGCTAGTATTGTATTCTTGACAATCCCCACTTGTTTTTAGAAAAATTCCTTGATAAAATTTATTTATTCTTGTTAAAATTAATCCTTCATTATGTATATTCCTTAAGGACTTTGTTTTTCAATAAAAATTTCATTTTACACTTTGTAAACATGTTTTTAAATATGGTTCATACCAAAATCCGAATTTTGTAAAAATTGTTTTTATGGTGATTCATTTAAGTAAAAATCATTTGATACTTAGAAAATTAAGGCCCAACCATACCTAGCCACTAAGGACTTCATTTCTTTAATAAAACTATTTTGAGTTTGGAAAGTAAGTGTTTTCATGCCATTACTCCATTATTACGAATTTCTTAAAATGACAACAACTCAAATTTTCCTACTTTATTTATACTCCTTGTTCTACATTTTTTTTTAGCAAATCCCATCTTTAACTTATAAAAATCATTACTTGATTATATCTATTACCTATACTCTTCATTCTTCACATAAAACACATGTTTTGAGTTGATAAAAGGGTTTTTAAGGCATGATCTTGAAACCATCCGAATTTCACAAGTTAGAATAAAACTCAAATTTTATACTTTGAAATCTCTTCCTATTTTGAGAATCTCTATTAGTAGATCTACCATTTACTTATCAAAAACATCTCCTATTGATATCTATTCCATAAGCCTTTCATTTTTTAAACAAATCCTTCATTTTGGTGTTGAAAAATGGGTTTTCAAAATTGGTCTTGGTTGAGATCCGAATTTACAAAATTTGTTTTTGGACATATCTTTTGATAAAATCCATCTAAACTTATGAAAATCCATCGCTTACATATCCTACCTTAAGAGCCTTCCATATTTGAATAAAAACTTCATTTTTAAGTTGGAAAACATATTTTTAAACTATGCCTTGGCCTAAATCAGAAAATAGGGTTTTGTTATGAAAAATAATCTTTGAAAATCATCTTTGAACCATATAAAATGAAGTCTTGATGATATATATAGATTAAGCCTTCATTATCTCAAGTAAAAATTTCATTTTGACACTTGAAAAGTGGTTTTTAAAAATGGGTCCTACCTAGATACGAATTTCACCATTTTTGTTTAAGTTCAAGACTAAGATCTACACTTTCTACGAACACAAATATATAAGAAATCCATAAGTAGTAAACTATAAACTCATAGATCTAAACTTTACTCATCAAGATCATTCATTTATGATATCTATTCCCTAAGCCCTTCATTTTAAATGAAAAATACACATTTTGAATTTGAAAAATAGCTTTTCTAAATATGGTTCCCTTTTTATCCGAATTTTCAAAAATGATTTTTGTTGAAACTAAAATAGATCTTGAGCTTTCTAATACTTTCCTACTACCATCAAGCTATTACAAGTTATTTAAGAACATAAAACAAAAGTCTAATGCATGTATGAACTTAAAACAATTACATCTAGTTTACTATACTAGTTATAAATGCATGAACACTATGATGGCTATGTGAATGATGAATATATGCACAAATCATTAGTAATAACAACATAACTTGAAAATAAAATAGAATAATAGTAAAATAACTCAAATAACAAGATCTAAAACATACACAAAATCAAAGCTATAAAAAAAAGTTAGATATACAAAATATAACTACTTTTGATAAGAAAATACTGATAATACAAGAGAATAATCATGGATAAGAGGAGTGTTTTATTTTGGCATCATCATCCTTAGCTTTTAAGCTTATGGAATGTCATTTGATGCATGAAACTCTCACTATACTTTACCTACATCAACTATGGAAGCTTTGGACAAGAGTTTTATCAAAGGATCTTGAAGAAATAAGTGTGCGAGCTCAAATATAAAATAGGGGCAGCAAGGTTTCTTGTAAGAACAAGAGAAAAAGAAGAGAGAAAAAGGTAAGGAATGGGAAAGGGTTGAAGGTGTAAATGAGAGAGAGAGATAGAAAGAGTTTTTAAGACACTTAAATGAAGTAAAAAAAAAAAAAAAAAGAAATGGGCAGCCAATAAATCACTATAGCAAGCGTGAAATGTAAGAAGAGAGAGAGAGGAATTTGGTTGGTTTTTAACTTGAAATTGCAATGTGTAATTAATGTGTAAGTGTTGCTTCTTAAAGAATGGTTGAAAGAGATTTATTTTAATCAATTTTGGAGTATTTCAAGGGACAAGGCAGCCAAAAAGGAGTCAAAATTTCTGCCATGAAGTGATAATGAAGTGTAGAAAGATTGAAGTGAAAAAGAAGTGATGTTTGAAAGGTGTACTTAAAGGTATGGGTTGTAAGAGTACTTTCTTAATAAAATAAAAAAAAATAAAAAATAAAAAATTCATTCCAAATATTTGTATCATATTTTTCATAATTAAAATAAGATAATTAATTTATTTATTTTAGTGAATTAGCAAATAAGTTACCGGTATGATCAAAATACGCGAACATGAGCTAGAAATGATATTTTATAACCCGAAAAATTATAAAAAATTATTTTATGAAAATAAAAATATTTTTCAAATATTTTCAATTATTAAATTAATTTATTTTTTACTACCGGGTCTTAAACAAAACTGATCCTGTAAAAACCCGAAATGTACTAAATTTTGGAAAAACGGAATGCTCTAGGATATATAAAATATTTATCTAAGAAATATGAGGGTTTATAAAAATAATAAAATTGTGTAATGAATATTAGTGAATCGTACAAAAAACTAGTTAATTATCAGTAGTAATGAAATATGAATAAAATCGCAAAATCAGATAATTCTAGTTATTGAAAAATTATAAAACTGATATTTTAGAAATCCTTATGAAAATACGAGTCTAACGGTATTAATGGTATATCTTTTATATCTTGAGCCCTGGGACATGCTTTTCAAAGTCTATATCCGAACAGGTTCGAAATAGGTAAAAAATTTACCAATCTGATATTTTTAAACGACCTTATATTACTACGAGCTATTCTTCACACTTAAACCACACCTCGGCTGATGAGAACCTTAGGTATGTTAAACCTAGAACCCTACGATCTTTGTGGAAATCAAATCCCCAAAGGAACGTCTTGAACAAGTGATGAATAGGAACTAGACCCCAACCAAACCTGTTGATTGAAACCTAAGTTATCGAGATGATTTCCCCAAGCGTTTAGATTGAAGAAATCAAAAACGAGTTTTTTCGCAAAGAACAAAAGAGAGAGTTCTCTCAAGAAAAGTGTTTTCTTTTTCAATTTGATAATCTGCCAATACATAAAGTGGAGCCTCTATTTATAGGCTTACATAAAGACCTAAAATTAATGAAAAGACACGACCTAAAATAAATGAAAAGACGCGACCTAAAATAAATAAAAAGACTTGAAAATCTTCAATCCTTTGAATCCCAAACTATCCTATCAACTCTTTTGGTTCTCTTGGCTCTTGTTTTAATCTTTGAAGCTTTCATCATCGCACCTCTTATCCAATCGGATGGCTTGTTGAGCTTCAAATTCGACGACTTAAAAATTGAGGCTTCTAGGATCACATCATCGGCCTCTAGGGCTAAGAGTGCGAGATTGTCGGACTTAAACTACTATATTCCACTTAGGGTTTCCGGGTGATTTTCCGGTTTAGATCTTTGCCAACCTGGAAACTGGGTTTATGTTTTATACATCATATTTAGTTTGAGAAATTATTTTAAATTTTATTTTTGTAAGTATTTAATATCTCTCAACGTTTTCGGAATTCTTGAATTGAGTTATATTTCTGAAGATTTATCGTTATTTACTTTTCAATAATTTATTTTTGGGTTCTATATTACCCGATTTTACAATTCACAGTTAAGTATGGAATTTATCATACGTAGTGGTTTTGAATTTAAAGACTGTTGAGTTCTTATTTTATTTTTTTTAATGAATCTCATTTTCTCAAAATTAAGAAATTTTTGGATTCGTTCGTGATTTATGATGAGTCAAAGTTCGGTTTTAATTTGGAGTCATTTTTAGAGTTTATTTTTTATGTTTATTTTGGAATTATTTATTGAAATTTTCAAGGGCTTACATTATCAAAATTTTTAGCAATCCAAGTTTGATTTAATTTTTATGATATTATAGGGTTATAAAATTTATTTGATTCCAACTAATGTTTCTGAGATTTTGGTATGATTTGATATGATTTTAGGATTTTGGTTCTAATGCGAATTTTAGTGTTCACGATGTGTTTTATTTATTTTATTAAAATTCTAATTAATCCTCTAATATGATCTCGGTCTACATTATTTAATTAATATCATGCTATTTTGTTGATTTGTGTTTTTACTTCTATATTATAATTATCTTAATACGGTATTTGTCATATCAAATGGTTTGTCAAACACGTAGTTCATACCAATAATTATAAGTTTTCCTAATTAGCCTTAGGGTCTTGTTATATTATAGGTTGTATTGATATTATGATTATGTATAAACTATTTCTAAAATTATTAAATTATAAAGGTACTTATCACAATTGCAATGTTGGATAAGAATCTCGTAGCATTGTTACAAGTTGATAAGTTATCATGATAATAGTAATAACATTGTTAACTTATCAAAATTGTTTGATATGTGGATCAAGTATAGTGTTACTTATTATATAACAAAATAATCTTATTGTTATTGTTGTTGTTGTTATTTTTGTTATCATCATTATTCATTATTTATTTTTTTCTACAACATATTTAATTAATTATAGTACACTTTTGATGCTATTAATACTACTACTACTACTATTGTAAATTGTAGTAATAATTCGTATCACGCGCATGAAATAAGCACATGATTAAATCGGTAAAGGAGAATATTTTATGGGTATCAATTTTAGAGCTTTTGTATTTTATTATAATTATTTGTGTTATATTTTGAATATATCCATATGTAATAAATTATTTGCATGATTTGAGTGACTTCTAAGAATTCTTACTTACTAAATGAGGTGATGATTATTAGTTTCTTTAAGGGGTTATAATCCTTTTTTCAATTATAAGTTCATAAGAAAATAGTCATTTGCGATTGTTTTGAAATTTACTTGTTAGTCATTATTTGATTCTATGTGTTTGATGAATCTAGAGATATATTTATCTTTATTTGTTGAAGTTAAAGTTTTTCTTAGTGGTTAATTTACGGTATTTATTATTTGAAAATTTTTGAAGTATATTTATTGTTTTTCTAATTATTTTTCAAAATTGGTTGATAATTCTTTTAAGTTTACTAGAGCCTTAATAATTAATTCTTTGATTTATCATCACTTATTAATCACAAAAAGGTCAAGGGAAATTTTGTTGATAACGATTATGATTTCTTAAACTATAAGTTAATTGTTTATATTTTAATATTCTTAAATCGCAAAAAAAAGGGAGTGATTTTTGGTGACTTTTCCAAAAGCTTTTCAAAATTTTATATCATATTATCGTCAATTATCAAAATTAGATTATGCAAAAATTAGGTGGTTTATAGAGTTAATTAAAAATTATATTTTTACAAATAAAAGTAAATAATGTGTAAGATTTGATATTATAAAGTTTTATGGAAAAAGAAAATATAAGAAATAGGTGTGTAAAAGTTATAAGAATTGGTAGTAAAAAAAAGTAGAGATAGATGAATAGTAGTGAATAATAATGAATAGTAGACTGGACAAATGAAATACCGATAGTAAAAAAATACACGTAAATGGGCTATATTTGATATTTTTAAAAGCCACTAACAGTAATTTAATTGTCTAGTCTACTATTCATTATATAATTTCTACTATTGACCTAATTCTACTTTTCCTTACAACCTACTTCTTGCTACCTACACCCCTATTTGTTACATCTTTCATTTTCAATACAACTTTATGTCACTCACATGTCACATCTTAATCACTTGTTATTACAAAAATACAAAACAAATTAACTCCTCCCCCTCCACACACCAAAACCAGCGCCACCTCTCTCTCTCTCTATCTATCTAATTTGTTTTCTTTTTCAATTTATTTTATTACGTCTAATTTCACTCTACATTTATTTATAAATACCCCATTTCCCTCCATTTAGGAATGCAACTGGGATGGGTTTGGGACAGGTATACTAAAACCCGAACTCGAACCCGAACCCGATTCCTAATAGGATTCTCAAAACCCGTACCAAACTCTACAGGGTTTTTGTCCATGAACCCAAAACCCGCTAGACAAACCATATAGGGTATCCGAACCCGAAACCCGATATAAAATTAAAATCATTACATAATAAAATATTTAAAAAAGTCATTATAAATGATTTTTTTTCATCTTTTTCTATTTCTGATCCGTTCCCACTTTATAGGCCAAGAAAAAAACTCTTATCATTACTCATGCAATCCTCTTTATAAAATCTCAATCATTTTCATGAGAAGAAAATCATTGAATGAAACAGTGCAGCAACGGGAGTGAGAGGCTTGAATTTGACGAGAGTGAGCCAAGACCAAGACTGAAAGTGGAGACCATAGAGTATTAGTCTACTGTCCTAGGGTTTTTTACTTTTTTCTAAGTGATTTAATAAAAACGAAAAAAAAAAAAGCTTTACAATTAATGGAGCACAGCTGATTAATTTCAGAAACCGAGGCTAAACATAATATATATATTTATATATAAAACGGTTCGGGTTTCCAACGGTTTTATGCTTGTCCCAAAACCCTATAGGGTTTTATTATTGATCCCAAAACCATCCCAAACCCTATAGGGTATTTATCGGGTTGGACGGGTGGGTACCCTATAAAAACCCGTCCGCTTATATCCCTATCTCCATTCCTTTCACACATCTCATTTTTCCTACCAAAACCCTACTAAATTCTCTCCTCAAATTTTTTCTCCAAAATTTTCTTCCCAACTCTCTTTTTTCTTTCCATCATCTCTATACAACCACCAATAAATTTCTTCTTCATCCATTACCCATGAACCTTAGGTAAATATTCTTAATAATTCTTCTTCATGTCATGCAACATTACATGACTATATTGTATGTTTCCTAAACCAATATGGTTATGGAAGCAACAATATGTTTATGTTTTGTTCTTGTTCATGCTTAAATTCTCATTATATTATTGTTATTATATTATTATATTATTATTGCTCTAATCTAACTTTATATATATTATTATGTATATGTATAGCTATATTTCTTAGAGCTTAAACTGCTCACTAATTCTCGCTAACATGCTCTTATTATTATTACTCTTATTATTATGATTTTTTCCTTTCTTTTTTTCTTTTCTTTCTTTTCTTTTCTTTTTTTTGGGACTTGTCTATTCTTAGTCCCGAAAAGGGTTAATAAAGCTAAGGCTCCCAATACTTGACCATATTATCATGCTTCTTTGCTTATTATATTTCTTTCTATCTTAGTATGTATTATTCTTACCTTTTCGTTGCTACATAATCATTGTAGACACCCCATTTTTGTCAATTTAAAGCTTCAATTTATAATAAAAATTAATATTATATTAAGCCCATAAATTTTAAAATAAAAAATAAAGAAAATCATCACAATAAATACATAAGAAAAAAAAAGAAGAAAGTTTTTCTCTTTTTTGGGCTTGATATAGTACTAATTTTAATTATAAGTTTTTGGACTCAATTAAATAGCCCATATAAATTAGCATATTTAATTGGGGCCATCTCTAAAGCCTTTAATAATTTTGTGCAAACCAAAACAAGGCATAAGCCAATAGCCTGTATGGATAAGTCACTGACATGTATAAGGGAGACCTCAGTTTGATTCTACGAGGAGGCAAATTGGCCTTTTTCTCCTTATTTTTTCCTACACGCTCACATTGGCCAGATGAGGTAAGCACATATGTCAAAAAGCTGTCAGATGAGGTAAGCGCATATATCAGCAAACGGTAGGTGAATGGTAGGGAAGCAAGTAGGTGAGCGTACTAAGCCTATAAATACCTGACACATATCAATAACAATAACACAGAAGAAAAACATAAAACAGAGAGAAAAAAAAACACATAACATCAAAATCACAAAGAAATCTCTACAAAAAAGAGTCCGAATCTAAGTTAAAGGCAGCTCGAAGACGTCAGCAACCGCTACAGCGGCCACGACCTGACTCGACTCCGGCAGCTTTGACCCGATCCAGGTAAGAGTATTATTATTATTATTATTATTATTATTATTATTATTATTATTATTATTGTAGTCTTTATATATATATATATATATGTATATATAGAATGCGATATTTATTATTACTATTATTGTTACTGTTATTGTTATTATTATTATCATCATTATTAGTTAAAAAAATGAGAAAAATAAAAAATATAGATATAGTGCGTGTATGAGTATATAAATATATATGTATAAGATATATGTATTAATACTTATAAATACATAAAAATGCAAAAAAAAATGTATAACTAAACATAAAAAAAATAAAATTTTCTTTTAAGAGTTAGAAAAATCTATTTTCTAAAATAAGAAAAATGGATTTGATAGTTCATAGGATCTCATATAAAAATCTGTTTTAAGGAAAACTTAAAATTTAATAAATTTAAAGCTAAAAGAGCTCTAAATCCTAAAATCACCAATAAATTAAAATTTTATAGAAAAA
The DNA here is from genome assembly GCA_024138025.1 of Combretum micranthum. Lineage (NCBI taxonomy): Eukaryota > Viridiplantae > Streptophyta > Magnoliopsida > Myrtales > Combretaceae > Combretum > Combretum micranthum. The sequence continues at coordinate 327,270 of JAMXBD010001127.1, read as the reverse complement.
AACTATGTAACATTTGATCCCGATTAGGAAGTACGTAGGCACCTCTGGTGAGACATTAAAAAATGAAAAACCTTTTTTTTATTATTTATTTTGAATTAATTCTTTGTTCATATTGTAAACTTTGACAATAAATTGTAAATATCAATATTATTTGTATTTATCGTAAATATTAATGTAAATAATGATTTTTTTATTCCTTAAAATTACATTAATAACTTGTAGATATTACAATTTAGATTTTTTTCCTTCTTTTTTACATTAGTAAATTTTCAAGCATTAAAAGGATAAAGTTTAAATTTTAAATTTCAAGTGGTAACCATATGGTTTTAATAGGTTAGCCCCGAATCCAAAATTTTTGGTTATAAAGTTTGGTTTGTAAATCAAATTTTTCGCAAACTAGTAGTTAAGTTAGGATTAACCAACCCATTAATCCTAACTTATAAATTTTTCTCGATTCCAACGGGTGGCGACTCCAAATTGTTTTCAAAAATTTAAATTTCTTTCAACTCTTAGTCAACGGTTCATATCAAATAGGTTTGGTTTAATATGAATCAGATTAAAGAAATGAAACCAGAAATGTAAAATCCTGGCTCAACAGCTTAGCGACTCCATTGGGGACGCTTATTTTTTTTAAGAGAGCTAGCCACTTAAAGTTTTAAATTTGAAGTTTAGTCCTTTTATGCTCATTCTTGTATATTATCTGTATATTTATTGATTTGTAAATAGCTGTACTAATCTTTTTCTTTAAGTGATGCGGATAAAAAAGGACAATTCTATAAATGGCCCTAATTGAGACAAATGTTATTTTTAAGGGGGAATTTATGAAAAATGTGTGCTAGATACGGTCAGAACCAAGCCGTCTTAGGACCCTAGGCAAGGAGGTCGCTAATAAGATCCGGGAGCTGTGGCTTTTCCACCCTCTGGTTCATGAAATGACTTCCCGCTCTAGTTTAGTGTTGATCTGCGATCTACTAGACCGGGGAACTTTTAGAACCCATCCAATTGCATTCATAAACACAGGTTGGCAATTAAATAATAATGGGATATATCTTAACAACTTACATTTTCAAATCCTTTTAAAATCCTCCCCTTGAAAATTATTTATCTCATTTTTTTTAAAACAAGGTTGTAACTGAAAATGAAAATCTCATAATTGCCCCATGATTAATTAGTCACCAATCCTTAAGTTTGCATCCGTGTGAATTGCAGGTGTAATATGTAATGTGCGTAATTTATTGTACTTTGTAAACAATAACTTATTGGTATTATTATAGTCATTTGTATATATTTCAAAAAATAAATGATAAAATTCTTGTAAATTACTTGAATAAAAAAAAAGATAAAAAGATTTTTCTTTTTTTACTCATATAAAGTAGTGTACATCATTATGATATAAAAAATATGCATATAATATAATTATAAAAAAAATTTCCCTTTTTTTGTAAATAGAGAAATTCTCAAAAAAAAAATAAAACTTGTAAATACTCTTTAGATTATATAAATCATGATAAAGTAGATGCAAAAGTTGTGTATAAAACTTATTTAAAAATGTGTAGTAGGCTTGTAAATATCTGTAGATTGTACATAATTCGATCATCCATTAGATGAGTTCCTCTTCTAGAAAGTTATAGGTTCTTTTCAATTAGAATCACTCTTTGTCATAGGTGTTCCACTCTTTTAAACTGAAGTTTATTATTTGGTAATTGTCAGTCTCCATTTGTGAATATTTAAGAAAGAGAAAAAAAAGTCATCATTACTCTTTACAAATCATTTTGAAAAATAAAAAAAAATGCTAATTTATAAAATAGGTTTTGGTTTGAAATGTTAAAAAAAAAAAAAAAAAGAAATCATCTGTGAATTTCAACTTTAGGTTGTAAACAGTCATTGTAAAATGTGGTTTCCAAATACTTCTTTATAAATATCCATTATCCTTTCAGTAATAAATGTCTAATTATTTCTAGAATATAGTCTTCTAATAAATTAAAAAAATAAAAATGAATTTTTTAAAAAATGAAGAAAGAAAAAAGAAATTTGCTAGCAATCAATGATCCTTTAAATGTTGAGACCAATGATCACTCACTTTAGGTTAAATGTGAACTACAAATAAAAAGAAATCAGATATGGGGGGTAACCAAAAGGACTTGATAAGTCACTAATTAGAGGCATTTGTCGGGTTTAATTTCTAAAATATAAACCCAATAGGCATTTAGTAAATTATCTTGAGGTAATTGAAAAATGGATGATTGATAACCAAGAAAAATATCTCATAAAAAAGTCTAGAATGATAAGAGGCAAGACAAATCCTAAACACTAACCTTAAACACTTGAGAGTAAAGTGGCATTAAATGGAGGAAATTGACTCATTCCTTAAAGGAGGTCCGCCTTGAATTTGATACTTGGGTCAAAATGATATTAAGCATTCATTTCAATATCCCAAACACACTTATCCCTTATCAACCCAGTTGAGCCTATTAAGGAAGTATTTTAAAAATAAACCCTATCAAGACCCACCTCACATTGGAGCACCCCACAATGAGGCAACTGGGAGGTTAGAGTCATTAATAAGGAGAAAAAAGGATTGACTAATGTGTGTTTATCCTAGTTGTATCAATGCAAGAGCAATCAATTGATATAGATAATTCATTTTCTCTAAAAGGAAGAAGAGACTTTATTTCAAAACCACACACAACCTATACACTTTGAATTATAAGCCATCCAATGAAAGTTAGAGAAACATAAATCACCTTGGATTCATGTTAAAAAAAAAAAAGAAGGAAAAGAAGAATAAAAAAGGAGAAAGAAAATGATATTAGAAAAGAAAACCAAAAAGGAAAAAAAAAAGAAAGAGAAGAGAAAAGAAAGATGGAGAATATTCAAACAAGGTGATCATGCCTAAGGATTGGAGATATATGCTTAAAGCTCAAAACCTATCAAAACTCAATATCCAAGGTCTACAACATATTTATATCATAGGCCCACCCACAATATCGCCCTTTTAGCTGCTCTTCAGATCATAGGACTTGATTTATTAATGCTCTTGAAACCAAAGATAAGCGCATTATCGGTTTTTCTTAAGGGTTCTTGACTTGTAAACTCAGGGAGTATTGAAGAAAATTTAAAAAAAGAAGCCTTTATAAGAGATTCATTTCAATTTAAGCCAATAACCAAAAAGCTTACATCGCGATCCGAAAAAGACCTAATAGATTGACCAATATATATCACTTACAAGTCGGACTATAAATTTTGGAATCTAAGTCAAATATGTGAAAATAAGCCTAAAAAAGTGTAAGAAAATCCTCTTGGACTAGACAATTCTGAGCTTGTACTTTGTCCTATTCTTCATTTCATTTGAATTGTCATAGTACAAACCTTAAATGGTGTTGGACTATTTTTGTATTGGGCCGGATAGTCTTAATATTCACTCTAATTGGGCTCCTTGTTCTAACTTATGATAATAAGCCTATTACAATCCCTATTGCATTTTAGGATTTAATGAAATAACATGTTCTTGAACGGTTCATAACCTTTCAAGGGATATCAAATAACTAGGGGTTGTTTCTTCATGCTATTCCCTGGACAGCATTTGGTATGACCAAATTATTCTTGTTAAAATCTTTGAAAACATTGAGGGAGAACGATAAATTTAGAGAGTTGGGAGTCAAACACCACAAACACTCCCGTGAAGAAAATGCATCCATTGTAGGCACTTGGACAGATTCTTACGGCCCGTTTACTTCAACTTTGGAAACAGGCAAGGAATAGAAAAGTTATTCCTTGGGAATGATATTACCGGTAATAGAGTAGGAATGTTTATTTCTATGTTTATTTGTCTAAAGTTTTATTACGGGGAATACACATTCTATTGTTTACTTCAACTTATTAATTCTAGCATTAAACTGCTAATAAAGCTAAAAATACCATTATGCCCTTATTGTGGTATTAATTCTAGCATTTAATTAAGGGTAATTTGGACAGGGTATTTAATTTTTTATTGCTTCTGGAGTGGGAATAGAAAAGGAATAAAAAGTTCCACCTGTTAGATGGAACTTTTTATTCCCTCTATAGAAGGAATAAAAAGTGCATGGGAATATTTATTACTGCTCATTTAATGCAAGTAAACAAAGTAATAGAGGCATTCCAGCAATAGAAATTCTATTCCTCCTCTATTACCTCCAAGTAAACGGGCCGTTAGAGCTTTAATTATGGCTTCCGGAAAATTTGAGGGCAAATCTTTAAAACCTCGATTTATTTTTCCTACTACTTAAGCACACACTAGTGACCTTGAGAACTTTACTTGATGTATTTTGATCGACAAACTATCTAAAGGCAGGCAATCTTGTGGTGATTTATTTCATGAGTGCTTTTGGAGCTTAGGAATCCATTTGCTATGTGTCTTATTGTGGTAATCCGAGCCAAGAGTGTGGATTACATGCAATGGGAAAGCATGATCAAGCTGAAACAGGAGGATCGGGACTCCTATAAATAATTGGCTTGCTAGCTACATTTCCAATGTCAGACCAGTAAGCCGAGTCTACAAGTTGGGAAGCTGGTTTCAAAGTTAGCATCAAGCTGGCATCCAACCCTATTTTCACATAAATTTTTTAAGAAAGTTCACCATAATTAGCACGCCAACAGCCCAGGAATCATCAAGTTGGATCCACAAGTTTTGGCTACAAGCCAACTCTTATTTTGTTCTATGTTTTGTTTGATTATATTTTGCTTCATTTATGGAATTGCACTAAACTATATAAAGAGTTAATTACGTTTGTAAAACTTATTATCTGAATAGTCTTTTTTCATCAGGACGACTCTATCATTCTCACGTAGCAATGATAGTAATTAGAACAAGTGAAGAAGGAGACGCATGGAAAGAGGAGGAAAGAGTGAAAAAATGCCAAGTCTAAATATGCCAAATCCTTGTATTGTAACAATATAAAATTTATGATAAATGTCAAGAACTCATTTCTATCAATCAACTAATTATGCAAACTACTAGGGATAATTTGCACATAATACCAAATTGTCAACAATATAATCCTCGGTGTATCGTATCCGTTATTGGCGTCATCCATATCCCAAACCCTAAACTTCCAAATTAATCCCAATATTTGCATGCTTTAGTGATCACAAATCGAGCACATTACCATCTCTAGAACCTCATTATACCAAAGCTCATAATCTAACTTCCTAATAAATAACGAATTAAAGCCTTCAATTAATACTTTTATCTAAATTAAATTAATTATATTATTCACTTCACAAAACATAGTTGAGAAAATAACCGTCTAATTTCTATGATTGCATGTAAATTTTAATATAAATCCAAGCTTATCAATTTGAGCCCTAATTTACCAGATTAAGCTCAGACCATCACAGTATCTATACTTCTGAATTGGACAAAAATTTTCCCTTAACTAGTTCACCACTTCAGAAAGGTTTTAAAAAAACACAAAACAAAACAAAAAAGACAATTGGTAATGCTTTGAGCCGCATTGCGGCCGACCATTTTTGGCATAGAAAATATTTCCAATCATCGGACCACATTTTATGGTTCAGGCAAATCCCAGATTGCCCACCTCCATTATCCAATAGCTTTTCATTTATAAATTCCCTAATTTGAGAACATCTGATAAAATAAGCGTCGAGTCATTTTCCGTGAAACGGTAAACAATATATAAATTACAATCAATTATTCAAAACGCGATCATAACAATCTATCCGAAAACAAAAGGAAAATAGATCAAAAACACAAAGTTGGACAGGGAGATTTGAAGTTTATTCGTCATCCACATTACATTGAGTTCCCTTTTTCTTATAGCCAAAGCAAATCTTTCCATGTATGATTAAACCATAAAGAAAAAGGATGACACTGCCAACAGAAATTAATATAAAATTATAAAAGAAAACCAGATATTGTGGTCCGTATGGACATAAACCCAACAAAGATGGGAAAGACCTGTATTCTACCGTTTAACTAAATTGCATTCACAATTAATCATTTATCAGATCATGTTAACAGAGACGGGATTTGAAGCCTGCGGAAAACTAGGACAACCAACTCATCTAAAATTATGAACCTTTAGCCCAAGGCGACAAAGGAAAAAGAATTTACATTTATGGGATAAATAAGATACAGCGTCTAAAAAGAATAAGCCCCAAAAAAGAGAGTATCATCGGCTTGCTGAACGACTTTGGAGAAGAAGACCATTAAGAAGTGGATCCTCTCCATTTGAATCCACAGTGAACAACCTTCTATTGCGCCACTGAGCTCTGGAGAGGGGGGGGAAGGAAAATTTTAGGGTAAGGAAAAAATTCATGACTATATTTACAAACAAGACCAGATAAAAATTACAGCAGTTGCAAAGACGTGCAGATACATATCCATCCCTGCATGCAGAGCTGACGAAAAAATAATGAATTGTTGTTAATTTTGTGCGGCATGATCCACATATGTACTTACCAATAACCCAAAATTGCAGCTGGCTATCAGTCTAATTAATACAGCCAGTGTGATGAAATAGATACAAGAAACAGAAATTTTTCTAATGGCATGAATGATGAATTTATACCCACAGAAAACCAATTGAATGAAAACCATGCCATCTAGAACACAATTCTAAAGAGGGAATGGCAATCATACCATCTAGAACACAAAAGATCCATTTTAATGGAGGAAATTGTATGATTACCGACCCATATAAGTAAAAATTACGTAAATAAAAACTAGACAAAATAATTACTAAATCACCAACACTAAAACGCATCTAGTAGGCGAAATTTAGAAATTTAGAAATATTACAAATTAATCACATCTTAGTGAATCGCATCTCATATGTGCGATTCACTTTAAACATTAGTGAATCGAATTTTCTTAATGCAATTGTTTTATTAAATTATGAATCGCATTTTTTACATGAGATTCGGCATTGGTAATTTGGCAAATTAAAATTGTTTAATTTGTATTTAGTTTTTTTATTTTTTTTTTTTTTATTTTGGTAAGGTAGACGTGTTTCACCCCATTTTAATGCATCAAAATAACTGAACTACTCATTTTGCAAATGGTAAAGGTCAAAAAATTGTATTTACTGAATGTGGTGGGATGGAGCAAAAAAAAATAAGTGACGCGTTAGGCAAAAGATGAAGTATGTATCAACTGATTGTATCTTCTGATGTAAATTACTGTCTAAAGCTAAATGGAAATGGTTTATCCACCAGTTATCCAATTCCATTCAATTAAAAGAGCACTGACAAACTGACCCACTACACATTGACCCAAAAAAGAGGGTCCAAAAAGTTCTGTGTTAGACCTAAATCCTACGAGGTTCTAAGAAACAAAATGATTAGAAATGGCAATCCTACATGGTTCTGTCTCTTGTAACCACAAGCTCATTACATAGTACAGCTGAAGCAGGTTCTCGGTTATCAATTCCAGATGCATTAATCAACAGCCTCTCTTGACTGTTTTCAAACCTTTTAGAAGTACTAAGAGGATACCTTCTAACTGGACTGGCAGATTTTCTTTTCATAACAACATTGTTAAATTCCACATGTTTACTATTCAATAATTCATTGACCTTGACAAATACTGTTTGTGTAACTTATTATCATAATCTCCATATTATCAGATTGCAGGGATAAAGGCACCAAAAGTGTGTGTACTTTCCATTTTTGGCAAATTAGTGTCTAAAGTTTCAATCTTAGTGATTTAGTGCATGTTCTTTGAATTTAATTTCAATTTAGTGTCTTTGTTAATGGAAAAGTTAATGACCATTATATTATTTCGCATTTTAGTACTTGTGCTTTAACTTTAATTGTGTTTAATTGTCATGACAATAGGGGAGAGGGATTTAAACCTGGTACTTCTCACTTGAGAAACCAGGGTGATGCCAATAAACCATAAGGCCATTGACAATGTGTCTATACTTTAATTTTGAAGTATTTTAGTATCTAGTCATTAAAAATTAATATTTTACTTTTTTTAATTGATATATTATCTTAAAATCTAAATGAAAGTTATATAATAATTCAGAAGAATTAATTGTAAATGTTTAACTCATATTATTTTAGAAATAAAAAAAGAAAATAATTTATATATAATAATAATTTTGATCATGAGTAACTTTCTGCATATGATCTTCTATTTTAATAAAATCTTTTATCACTAAGAACTCTTAACATCAATTTTATTTGAAAATATGATCTTAATATGTCTCCTAAGGTCACAAAGACCAAGTAAAATTTTAAAATGGTTATAATTTGTGAATTAGATGTCTTTTACCTTATTTGATGAATTTATAAACTCTTCAATAATAATACCTGTATATATTATAATTTCTTTTTTTTTTTCCGGGGGGGGGGGGGGGGGGGCGCAGTGTCCTTAAAAAAAAACCTTTGTAAAATTGTTAAACAAGTCTTCTTTGGTGCAGACACAAAAGTCAATCAATATAAATCTCTTGATTCCAAGATCAATGAAGGGCTTCTCTAACAATCTCATAAGGTTTTTTTTTTTGGGAGAGGAGAAGAGGGGTGGGCGGGTGGGTGGGGGGTGAGTGGTTGTGTGTGTGCGTGCATGTGTGGTCGGTGGGTGTGAGAGGGGACAAACAAACAAAAGAAATTTAATAATATAAAGAGGTATCTTGCTCGACAAGTTTATAAATTCATCTAATAAGATAAAAGATGCCTAATTCACAAATTATAACCATTTTAAAATTTTACTTGGTCTCCATAACCTTAGAACACATAGTAAAATCATTTTTTCAAATAAAATTAATGTTAAGAACTTCCTAGTGATATAAAATTTAATCAAAATCAAAGATCATATGCAAAAAGTTATTCTTGATCAAAATTATTACATATAAATAATTTTCATTTTATTTCTAAAATAATATCAATTAAACATCTACAGTTAATTCTCAATGAATTAATATATAACTTTCATTTGGATTTTAAGGTAATATATCAATTAAGAAAAGTAAATTATTAATTTTTAATGAATTAATTAATGAATGGATACTAAAATGCTTCAAAATTAACGTATAGACACTTAAACACAATCAGGTACTAAAATGCAAAAAATATAATGGTCGTTAACTTTTCCGTTAATGGAAATACTAAATTGAAACTAAATTAAAAGAACAGACACTAAATAGCTAAAATTGAAAATTTAGACACTAATCCAGAAATGAAAAGTATACACACTTTTGGTGCCTTTATCCCCAGATTGTACATGCTACCAACACTCAAACCAATTACTGCCTACATTTAGTACTTATTGTTCACCAACACTAAAGAGCAAAGTATTATAGAGACCTTACGCTGGTCGATTGAAGCTCCATAGATGCTGACTCCTCATTGTCCTGCCACATTGAAATAACTTCAGTGAACCTACCTCAATGTTACCTAGATGAGAAGCACAAGTTCTCTTTTAAGTAACTAGGTTACCTCATCAATCAGCAAATCCTTTCTGGTAATTAATCCGATTACATGAGGTGCTCGAGGTACAACAAATATATGTCTTAGTCCCAGCTGACGGAAAAGATTGTATACCTACGTAGGGAACAAAAAAGACATCTCATATCCTAATTAATAACTCCATCAGGTATTATTTTGTAATATGAGAAGAAAAATTTTCACCTTGGTCAGGGACATGTCTTCAGGAACAATGTATGGAGAAGGATTCAAGAATGGTGCTAGATCTATATACATTTCCAAGTCATCAGGACTGAGACGTATATCTTCAATGGAAAGGCCCCTACTGGAAGCCGGTTTCACAAACTCAGAAAAGCTGTGGCTGCAAGTCAGAGATTATATCAGTGGCCTATAAAAGGGTATAATTGGGAAGAACAATTGATAAAATGGCCTGGGATTACCTAGTAGGCCTGGATCCCTGTGAATCCAATGGTAAAGGACTGTGCTGAAAATCCACCTTAGATTGCAGAAGTACTAGCAAATGACTGGATAAGGCAAAAGGATAATATTACTGTTCGCAGTCAAAAAAGTCCATACCACTCATAAGGAGATCCTAGATCAAACATATACAATTACTGAGCACACTAATACCTCCTTAACATCAGCCCAATGACAAGTGGTTCTCCAGTCCGTGTGTGATCTATTACCTGAAAAATCCCGTACTTGAAAGTTGAGACTACCTTCTTATGGGTTAAAAAAAAAATTAAGAATACCAAAGCAGATTCCAGACACACAGGGAAGCCATTATGTTTGTTGCTCTGCAAGATAGACGCGACATCAGCAACCTTGACAACACGAGGCAAGGAGACCACCTGCATAGGCAAAAAGATAGAATGGATTTATCCTTGGTTTAACAAAGGCTTGTAATATGATTAACACCCTAGTATCCTAAATACATGTCACCTCAACCATGAACTTTTATTAAACTCTCTAAAAGATCAATGTTGCATTATGCTGAGATCTGAATGCAGAAAATGGGAACAAAAGTTCATAGTGCATGAACTCATTGTGGATCCCCACAATTACAGTAATAAATTTTACAGGTGGCAACCAAATAAGGGCAGAAAGTCCAGATTAAAAAATATATGCTGTTTTTTTCCCACAAAGGAAAGTAAAGATGCTCAAATGTCTGTGCTACTTTTTGAAGAAAAGGGCACCAACTGGCATTCACCTGCTTGTTTCCACAAGCCTCCCTTGCTGTCATTCTCCGCATCTGCTTCTTCGGTCTAGATTCCAGCAATGGTATGCCCCTTAATTGTGCCTGTTCTTCGTAAAAGCCTTCGTTAAAGGCATCACCAACAGCCTGCCAAGTTGAAAGGTAGAAAAACACTTGATATTTTCATAAAGCCATCATCAGCTGTACAAGTAACTCATAAAACCACACCTTTGATATAAGAAGAACGAGCATAATAAGGGGCAAGAGCTTCAAATTATTAGTTATTTCAACCATGATGACACACAGAGAGACTGTCATTCGCATTGACCCTCCAAGGAAAGAAGCAGCACCCAGTAAAGCATACCTAAAAATATAAATACACATATCACATGAGAAACAGCTGAAGTGACATTTCATCAGTATGTCCTCCATGTGGAGAAAAATTTACTGCTGATCACTACAGAATAACCCATAACAAAACTGAATCAATTCAGTGATTGGTATGACATCATCAAATTCCTCTAACCAGCAAGTCAAAAAAACAAAGGTTGCACCAATCACTTAACTTTTTATTCCTCCTCGTAGTCTAAGAACAAGGTAGCATATGGAGCAACTAGTAGTATGTCCATGCATGGGAACACTCTTCCACCACCTAAGTTGGTACTAAACCAATTTAAATCTTATTAGAAGCAGGACTAAAAAATGCTCTCCATGGGCATATTTCCCACCATGCTTTCATCAATGCATAAGGCAGTAAATGCAAAAGTAGGACCAATGCCAAAACTTATTAGGGCCTTTTTGGCTCGAATTTAGCATGATTTTGCAATAGATCCAATCGCAACTTCAAATGTGGAGTTTAAAGGGATTGATAGGAAGTGATACTCAGAATCACAAAACTATAATGAAATATACAATCAAACAACATTTATCAAATTTGAAAAAGCATAAAAAAAAAAAATGATTTGCTACTGCTTTGCTACCATTTTAGTATGAGGTGTGTGGATAACAAAAAGAACAAAAGGAAAATACACATAACAGATGCAAAATAAACACTAAACATATACAAACCAGATATATATATATATATATATATATATGATACAGGCAACAAACATACCCTATATACAAGAGTATAGCACTGGTAGCAATATGATACGAAGCACCAAATGCATATAGAGGAATTTGTCCAAGTATGAACTTTATTCATTAGCCCAATGTGGAATCAAACTAGGTCAACATAAAGAAAACAGATAATTTAGAAGAGAGGAAAGGGGGGGGGGGGGAGAGAGACCAAGGAAAAACAAACAAACCCTGTTAGCATCATATTTAAATCATATGAAAACTGCCAAAACTATTTCAAACTAAAATTTTTCAAAATCTGATGAGGCAAAAAGACATCACAAATTGCTTTTTATTTACACAAAAAAAAAGCACATCACCAACTATGCTTACATTAAATAACAAATGGGGTTCTGAATCAATAAGACTTAAAACAACAGGAAAACATGCAAGAAGCTTACGTTCCCTCTTCAATGTTACGCTTCTGATAGAAGTTGACAACAAACATTCCCACCAGGCGTCCATAGGTTGATCCTATCATTATCCCAGGAACAAACTGACCAGCTGGAACAGCAGTACCATATGTCACAACTGCCAAAGTATAAAACATGACCTGAAAAATAATAGATTTCATAAAATAGCTGATTAAAAAATGCACATAATATGGAAATTCAAAGTAACATACTCCAATACTAACTTAGTTCCTCGGAAAAAAAAGTGGCAGATGCTACCCGTAACACCTACTGAAGAGCATCCAATTCATAAATTCTAGCTTATTTTGCATGCTGTCTTTAATTGTCTAGCATAAACTGTTACTGGGGTTTAACAAAAAATAAATCATTGTAATAGTTGGATATAAAATGAATCCAACTCACTCTATGAAAAAAACATCTCTTCCATAATAGATTTTTTATGCTTTCAACATTATTAAAAGATGCATCGTATTTTCTGTGGCCTTTGGACAACTATTGGGAAATAGGACGTTCAATCAGTGTGCATATAAAACCAAACAAAGACAGCAAATAGGGAAAAATAAATTAAATTGACGATACCAGAAAGGTCACTAGACTTTGTGCACTGAATTCATGTATTGTTTTTGCACTAAACAGGTTCCTTATTGCATCATCCTGTAACAACATTTACAATAATATTATTTCCAGTAAATTATGGCTTTGTAAATGGAAAAATTACCATCAGATGGGTTCTTAAGGATAATCCAAATTTGAAAAGAGAGTTAGATTCTCACAACAGGAGTAAATGAAACCTTGGAATAAATAGATAAATCCAATGAGAGACACAGTTTTTACCAATACAATATACCTGAGTGTTGAAGAAAATTGTAGCAAGATCGTTGTACTCCCTGCCCTTCCCACAGTAGAACTGTAAATAAAACAGCCATTTCAAAAATTGTCCACCTAACGAAATGGCATGTATAAATCATTTAAGTCTCAACATAAATGTCTTGTTAAATAAGCACCATTAAACATGTTTCAACAGGAAAAAATCCTTGCGAGTTTTCAGTTTCCAAGGTACAAGTATAAAAAATCACAAAATAGCTGCAGAGCATGAAAAAGCAAATGATCCCATTTTTTCACTCCCTTCACACCTTTAATCTGCCTATATAGAGCCAACTGTACCTTTACATAATTTCCATACATTCCTGGTGGATTTGGGCAATCAATCCCAGAGTCACGATCCACTTCAGGACATGGGCTGCATTTTCGTAATAATGGCAGTCCAAAGGATATCAGTGACGTTATGAGGGAGATAAGACAAGCTTCAATTATCTGTTTGTAAGTTATTGAATGCCTAAAGTTAGAAAAATCATTACCAAGAAGAAAATATTTTTTCAAACTCATGGTTGATAATCAATTACATTCAATTACTTGCCTTGACACGGTTTCCTTTCTTGTGTAAATAGTTCCGACGCAAATAAGTTACATAAAGTGTAAGTTGGTTAAACAAGGCCCCTGAAAAAATTAAGGAATTCATCAAAGAAGATCTTCAAGAAAAAGTCTGCAATATGAAAATGACCAAAAAAGAGAAGAAGAGGGGGGTTGGTTTGGAACAGAAAAATATGGAAACTACAAAACAACTACCTACCAAGAAGACCCCCTATCACTCCAATAATAGCCATGGGCAATAACTCTTCAAAAATGTAGTCCTCCTGACCACTAAAGGAAAATCAAACTCAATTAATAAGCAAAACAAAAACATAATATTTTGCATAATGCCTACAGTCAAAGACTTTACCCAGATATGTCCCATATAATGAAACCGCCATCACCAAAATGTCCACATTTTCCACTTTTACACCAGCCCATTGCAGTACGAACTACAACAGCAACAACCGCAGATGTGAAGAACACACGCCACATTAGCTGACTTCTCCACCTTCAGTAGTGTGACAACCAAACATTTTGAGAAAGATAGAGAGAATGCATGTGAAGGTATGTACATATAACGTAGTGACACGTGTAAGCACTATACATCAGGGTCATTTACCATGATGTGACTTCTTCCAACGCAAAAAGAACACCACCAACTGGGGCTCTAAATGCTGCAGCTACTCCAGCTGCACATCCGCAAGTCACCTTTTCAAATATTACAAGATTAGGAAAACTATAGGCATTGAACCTTACCACACACAATTCATAAATGACAGTTTTAAAAGTTCTAAAGATAGTGTCCTCCTTATCAACTTATGGAGAAAGCAAAATGCACCAACAAAACAATGAGGAAAAATGCATAGATACACACACACACACACAAAAGATCCTTTCTATGCAGAAATACCTAGCATGCCTAAACGAAACAATTAATTGTATCCGACTAAATTGAGTCGGATAATGTAATCTGTCTATACCATTGCACAAGATCTACTAATATATAGTAAATTAATGGCAAAAGAAAAGAAGAAAGAAAAGACTATCAGTGAAAAGAGCATCTATAAATGGAGTACTTGCTCCATTGGTGAGAGTAATTCATTTGCACAGCTATTTGGCCAACTAGTTACATCATCACCCAGTACAATCATCAACTTCATAAATTACTCACAAGATCACGCCGGTCCCTATCACTCTTGAAGACCTGTAACCACCGGTAACTTAGATGGTACTTTCTCGATCCACCCTGAATTCAAATGCATTTGAAACCAGGATCAGTTACAGTTATGCTTAAGAAAATGATACTAAGTTGATTGAAAGATGCCAAACAAAAGCACGGAAGAAAACAAAGAAAATGAAAAATGGCTGAGAAGAAGTGTGTGCTTAGATTAGCTAATACTATTCAGTAAAATAACAAAAAGTTGCAATGAAAAGTCAGGCAACAAAAATCACTTGTTAAAAAAAAAAAAAACAACAACAACATTTTGGGTACTAGAAAGGACCTAAAGTATACATGAAACGCAAAGACAATGGTTATGTTTTAAGAATGAGATATAACCATATAAACAACTATTGAAGAAATTTTCTCATTGATCTATACTTGATGAAGACAAAATTTCTCACTTGCTCTTTTAAGTAAACTGAGTCTTTCAGCACTGGCAACAAAATGTAGGTTCTCCATCATACTTTCAGAATTACAAAGGAGAACCACCATAACTAAAACGGTAACTCCAGGATCTAAAAACAAACTGACCTACAAGATTTAGACAAAGGTTAAATCTAGCTTAGCCCTGTAGGTAGATCCAAGAAATAGCTTTTGTGGGAATTTCATTGCCTCTTATGATTTTGTGGGGATCTTCATTGCCTCTTATGCATTTTGTTGTGTTTAGTGCCTATGTCCAAACCACCAGATCACAACTGTTCTATCAATATTTCCTCTCTAGCTATCTTCACTCATGGGCCTTTTTTGGTCCATGTCCTTTTGGTTTGAAACCCAATGTTTATATACTTTGTGTTATCCGTATACCTGGGGCTTTTGTTATTCCTCCTTCCCCCCCCCCATCTTCTTGATGTCCTTAGTACCATTTTCAAACCGTATATTTGCCAAAACAAGATACTACAAGAGTTTAAGATTATAAGTGCATATACACCCCAGCTACAAAATTAGGTACTTGACAAATTCCTATAGAATTATACTTGCCCTTTTCTTCATTTACTTTAGTAAAAAAATATTAAAATTTCTGTTTCCAATAAAAAAAGTATATGCTTTAAACCCTTTTTTTTGTTTTTCTTTCTCCAAAATACATGAACTTTCACTTCCCAACTCTCATTCTCAATCACCATCTTCAACATAATTACAAAAATATATAAAAAAGACAATTTAATCAATCAATTGATATAAAACAGATTAAAAATAAATAAGATACGAATCAAATAAATTTTCAAATGCCAAATTTAAACATATATAAAAATAAGCCATAAAATATACAGATAACATTAAAAAAATTAACCCAAAAAAAAAAATCCCAAAAGGCCTTATAAAAGATCAAATTAAATATGATAGAAGTACTTAACAAATGATAGCAAACGCAACTAGTAAAATGATAATGATGGTAATGGGGAATATGTCCAAGTGTAGATTCAAAATTTAGATGTGAATTCAAACAAAAAATCAACATTTTAAGTGATTAAAAATATGGGGTCAACTTTTCTTTTCCCTTTTTTAAATATTATTACAAATGGACATTGAGGTCATTTCACAAAACATATCATATCAGCATATTTTATAATAGCACAATAATGGATTCCTTATTTGCACTACTTTATGTAACATTTATCCTCTTTCCTTATCTACTTAAAATGTTCATCTCATATCTAATCCTCCCCCAAACATTAATTTCCCCCAATGTAATTTTCCCACTAAAAAGTATAAATAAATCTTTGTCTATACTTTTGACATGTGTAAAGGTGTTTTTTTTTTTTTTTTTTGGGTAATAAGGGCAAAGTTATTTTTTCTTTCATCTCTCAGGTGTACTTGATCTACTTGAAAAATCATAAAAAAGGTCCACAAGAAGCTCATCCAAGCACACCCTTTAGTTCATTAAAGCCCAGCCCAGCAAGATGACAAGAAAGACATTTTGCATTTTCCAAAGGTATGCTTATGGCATGTTTGATGAGAAAATATCGCACCACAAGCCCCTTTTGTCCTACACCAAGACCTTTAACACATACATCCTGGTTTTTACGGATGAAAAGGTATAAAACTGATATAAATCACCTATCATTTCAAGATTGGGAAGAGAGTAAGTTCCCACACGTATAATTACGTGAATAAAAATATCTTACCAAACAAGATTATCAACCAAAATAGGATAATATAATATAATAATTCATCAATAAAGATCACCAATGGCCTCAAAATTCAAAAATAAAAAAGGTCTTGTAAAAGACGTATCCATACCTGCCCAAGCAAAGAAGCTATACAAGCACCAGTATGAACAAGAGGGCCCTCCTTTCCAAGAGCAAGGCCACCTCCAACAGAACCAATGCTTCCAAATATCTGGAGAACAAAGTTCAAAGATAGATTTAAATACTGCTAGCATTGATAGCATGGAATGACCATATTAGGCTTTTACTTTTACCTTTCCAATCAAAGTTCTGAAGAAAAGAATGCCATGAATGTCAACTCCTGATATTTTCAATGACCGTCAAAATTTTGAAAAATTTAATGCTGTCTATTGGGTGGAAAATGAGGGCTTTACTTACTAACCATTCAAATAACCCTTAATCTCAGGAATCCCAGAACCAGCAGCTGCTGGAGCAAACTTTGTGACTATATATGCAGAAGAAAAGACTAGAACTAAATTGAATAACGCATATAGAAGAAAGCCAGCCAAATATGACTTTTGTATTATTGAAAATGTCAGTTGAAACTTCCACCCAGCAAAGTTCTCAACAGAAATATTGATGAAAACAGCAGCTAATCCTGTACCTGAAAGTGAACAAACGAGGGAAGATCAAATAGAAAAGCTTTTTTTTCTTTTTCTTTTATTTTTTTTTTTCCATTGGTGGGGTTGGGGGGGTGTGCGTGTGTGTGTGTGTGTGTGGGGGTGGGCGCCAAGAAATAGGAAAGCTTTTAAAAGGACAAAATAGCCAGAAATATTGCTTGCATTAAGTACATAAACAGTATCCAACTGTAGTGTACCTGCTATAACATGTGATTAATCTTCTGGTTTTAAAATTAAATCCAATTAATACTTAAGTATCCGAAACAAAAAAGACTAAGCCACTAACATATATGAATGACTTTGTTTTATTAAAGAAAAATAGATGAGTTGCAATGACATTTCTTAACATATCCATGTAACATCACTGGTTCAAATATTCATAACATTATAGTTTTGTAAATTCTTCTAAAATTTATAGTTCCATATTCATCAGAAAACATTGAAAAAGCATCAGTTGAACTCTCCAGGATGACTAGAGAAATCAACCTCTATGTAGAATCTATTTTAAATTTATAACAGCACTTTAACCATCTTACTCACCAATCATTTTAATAGCTAAATTTTCAAGTTACCCAAAATACATAGATCCTCATATTCATTGCACAAACCACTTCATTATTAAGCAATATTCCAGGATTATATGATAAAAAAAAAAAGCAAGGTTTTCAAACTTATGCCCTATTTCTTTGTCTTTATCGATCCAGCACTTCTTAATGTGCATACTAGCCAAGAGAAAAGTAAAAAGAAAAATTCCCAAAAAAAATAAAAATAAAAAAAACCAGACCGTAGACGTTGGATCAATAATAAAACACAACATAAGATGTCCTCGAGTCAATACTCAATAGAGCAATATTTTACACTGATAAATATCCTTCACTCCAATTATTAAACAAAAGCTTAAATCAGCTTACCAATTCCAATAAGCAAGGCAAAGAACCACTTCACTGCCACTTGATACACAACAAACAGTCTTCCTCTTTGAGCCTGCATATAAAATTGATAAAAAAACCTATTGAATCCACGAACAGCAGAACTTTTCTCTACATGAAAATTTTCCTACACAAACAAATGTCAAGCTATATAACTTCTCCACGCCCACAAATATAGTTAACTATATGTGGAAAGAGAAAAAAAAACTAATACAACTCCATAAATTACATGAAAAATGAGTCAAATTGGCTTAAAAAAACAATTATCCTTACCATACAGACCATTTATATTTTCTATTTGACACTGAAACAAATTCAACGAGAAATAAAACCGATTAGAGCATGATAACCTGAGTTGGTACATACATCTTAAAACCAAGTCCAATATTTTATTTATGAATCAAACGGATTTACTGAAAAACAAAACAATTAAAAACAGGGTCCAATTACTTGAATTCAACTCCATTTCCAACCTAAACTCACAAATCTTAAGACCTGACTAGCGCAATCATGTAATCCAAAAAGATGAAAATTTATATTCACAAAACAATCAGATAACAAGCCAAATCCAAATGAATCGAATTGAATGTTTAACCTGTTCTTCCCTGTAAGCATAATTCTCAACAACTTCATAATCAAGGCTCTCAACACTGATTCCAGCACCTTTCATCGAAATTCCTACTTCATCGATTTCTCCATCTTCTGCACTCGGAATTTGAGACCATAATAGTCCTACTGTTTCCATACCGTTCTGGAGGTGATTTGATAGCATACTTCGCTCTTATTATGCTTGTTACCTCCGCCCTTGAATGGAAAGCCTAAGTCTGACCTAAACCCTAAATATGGACCAAATTGGACTTTCTTCAAGTGGATACCATTCCAAGTATGGGCAGAATGGGATGGGATCGAAGGAATAATAATAATAACAACAACAACGTTTTTTTATTTCTTCAAAAGGATATAAAAAGTTCAAAACTTTGGTGTGACAAATTAATTAAAATTTCAGAAGAAGAAGAAGAAGCACTACATAAGAGAAAGCAAGAGAGAATGGGAACTCCTCTCTCTATTTGTCTCTCTCCACATTTGCAGTTGAAGCTCTGTATATTTTATGGGATTGAAATTTTATTTCTATTATTTATTTCTTTCTTTTACTCGATTGGAATAGTAAGGTAAAGGTCGTTATGTTTAATTTGGTTGAATAAAATAAGCACAATGGGATGACAAATTTTTAATTTTATAATTGAAGGTAATTAAAAAAAAAAAGAAAAGAAAATTGTATTACTTTGAGAAAAATTAAAAATGTTTGTTATAAGCAATAGTAAACTTTTAGGTTAAAAAAAAAGTAAAAATTCCTTATTCATCGAATGTTGGTAAAATTTTTAATAAATTATTTCAAACAAAGGAAATATATTTCACAATAATAAAATTAAAATACTAATTCTATTTATATCACCTAAATGTGATAATAAAAAGGGATTTGAATAATTTCTACAAATAAAAAAAATAAGTTATCCCACGATAAAAGTGCAAATCTAATTACATTAAATCAAATGTAACATAAAAAATTTTCAAGATACTATTAATAGACTAGATTATCTTTAATAGTTATGGTGAGCTTAAACACTTTATTTGAATTAATAATAGTAATAGTAACTAAAGTTTTGAATTATATATTAATGTTTTAATCAAGAAAAATTACACTATAATGGAATTCATGTAACATAATAGTACACTGAAGGAAAAGAATTGGACTATAGAGAATGAAAATTAAATGAGTGAAAGCAAAAACAAAAAGTTAAATTAAATTAGGTTAGAAAAAAGGGTCAATAAGTTTTAAAAAGAAAAAATGCCACTTATTTTTGCATCATAATAGCAAGTGGCTCAATTTAGGCTTAAGTATTTAGATTTGCTTAAGATTGAATCAAATCATGAGCTCCTTGGACCTTCTATGACCAAACCAAAATAAGAAAAAAAAATTATAACCTGCAATTTGATTTAGTAAACAATCCTACCTCTTGAGGTTTTTTATGCAACGAGAAAAGACTTCATGATAGAGGTAAAATGTAATATATAAATAAATATTTTATATTGAAGGGTAAAGATATTATTTGATATAAAATAAGAGAGTTTTATAATCAATCCCAATGTTTAAATTAATTACTTTTGTTGGTTATCAGATACATGAGAGACGACAAAAAGACGGAAGGCAAATCAAATGGGCACAAGTTAAGCTGGCTAAACACTGTTGGCCTAACTTTCTACACTGCCGGCATAGCCTTATACATTGCCGGTATACAGTAGACGCAAAGGAAAAAAACAAACCGAGTGTTCAAGGCCGCCAGCATTAACACTTACACCACCAGCATTCGACCTTACACCATTGGCATAGGATTAAAACTGTCGGCGTACGTTACAAAAGATGAAAAGTGTCACACCCCGAGGGTACCCTAAACGGAGCAGTCCGCCGTATATAATATTAAAGGTAATGAATGACAACCTTAGTCATGCAGGAGCTTCGACATCACATGCAAGGCGTGCTTCCAAGATAATAGGGGACTCACAGGGGTATTACATTTAAGTAGATAATAAAAGCAAGCAAAAACTTATATAAATAAACATGAGATCTTCATTTAAATAATAATTCCTTACATCATCTTAGGGGCATTCCCCCACCTTAGAAGTCTTTCAACAAAATAATCATAACTACAACATAAGCCTACTATAGAAATTTTCTTAGAAGTCTATGATCAAAACTAAATACATATAACTTCTCTCAAAAACTTCTAGTAGCTTGAGCTCGTACCTGGCATACGAGGCTCCTTGGTGCCAACCAAAGGTAATTATACTCTAACAAAAAGCTATAGGGGTATAAGTAAATCTAGTTAGTGAGATAATTCCCATCTACAAAATTTCCATATAGTAAACAAGTGTTTAATCAAGCATATGAGAATGCACCAATCACATGAACAAAAAAAATACACAAGATTAACTGAAAATCATGTGTAGCATGGATTTAACGCCCTCCATGTCGGGGGTCGGGAGGTTATAGGCCCATACGACCATCAATATTTGTAGATTTGCTGGCTCCTATTCGCCCTGTAAACTTCCTGGCTCCTACTAGCCCAAGTAGACTTTTCAGCTCCTACTCACCACCACCACCACTTCCTCGTTTCTCCACACGAAGAATAGTAGTAAAACAAATGTGACTCACAAGTATGATATGCATGAATTGATTTCAATATATATTTAGCCAAATAATGTTAAGTTCAGGTTAAAGGCGATCAGCCACGATTTTCATCATATCAATACAAGAATCACACTTCATTTAATCATATCATCTTTCGATATTCTTAACTTACATTCAACCAATCATAAATTCAAGTTACATAACAATTGTTCATTTATCTTTTCCTTAATTTGTAGTGCTACTACTTACAAGCACAAACAAGAAAATGTAACTTGGTAAATGATTAACTCACTCCATGTCGGTAGATCCTCATCAAAGTAATCTTTCGGGAAGGTGATCCGGTCCTTCTTCACCTAAACAAGATGAAATACCTAAAATGAGCCTTTCATGAAATTTCTATTCTTGAAGATCTTAAATCTTTCTCAAAATAGCAGTAAAATCGTATAAAAGGAAATTCCAACTTAAAATGGCCATAACTTGCTCATTTTAACTCGAAATTTCGCATATAATATATCGTTTTCTACCTATTCGAAAAGTTCTATCTAGTTCTAAAATTATTTTCATCAAACTAAGTCGTTTGGGTTCCAAAAAAGTGGTGAGCAGATTCACCACGATTTTTATAAACTTGATTTCCTTCTTTTATCCAAAGCTCATTTTGAAGAGATAGATATTGAATAGTTTATAAAACCTTTGAAATGCATAAACATATATTTATTGACTCATATCGAATGTATGAAGTTAATGAAGTTGTCTCAAGAAAAAGTAAAGTCTTTTAAGGATTTTTGGAAAGTGAGTACTTTTGAAATATTCCTCTTTTGAAAATATCTTAAGTTATTTCAAATGAGTATTTTTCTTTTCCTAAATTTTATTTCCGTAATCTCTTTAAATTCCTAAGGAATGCTTTTATTTTCTAAGCTTAGTTTCCAACTTTTTAAAAGTAATAATAATTCTATATTTAGAGAAATAATTTCTTTATTCCTTGAGATCATTCCATTTTGATGAAAAAGAATTTCTAGCACTTGATGAAAAGTGAAGTTTTTGTAAAACCTTTTGTTTATTTCAAAAAGTCATTTCTATGTCATAATGTTTATAAAAATTCTTATGAACTCCTCTAAGTTTATTAAGATGACTTCTTAGTTTTAGAAAAATTTACTTCCTACTTTTATTTCTAGAAAATAACTTTTATTTTAAGAAAACCTTTCCTTATTTATTTTTGTTGAGATAAGAATCATTATGTCCATGCATGAATATGAATCATAGAGTTATGTAAACATAAAGAAACATAATAACTTGAAAGAATAAGCTAGTAAAGAAATAAATCAAGTATTAGAACTTAGCTTCATCAAGGTATCCCGGAACTAAGAAAAGACTAGTCCCAAAAAGAAAAAGAAAATGTTTTGACTTGATGAGGACAAGTCTAAGACTAGAAAGACTAGTCTTAAAAACAATATGAAAGTAAATAAATTGCAAGAAAGTAAATAAATTGCAAAACAAATGAGCTTATATGCTCTAAAAGATATATATAGCTATATAGATATATTAGATATAAAAGCAACATAAAGAAATTTGATCATGAACAAAAACAAAGTATGAACCTATTGTTGCTTTCTTTAACCTTCATGGTTTAGAAACACACACTAAGCTCATACTAAGTAAATGAACATAAAAGAAAACTTGAAGAAATATTACCTAAAAGAACTAAACTTGAGAGAACTTCTTGGGAGATAATTCTTGGAGAATTTTGGGAGAGTAACTTTAGTGTAGGAAAGGTATGAAAGAAGTGGAAGTAAGAGGGAGTATTTATAGGAAAATGTGGAGTTAATTTAATAAATTGAACATAAAACAATTTGGAGAGGAAGAGAAGAGGGCCGCGCAATTTGAGAGGAAAGGGGGAGGAAAAATTTATTTTTTTTATATTTTTGTTAATTAAAAGTAAGATATGAAAGATGTGAAGTTGTATTGGAAATAAAAATTGTAAGAAATAGAGGTATAGGTTGTAAGAGTAGGTTGTAAGAAAAAGTAGAGATAGATAAATAGTGTAGAATAGTAGTAAATAGTGTAATGTAAGGTAGACATGACAATTTAAGTACCGGTAGTAAGAAAATACGCGTATAAATGCGATATATGATATTTTTAGCTATCGAAAAATTATGAAATTGATATTTTTGAAAATCATATATTTTTACTAGTCTAACGGTATATTCGGAATATTTTTACTATTCCGAGCCTCGGGACACATTTTTCAAGAACTGTTCCGATCGGGTTCAAAACAAGTTGCGGTTTTATTAAACTAATCTTTTTAAGCTTCCTTAGATAATTACGAACTATTCTACATTCTACTCACTAAACTCTTTCTTACTCTCTTAGGGTTTCTTAAATAGGGATGACGGACTTAAGCGGTTACGGTAGATTATGGTTTTGTTGACTTTAGAAATCTGGTTGACTTTAATTAGGTTTATGCTTTAATTATTACAAAACTTCGAGGGTTTACAAAAAGTCTCCACGAAATCTCTTTATAATCCATCATTTGTTCTTTTTCCAAAACATCTCAACCTAGAAAATCCTCTCTATTCTATTCCTAGCATCCAAGGATATTCAAAAGATCCAGTCAAGGTAATCAATATCTATCTTTTTTTTTAGGATTTCAAAGATCTATCTTTTCCTTAGGGTTTTCTATTGGTTTTAAATGAGTAATTGAAGAAAAACTTTATTTTGATTTGGAGATCTGGATTTTGGTAATCAAGAATGATTAAATATCACATTTTTAGGTAAGTTTATATATTCTTAATCCTTATGATAGTATAAAGATGAATTTTATTGATTTTTTGGTCTGATTTCATTAAATGGAATTTTTAGGTTTATAAGATCTGTTAAGGGAATATGATCTTTGGAGAAATTTGTATTTTTTGGGGGAAATCTTTTCCTTGGAGATTTTGTTGGATTGAAAGTAGGAGGAAGGTGCGGATTTGTGTTTCCTTTTGAAATTAAGGTCTTAGGTGATATATGAACTTAGGTTTATTCAACGGTGTATATTATTGAAATTGATTTGTTATTATTATCAGGTTTTGGTGAATTATAGTTGTGTTATAAAGGAGATCTGGCAAATTAAAGTCCTGTTCTTTGGAAATTGATTCAGGTACAACCTTACCTTGTTTGTTGCATGTGCTTGCAGGTTTAGATTTGTTTTGTATGTGATGTGAGATCAGAATTCTAAATTGACTTAATTCTATACGACAATAAGAAATTATGTTTGCTGCTTGTGTTTGGTTTTGGTTAGTAAAGACAACGCAGAGTGATACTAACAAGACACCCTGATGATATATGTGTGAGGTTGTTGAGTAGACTCGTGCATAGAAATGATTTCGATAGATTAGGTTTTGACAGAGGCCACGGTGTATGAATGATTCTCCAACACCAATATATGTATAGTTATCTATTTTCTATATGCTTGTTTTTATGGAGTCATGAGTTATTCCAGGTTTAGGATTGGAGTGCAGATGGTTCTAAACTGTGCTATTTGTTGGCTAATTTAAAAGATAATAATTTGTATCTGTTAAATTAGAAATAGTTGCACGTTATTATATATATAGTGTATGCATATGCATTTGTATGTGGTTTGACGTACTAGGCTTTTTGCTCATTCCTTTCAATTTTCAAGAATAGGAGAAGATCAGGTGATTTATAATCTTTCTAGATATGATATCTATGCTAATCAAGGGGAGGATGATAGTGGACCAGATTACCCTACTGATATCTAGGATGCATGGATTGGATTTAGAATAAGATGAAGGCTTAATCATTTATATGTTTTTATGAGTTTAAAGATGTCTTAAGAGTTTTCTTTTTTGTTATAGATTAGATTATTGTAGGCTATGGTTTATGCCAACGAGGTTATTTGAAGATTTAGTTTCGATAGAATCTTTAAACAGGTACCCTTTATGTGAGTTTTGAAGATTCATATTATTATTTATTTTGGTTTAGAATTTCTTAGCCTTGGCCTGTTCTTAAAGAAAGAGAAGGACACATGGTGGGTTATAATGCCTTTAAGTTAGAGCATTACATAAACAATTAAAGCAAAGATAGTTAGTCAGTGGAGCAGTGCTTTCTTTCGAGAATGCACGGCATGCTCACGTCGTAACCCACAAGACCAAAATACGACAACCTCTGCCTTAAACAGCCTCATTAAAAGGTTTTCATGCCTGCCATTTTGGGATAATCTGTCATGGCCCTAAATAGGGGCCCAATAGGTTTATTCTAAAGTTGACATATCATGTGTGCACCCATAATATGAAAACTGCCTTGCAAGTCAGAAATTGCAAGACTAATAACTTATTCTCTCAATATGTTATACATTTATATATTTAGAAAAATAGTTTTTGGTACCGATATTTCCATAAATCACAAGGACTGTAGAGAATCGGATACCCTACCAAAAATGAAACAAGGTAAAGCAACTTAGGTTATCTATCATCCACTATCAAAGGGGATTACAAAAAGAAATAAATCAAGTTTTAATTCCTTTCTCTCAACTAAATTTAGTCCATAGACATTTTAATCTTTAATTATCCTAACTTGATCTTTGACATGCTCTATGCTCGGTTCCTATCCCAACACTGGCGTTATGATTTTCTTGTGAAAAAAATTATTGGGGGTAAGCACAACTAGCTTAGTGAGAATACTCTTGTATTAACGTACTCTTGTGTTAAATCGATCAAGTTATTAGATAAGCATACGAGATGCATCAAACACGTGAGCAAGTAATACACATGATTAACCATAAATCATATGTTGAATAGATTTACACTCTCCATTCGTGGTTAGGAAGCCCTATACGACCGTAGTCCGCAAATAAAATTTTTGTAGTTCATTCAGGCAACTACTCACCAAAAATGTAGTTCATATAAGCTACTACTTACCGTTAATATTAATGCAGATTTTCCGGGCCCTTGCTTACTTCATTACTATACTCTTGTCCCACCAATTGTATAGTAATGAATGCAATGTGACTCATTTCGTAATATATATGAATTCATTTATTTAAATTCTTTTAAAATGATATTAAATATCTTAGAGGTGAACATAGAGTTTGCAGACACTTTAATATAATACTAGAACAACAAATTGATTATCCACAATTCGAGCCTCGATATTCTTAACATAATTTCCATCCAATATTATTAGGCACATGCACTTTCCATTTTTATCTTTTCCTATTATAGTGCATCTAAACTACAAGCACAAACATAAGTACGTAAAACAAGGAGATAATACTCATCCTTAGTGTAATCCTTAGTCGGAATGGTCATTAGGGAAAGATACGTAAAATTCCTCGTTACCTAAAAAAAGAAATACCCAACATGAGTATTTCATATTGATTCTACTTAAATTTCTAACTCTATCTATTATTTCATTAAAATTCAAATTATGTGAAATTCTAACTTAAAACAGTCATAACTTGCTCATTTTAACTCAGAATTTTGCTTATTAGATGTCATTTTCTATTTACTCGAAAAGATATATTTATTTCTAAGGTTATTTTTAACATTTAAATTTCATTTGGGTTCTAAAACATGTCAGGACATAATAGACATGAAAATTACAACCCTCTAATTGTAATTTTTCTAAGTTCTATTGTTGGTTTCTTTCAATGATGATTTTAATGATAACAAAAAGAGTTAAGTGTTTACTAATAAATCCATTAAGTGTGACATGAGCAAAAGTTTTATGAAAATGTTTTATAAAAGGATACAACTCAGAAAGTGTTAAGGAGAGTTTTTCAAGAACAAGTGTGTAGTTAGAAAGTAATTCGAAAAGTAACCACCACTTTACAAAGACTTGTATATCAGTTAGAAGGAAATTCAGAGACTAATGTGAGATCACGAATCATATGGAAAAAAAACAAATGATTTCCAATTAATTTGTAATTTTGAAGACCCAGCACCAAAGTGAATGTATTTGGGTAATGCATTCAATTATGTTCCACAAAGTTAGTTCAATTATCCAAGGGGATTCAAGTTGATATGGATTAATTCAAATTTCGATAGCTTGTGAAGAATCACGATAGGAAAATCAAGATTCATTTTAAGAAATATTCATAATCTTGTCATTTTATAAGAAGTCAACTGGTGAAGATATTTGACAAGGACGAGCTTATCCAAGATCAAGAGGATTCGAATTTAAATGGATCAATATCAGAATGATGAAGCTGCAAATTTTTATGGGATATTTCTTCATAACAGGAACAACGTGATCGGATCAATTTTTCAAGGATTATGTACAACAAGAAAAGATAATTCAAATAATAACGTTTGAAGAAAATCAAGAAGAAGATCATATCTGAATCTCAAGATCAATGTCAGAACTAGCAAGATAAAAGGAATTCATCTTTATCCAAAGTTGTTACCATTGAAAGAGAGAGATGAATAGCATCCTATCCGAATTATTTGCAAAATATCAGGAACTAATCCATTACTAGCCGTTGAACAATAACAAATATATTACAAGCACAGAAGAAAGAAGAGACATCTATCCTTGAATATGAAAAAGCAAACAAGCAACAAAAAGCTCTCAATATTTTTCTCAAGCAAATATTGTCATTTATATTTTAATTGTACTGAAATTAGAGGATATTTTACTTATTTCCTCAAATTAATTTGTGATTACTCTTTGAGTGAGTTTGAGAGTTACAAGTGAGCTCAATAGTTTGATTGTAGCTTGAAGGAAGCTAGGAAGATCAAGCTGAGTGCATTTGTAGCCAAGTGTTTTGGCAAAAGACAACTTGTAACTTATTGATTTGTTGGATAGTGGAACATACCGGTGTGGAATACCGGATCCCCGGCTTAGTGCTGGAAAGAGAGGACTGACGCTCGAGGTGGAACATCTATAAATCAACTTTGCACCCTCTTCTCTCTTATCTCTTTAAATTTTGTGCATATTTTATTGTTTGTATGAGCTGCAATTTAGATTCAGAAACTAAATCAGAGAATAACTGGAAATGTTGTTACTAATAAGAAACTAATTAAGAGACTAAAATTGGAAGTTTCACTCTTGTTTTTGCTTAACGTACAATGATCATTTTTCAACCTATTTTCATCCGAATTGTGAAATAAACTTTTATTTATTAAGCTTATTGTTTTCAAGTGAGTTTAAAAGCCATTTTAATTTGATTAACTAAGTTTGTGAATTTGGTTAAGTTTTTGAAAAGATTAAATTTTCATTTTAGAAAACCAATTCACCCCCCCCCCCCCCCCCCCCCCCCCCCCGGGTTATCTTTTTGGGACCAACATCTACATCATCCAAAAATTTCATAGCAAGCACATAGATACTATATAGTTGAAAAATCCTTTCAATATATACATAAACTCATACTATACATGATTCTATTGGTGTTATTGTAAGCCCCGGAAAATTTCAATAAATAATTTCAAGATGAACTTCGAAAATAAACCCTAAAAATCACTCCAAATTAAAACCGAATTTCAAACCAGTCTTAAATCACAAACGAATTCGAAAAATTTCCGAATCTTGAGAAAAATAGGAATTCTCAAAAAAAAAAAAAAAAGAACTCAACATACTTCAATTCCAAAACCACTACGTACGACAAACTCTATATACATAACTCCGACTTATAAAAACGGGTAATATAAAGCTAAAAAAAATAATTTAAAAAGCAAATAACGATTGACTTTCGAAAATATAACTCAATTCAAGAATTCCGAAAACATTAAGAGATATTAAATACTTACAAAAATAAAATTTAAAATAAATTTCTCAAATTAAATATGTTGTATAAACATAAATATCAGTTTCCAAATTGGCAAAGGTCTAAACCGAAAATCACCCGGAAATCCTAACCGGAATACAATAGTGTAAGTCCGGCAATCTAGGCCCCTAACCCTAGAGGCCGAGATGTAGTTTAAATATGTAGAATAGCTCATAGTAATGAGTTTTTTAAAAATATCAGATTGGTAAATTTTTGACCTATTTCGAACCCGTTCGGATACAGACTTCGAAAAGCGTGTCCCGGGGCTCGAGATATAAAAAATATACCAATAGTACCGTTAGACTCGTAATTTCATAAGATTTCTAAATATATCAGTTATATAATTTTTCGGGTTATAAAAGTTACAGTTATAACCTTTTTATCGTATTTCCATTATTACGGTAATTGATTAGTCTTTTGCACTATTCATTTTTATTTTATTATTCTTATAAAGTCTTATATTTTTAGATAAATATTTTATATGTTATAGAAAATTTTATTTTTTCTAAAATTTAGTTCGTTTCGGGTCTTTATGGGATTAGATTCTGTTTAAGACCCGATACTAAATATAAAATAAAATAATTTAATAATTGGAAAATATTTGAAATATTTTTATTCTCATAAAATAATTTTTTAGAATTTTTCGGGTATTTTGATCATACCGTAACATATTTGTTAAAATACTAAAATAATTCAAATAATTATTTAATTTTAATTATGAAAAATCTGATACAATTATTTGGAATAATTTTTCTAATTTTATTTTATTTTGTTTTATTTTATTAAAAAAGTACTCTTACAACCCATACTTTCAAGTACACCTTTCACACATCACTTCTTTTCACTTCAATCTTTTTACACTTTATTAATCAATTCATGGCAGATTTTTGACCTTTTATGGCTGCCATTGTCCTTCATTTACTCCATTTTGACCAAATTAATTATTTTTACTCCTTCTTAAGAAAGTTACATTACACATTAATTATACAATTCAATTTTGAGTCAAATTTCAAACAAACTCTCTCTCCTCCTCTTTTCACGTGACAGCTCTCTCCCCCCAAAATCTGCCTTGTTTTATTTTTTTCTTCATTCATTCATTTAATACACTTATTTTCTCTCTCTCCTTCATTTACTCATTTTTCCTTTTTCATTCCTTCACCTTTTCTCTCTCTTTTTCTCTCTTTTCTTCTTCTTCTTGTTCTTGTTTCTTCCATGAACAAGCTGCCCCCATTCTTCCATGAGCCTCCATGCATATTTCTTAAAGATTTTTAAGCAAATCTTCATCTCAAAGCTTCCATAGGTGATATAGGTAAAGTGTAATGAAGGTTTCATGCATCAAATGACCTTCCATAAGCTTAAAAGCTTAGGATGATGATGCCAAAAATGAAACACTCTCTTCTCCACTTTTATTATCTTGTATTATAATTATTTTCTTGTTTAAAGTTGATATATTTTGTAGATCTAAATTTTTATAGCCTTGATTTTTGTTTATGCCATAGATCTTGTTATTTAAGTTGTTATTTTTGTTATTTCTTATGATTCATGCATAGATCTATCATCTACATAGTGATTCATGCATTTAAAACTAGTTTAGAAGACTAGATCTAGTGTTTTGAGTTCATAAATGCATTAGACCTTTGTTTTATGTTCATAAGCAACTTGTGATAGTATGATGATGGTAGGAAAATTGTAGGAAACTCAAGATCTATTTTATTTTCAACAAAAATCAATTTTGAAAATTCGGATGAAAATGGAACCATATTTAGAAAAGTTGTTTTTCAACTCCAAAATGTGTATTTTCATTTAAAATGAAGGGCTTAGGGTATAGACAACACCAATGAATGATTTTGATAAGTAAAGCTTAGATCTATGCTCATATTATGTGTAGATCTTAGATTTGAACTTGAACAAAAGTAGTGAAATTCGTATTTTGGCAAGACTCATATTTAAAAACCACTTTCCAAGTGTCAAAATGTAATTTTTACTTAAGAAAATGAAGGCTTAATATATATATCATCAAGACTTCTTTTTACAAGAATCAAAAGTGATTTTCAAAACTTATTTTCAAAATAAAAATTCTATTTTCGGATTTTGGCCAAGGCCTATTTTAAAAACATGTTTTTCAACTCAAAAATGAAGTTTTTATTTAAGAAATGAAAGGCTCTTAGGATAGGATATGTAAGGAATGGATTTTCATGAGCTTAGATAGATTTTATCAAAAGTTATGACCAAAAATAAATTTTCTAAATTCGGATCCCAACCAAGACCAATTTTTAAAACCCAATTATCAACTCCAAAACTCATGTTTTATGTGAAAAATGAAGGGTATAGGCAATAGGTATCTTTAAGGAATAATTTCTACAAGTTAAAATGAGTTTAGGCATGAGTAATGTGTAAAACAAGTAATGGAATTAAAATGGAAAATTTTGAGTTAGTGATCAAATTGTCAAATTCGTAATTTGAGATGATGCATATGTAATCACTTAGTATTTGAGCTCAAATTGCAAGTTTTATGTGTTAAATGAAGTCCTTAGACAATAGATGTAGTAAAGTCTTA
Source organism: Combretum micranthum (assembly GCA_024138025.1). Lineage (NCBI taxonomy): Eukaryota > Viridiplantae > Streptophyta > Magnoliopsida > Myrtales > Combretaceae > Combretum > Combretum micranthum. The sequence continues at coordinate 295,259 of JAMXBD010001127.1, read as the reverse complement.
AATTTTAATGCACTAAACAAGTTTTTCCCAAATGAATCATTCAAAAAGTGGATTTTCTAAAATTCGGATTTTTGAGTAAATCATATTGGAAAACATATTTGCAAAGTGTAAAATGCAAATTTTTGTGTAAGAATGAGTTCCTTAATGGTTATGTATGATTGAGCCTTAATTTTCTAAATATCAAATGATTTTTACTTGAAGGTATCACTCAAAAACCAATTTTTGTAAAATTCGGATTTTGGAATCAACCCCACTTGAAAACATGTTTACAAAGTGTAAAATGGAAATTTTTATGTAGAAATAAAGGTCATAAGTAATATATATGATGAAGACTCAATTTTAACAAAAATAATTATATTTTCTTAAGTAATAAATCCAAAACAAATGGAAATGCTCAAAGTTAGAAAACTAGACTTTTCATAAATAGTTGTTATTATGGTCTTGCAAAATAAAAAGTTATAAAGTTTCCTTGTTGCAAAAATCATTAAGATCATGCATGCATTAAGCTCATCTCATGTCATTCATGTTAGGAAATCATTCATATTACATGTATAATTGAATTGACAAGTAGAAACATTTCAAGCATTTACAAAACTATTTTTCGGAAATTGAAATTGTTGCTGTCCTAATCTGATCCGAACTTTTCGAAGCTTCAAGGTTTTCAAAACTTGAAAATAATATTAGAATTAGATAGATCTTTCGAAGTAGATAGAAATCGATATATAATTTGCGAGATTCCGAGTTAAAATGACCAAGTTATGGCCGTTTTAAGTTGGAATTTCCGCTTAGGACGCGAATTGCGAATTTGATAGTTTGAATGAGATAGTTTGGATTAGTTAAGTGATGAAATACTTATTAGAGTATTTCTTCCTTTTTAGGAGATCCCGAGATCGACGATTCCCTGCCACCGAATTACTATTACTAGAAGACCGGTGATCCAATGGCCGAGTGAGTTTTCTCCTTGTTTTGTTACCTTGATTGTGCTTGTAGTTAGTTGCATTAGAATTATAGGAACAAGATAAAAATCGATATGAATGGGGATGGGATATATGAGACTGTGATGAATGTATGCCAAAGAATACTAAAGCATATCGAAACCACGATTTGATTGGATAACTGCACCGTTCATATTATTTCTGTTATATGTGTGATATTGGTGGTCACTCTAAAGAATGTATAAATATTTTTGACCTAAGCAAAAATAAATTGGTCATGCATCGCATTGGACATATTGCATTTGGTAGCATGCTACTCCTACGCAGGTCGATCGGTATGGTCCGTGGATGACTTGTTTGGATAACGAACCCGGTGCCAGAGCTCATTCAGGGGTACTAAGGCGCATGTGGATGCATTCTGGATGAGCCTAGCCGAGTCGAGTGCTAAGAGCCGAGGGCTTGGGGACTAGATGCGGTCGTGTAGACTCAATACCATTCCTAACCCAAGATACGGAGGTAAATCCGTTCTGTGTGTGGGTTCCGGATACCCACGCATAATTGCTTGCTCACGTGTTTGTTCATGCATAGCATATGATTGATTAATACTTGTTTGTTATGGTACGGAATAAGGGAATTCTCACTAAGCTAGTGTAGCTTATACCCCAATAGTTGTTTAAATGAACAGGTTATCTCAAGAATGCAAGTGGGGACCGAATTGGTTGGAGCGGGAATGACTTGGGATTTCGGCAAGGAATACGAATGTTGAAGTTATCTGCTAGTTTTATGATTTGTCTTGTAATAGTTTATGTAGGGAAGCTGTGGATGAATGTAATTGAGTTGAATGATTTGTATTTGAAGTGTAGTGATTTGTATCTGAAGTATAGTAAATTTGTATTTCCTTTACATTGTTACTCAAGCTATATCAACGTAAAATGTATTACTCCGATGAGTCTCCTCCATGTGTTAGACGCCTTGTACATAGTATGGAAGCCTTCGCGTGACTGAGGTGGTCATTCTTAGGCTTTAATATTGTGTACGGCGGACTACCACGTTTAAGGTACCCTTCGGGGCGTGACAGTTATCCCAACAATGACTTTTCATAAAACAATTCATTTTAGGAGTTTAAATAAAATGAAGTTTACAAAATTTCTTGTCAAGTTGTTGGAAAGAAAATTAAAATCTCGAGTTTGTTACAAAAGAGTTGTCACGCCCCGAAGGGTACCCTAAACATGGCAGCTCGCCACATATAATATCAAGACTTAAGAATGACTGCCTCAGTCACGCGAAAGTCTTAGTATTACATGTAAGACGTCTAGCACGGTAATAGTAGACACTTTTGGAAAACATAGTCTAAGCAAGTAAAAATGAACATACAAGAGTCCAGAAATAAAATATATTATAGAATTAACAACCAAAGGTCTATTACATGATTTCTTAGGGGCATACCCCTACTAAATCCCCAGAGATCGAAATAATCTTTACAATATTTGAATACTACATTAAAGATTTCAAAGGAATTCTAATCTAAATCTTTAAGTAGATTTTCTCCAAAAGCTTCAAAAGAATACTTACACGGATATGAGGAGATCTCAGGTACAAAAATAGGTATTCTTGAGAATGCAAATACCTATAGGGGCGTAAGCTTACGGGCTTAGTGAGTAAATCCCAAAAATTCATACTTGAAGTAAAATATCAACCAAGTTTATTAAGCAAGCAAAAGAGATCAACAAACACGTGAGCGTACAAGACATATGACTTTCCGGGAATCATATGTTGAATGAGTTACGCCCTTCATTCAGGATTAAGTATTCAGGCCAATTACAGCCATGACTTTTTAAAACACTTTTATAGATCTTATCGGCTCCTATACGCCATCAAAAACTTGTAGTTATTACAGGCTCCTACTAGCCACCAATTTATGTAGTTCTTACCGGCTCTTACTCGCCACTTACATGATATAGTGGTTATGCCTACCACTACTATCATACACTTCTCCCACCAATTGTATAGTAGTGAATGCCATGTGACTTAATATATAAAGTGCATGCATAATTTCTTAATTAAAATTTAGTAGTTATATTTAACTTCCTTCAAGTGAGCAACCAATTTCAAACACTTCAAGATATTAAAGTACATGCAACTTTATTACAAACAAATCATATTTCGATATACTTAATATTCTTTTAGCATATTATCATACAAATTCCATTTGATTTTGCCTAAATTCTAATGCAACTAAATTTACAAGCATAATCATGAGATGAAAAATAACGGGGAGTAGACTCACTCAGCCATGATGACACCTTTCTTGAAATGGATGAGTCGTTTGGGATTTCCACTAATCGTAGTAATCTTTGGGATATGAACAATCCTCCTCGAGATCACCTAATCAAGAAGAATACCCAAAATGTGTATTTCTTTTTTATTCTATGATACTAATAAGGAATTATGTCATAAGATCGTTAAAATTCGTATAGAGAGAAATTCTAATTTAAAATGGCCATAACTTGGTCATTTTAACTCAGAATTGCTCATATAATATACCGTTTTCTACCTATTCGAAAGATATATCCAATTCTAAAATTATTTTCATAAAACTAAATCCTTGAGCTCCGAAATAGTGGTGATCATATTCACCACGAATTTTACAAAACTTACTTTCTTCTTTTTGTAAAAACTTGAATCAAAGAGATAGATATTATAATAGTTATAAGACCTTTTAAAAATATACATATTTGTTTTCTCATGTTAAATGCATGCGATCAATGAAGTTGTCTCAATTATAAATTTTTGGTAAAAGTAAAGTCTTCTGAAACTTTGGAAAAGTAAAACTTTTGAAATTTCCTCTTAGTTTGCTTAGAACTTTCTCATGTCATTTTGAAAGGGGTATTGTCTTTTCCTTAATCTTTTTAAATTTCAAAAGAATGATTTCCATTTTCTAAATTCCTTATAGCTTAGTTTCTAATTCTTTTGAAAGTAATAAATCTATATTTTGAAGAAGTGGTTTACTATGTTGTTCATTAATTCTATTTTTTTTTTTTTATGAAAGGAAATTTCTTGGTGTTTGTCAAACTAGTCTTTTTGAATGATGAAAAGTGAAGTTTTAGTAAAACTTTTTATTTAAACAAGAATTTGAAATCTCTTAATCTTAAAGAATACTTTTCTAATAAATGTGTATTTTCTAAGAATTTCTCTTATCTTTAGTTTCTAACTTCTATTATGAGCTCCGCTAATTTCTTAGAAAAGATATACTAAGTTGGTTCCTTAAGTTTTCATAGAAAAATTGTTTCTTTCATGACAACATTTATTTTTGGAGAAGAACTTCTATTTTAAGTAAACTTTTCTTCTTTATTTTTTTGAGACAAAATCGCTATGTTCATGCATGATCATGAAATAGAAATATGAAAACATAGGAAAAACATAATGGCAATAAAATAAGCAAGTAAAGAAATATATCAAGTATTGGGAACCTTAGCTTCATCAAGGTATCCCGGGACTAAGAATGGACTAGTCCCAAAAGAAAAATAAGAAAAGAAGCAAATATGTTGTTTTGACTTGATGAGGTTAAGTCTAAGACTAGAGACTAGTCTTAAAATAGCATGAAGTAAAAAATAAATTGCATTACTTGGAAGTAAATAAATAACAATGAGTTTATATGCTCTAAAGATTATACATTGGTACATAATTATATCTAGTTACATATATATAAAGGATTAACATGAAATCATAATATGAGCAAAAGTAAAATGACAACATAGAAACATGAATATAATTTCATGAACAAGAACAATACATGAACATAGTGTAGCTTCCATAACATTAAGTTTAGGAAACTCACACTATGGTCATGTAAAATTACATGACATGGTAAGAGAAATCTTAAAGAAAACTTCTTACCTAAAGGTTTTGTAGAAGAAGAAGAAGGTTTTGTGAGAGAATTTTGAGAGAGTTTTGGGATAGTAATTGAGAAGGGATTTGGAGAGAGTTTTGAGAGTGAAATTTATGAATACAAGATGTGTGAATGAAAGTGAAAGAGGAGAGGGGGTATTTATAGGAAAATATGGAGTGATTTTTTAGTGATTTATTTAAAGAAAAATTGAAATAAAATAGAGGAAGAGAGGGAGGGAGTAGCGCCGGCCAAGGAGAGAGAGGAGAGGGAGATGTAATTTTTTTTTGGATTTTTGTGTATTAAAAGTAATAATTTGTGAGGTAAATATGATATAAAGTTATGATAAAGGTAAAAAGTAAAGATAATAGGTTATGGTGTTATAAGAGTAGGTGTTAGAAAAAGTAGAGATAGATAAATAGTGTAGAATAGTAATGAATAGTGTAATGTAAAGTAGATGTGACTAGTAAAATACCTTAAGTAAGAAAATATGCGTATAATTGCGATATCTGATATTTTTAATTACCAAAAAATTACGAAACTAATATTTTTGAAATCCTTATATTAAATCGGTCCTATCGGCGTCATGAAATATTTTTATTATTCTGGGCTCTGGACATGATTTTTGAGAACTGATCTCGTTTGAGTCAGAAGGACACTCGAATTTCGCAAATCTGATATTTTTATATAACCTAAAGCTATTACAAACTATTATCACTAATTATTCAAACTTTGTTTTCTAGGGCTAAAGAAAACGAGAATGTCAGATCTAAAATCTAGGGTTTGTACTAGACTTTTGTTGATCTTTAGGGTTTCGGTTGATTCTTAATTCTAAGATCAAACTTAAAATTAACTGAAAATTTTAGGGGTTTACAAGAGTACCTACTCATTATATCTATTATTTTTTATTTTCTTAACTTTAAATAACTAACTAACTAAATAAATTTACTTCTTAAAATTTGGTTCTTTACGTCATCTACCAATTTTATTTCCTAAGTAGATTTTTAACTAGTGGGTTGATTTTAAACTTAACTCGAAAAAACAGTTTTGTTTTTAGTGCTCATCAAAGTATTGGTATAAGTCATCTAAATAAGTTTCTAAGAAAATTTTGTATAGCAAATAATTATCAATATTAAAATTTAATAATAAATTTATTTTAATATTTTGAAAAGGATGTATTTCAACCATTATCCTAAATCTTAGTGAAAATTTCTCCAAACTCCTTTTACTCTTTTGAAATCTTTATTAAGACAACAATATTATGACCATGCATGAATATGAACTTGTAGCTTTGAAAAAAACTAACCATTGGTTTCTCTCAATGATGATTTTGATGATAACAAAAAGTGTTAAGTGCGTACTAACAAAATTCATTAAGTATGTAGTAATCAAGTAAGATTTTATGTGAATGTTTACAAAAGGACACAACTCAGAAAGTGTTTCAGAGAATGTTTAACGATGGTTTTCATATACAAATAAGTTTTCAGAGAGTGTTTCAAAAGGAAAATCAGTGTTTTACAAAGGGTTGTATATCGATTAGAAAGTGTTTCAGAAAGTAATTATCATGACTATGAAGGGTTGAATACTGATCAAAAGATGTTTCAGAAGGCAATTTACAAAGCTTTTGAGATATGTAAAAATCACGATTATGAAGGATGAATGATTTTCTAAGCAATATAAATTGAAGACCCAGCACCAAAGTAAATGTATTTGGGTAATGTATTCAATTATGTTTGTCACGCCCCAATGGGTACCCTAAACGTGATAGTCCGCCACACTCAATATTAAAGCTTAAGTATAACAACCTTAGCCATTCCCAAAAGCTTTTATATTAAGTGTAAGGCGTACTTTCACAACTTTAGAGGACCATATATGGAATTATGAAGCTTAAGGAGATATAGAAACATATTAAGAAAAGAGGATTTATAATAATTATTCATTCATGGCAAAAACTTTACAAACTTAGGGACAACTCCCTAAATTACTAATCTATTATATAAATATTTGCATGCTAATACTATGCTACACTTTATCCAAGTTTCTAATGTTCAAGAGAGATTACCTGCCCGCATGGTCCACGTGGCCTTAACCATAAGTACGGGAACTGCAAAAGATATCTATTGGGGTATAAACTAATAAGCTTAGTGAGAACTATTTCCATAAATAACTTCTTGTAACAAGATTCAAACAAGTTGATTTAATCAAACAAATGTAATGCACAAGCATGTGGGCAAATAAGCATATAGTTTTCCGGGAACTATATGTTGAATGGATTTACGCCCTCCATTCGGGGTTTGGTGATACATAACCTCAATTCAAGTAGTTTTAAATAAAATGTTTTCTTGCTCACGAGCACACATCGTCGAGCATTCCGAATCTACTTGATTGACCTTGCTTTCGGATTTACCGCCAAGCATATTCCATTAAGCCGCCAAGCAATCGCTTTCGGATCTCCCGCCAAGTGTTGCTTTCGACATGAGCTTACTATCCTTCTCACCCAAGGATAATAACCCAACCATGCAATGTGACTCACTTCGTGGTATGCATGAGTTCATTAATTTATAAAGTCATAACATAATTATTTTCAACTTTATGGCGATCAAGGAATTTCACACCAATCAATAACAAACTAAAACAATCACTTAGAACAATTCTGGATTCGATATTCTTAGAATTCTTTCAAGGAATTATTTTACATGCATATCGGTTTATCTTTTCCTAACTCTAGTGCAACTAATTTACAAGCACAACAAGTATAGCATTTAATGGAAATAAACTCACGATGCCATTGTCGTCATTCTCTAAGCGGATGAGTCGTTTCACACACTTACTTAATCGTAATAGTTTCGGGGTAAAGGAATCTCGGGGTACCTAGCCAAAGAAAATACCCACAATGTTTTTCTTGATGATTTTCTTGAATTTGACAAAACAATGTCAAAGAACGTTAAAGTTGTATAGAAGAATGTTCCAACTTAAAATGGCCCTTAAACTTGGTCATTTTAATCGGAATCGCGCATATAATATAGATTTTACTACTCGAAAGATCTACCATTTCCAAAATTATATTCAACAAACAGGCATATAGCTCGAAACAGCGGCGATTAAATATTCACGGATTTCCAAGTAAAAACAACTTTGGTTCAAGAAATCAAAATTTGTTTGATAAATACTTAGTTAATTTATAGTTGTACAAGTTTTGATGGCGTATAGGGCCGTAAGATCTATAAAAGTGTTTTTAAAAGTTGTGGCTGTAATGGCTGAATACCCAACCTCGAATGAAGGGCGTAATTCATTCAACATATGATTCCCGGAAAGTCATATGTTGTATGCTCAGTGGTGTTGCATTTCATATGTTTGAATAATAATTGATTGATAATTTTTTCGAGTATGAATTTTGGGAATTACTCACTAAGCTTATTTACTTATACTCCGATAGATATCTTTTGCAGTTCTTATTATGGTTAAGGCACGTGGACCATTGCGGGTAGATAATCTCTTGAACATTAGAAATCTGGATAAGTATAGTTGTATTAGCATGTTAATATGTAATAATAGATTAGTAATTTAGGGAATTGTCCTTAAAGTTTGTAAAGTCTTTGCCATGAATGAATAATTATGGTGAATCCTCTTTTCTAATATGTTTTTATATCTCCTTAAGCTTCATGATTCCATATATGGTCCTCTAAAGTTGTGAAAGTACGCCTTACACTTAATATAAAAGCTTTTGAGAATGGCTAAGGTTGTCATACTTAAGCTTTAGTATTGAGTGTGGCGGACTGTCACGTTTAGGTACTCATTGGGGCGTGACAGAGGACAAGTCTAAGACTAGAGACTAGTCTTAAAAACAACTTGGAATAAATAAAATGCATTGAAGTAAATAAATTGCATGAAAGGTAAATAAATTGCAAGATCATGAGCTTATATGCTCTAAATAGTGTATATAGCTATATAGATATGGTAGATAGTTTATGAACATAAAAGAGACATAATGAACATAAGAGGAACATAAATGAATATAAAGGAAACATGAACATAAAGGAATTATGATTATGGACAAAAACAAAGTATGAACCTATTGTTGCTTTCTTAACCTTCATGGTTTTAGAAAACACACATTAAGTTCATACTAAGTAGATGAACATGGAAACTCTTGAGAATTTTCCTAAAGGAGATGAGCTAAAGAGAACTTCTTGAGAGAAATTTGAGAGAAATTTTAGTAGAGTAACTTTAGAGAAGAAGATGTGTGAAAGAAGTGAAGGTATGAGGGGTATTTATAGGAAAGATAAAGATGTAATATGTAAGGTAGATGTGATATAAAGTTATGGGAAAGGTAAAAAGTTAAGATTATAGGTTATGTAGAGTGTAAGAATAGGTATAAGAAAAAGTAGAGATAAATGAATAGTGTAGAATAGTAATGAATAGTGTAATGTAAAGTAGATATGACAATTAAAGTACCGGTAGTAGGAAAATACCGTATAATAGCTATCTCTGTTATTTTTACTTACCGAAAAATTACGAAACTGATATTTTTGGAAAACTTATATTTTTACGAGTCTAACGTGTATTCGGAATTTTTTACTATTCCGGGCTTCCGGACACGTTTTTCGAGAACTGTGTCCAATCGGGTTCAAAGGACACTCGAATTTTGCGAAACTAAAACTTTATTAAAACCTATGGTTATTACGAACTATTTTAGCTAATAAATCCAACTTTGTTTTTCAGGGCCAAAGAAAACGGCAATGCCGGATTTAGTTGGATACGGTAGACTAGGGTTTTGTTGACTTTTAGGGTTCCGTTTGACTTCCAATTTAGGGTTTTATGCTAAACTGGTTCCGAAAATTTGGGGGTTTACACTAAGTATTAATCATTTCAAAGCGAGACCATAAGCGGCGTCCTTCACTTACCATTTAGTTCTTATAGTACCGATAGAACAAAGGTAATCTTACGTAGAACTAATAGCCTCTTTGCCTAGAAAAACCAAATATTACTAGAGATCCGAAACATTAACACACTGCTTATGAAAATCGTGCAATGCATGTTCATTTCATTTATGGTTCTAATAGTTTTTAATCAGGTTTAAGCTGATCAATCATTATACAAACAAGCAGCATGCTATACAAGCAACACGTTCATACAAAATTCTATTATTACTATTATTATAGTAGCTTAGCAATCAACAATTCATTTAATAAACAATCCCGTAAACCCACACAACAAATTTATGTTATTATTTTTCACTTAAGATCCGCTAAGCTACAAGCACGTAATGTAATAAGCTTGAGTTACTCACCTGCTCATACTGGTCAATCATAATAATCAACAGGGAAATCCTCACCTGTATCAAGGTTACCTATTAAGATGAATAAATAGATTCATCAATTCAACATAAATTATATAATTGAACTCCTATGAGTGTCTCAATGTCTTATATTGATAGTTGGTTTTCTCTTTATTACTATATTAGTCCTTTAATGGTCCTATGATAACAATTATTAATTTAATATTTATTTTTTTTTTCTTTTCTTGATCTTGTTAATATTTATATATTTTTATTGGGTAGCTGTAAATTTAATGGGTCTGTTTGTTTTGGCTTTTTTCCGACAGATACAGACACTTTTTCAAACTTTTTGCTAACAAATTATTTATCAAGAAATAGATATAGATAAAAAAAAGTTGACAGTTCTTATCAAAAGATCAAATAGAACAAATATAGATAAAATTTAGATGCAAATCGGATATATTTACACATATCATTTTAAAAAAGATAAAAATACAGATGAAAAACAGACAATCCAAACAGACCCTATATTCAGTAGATTGATATCTTATCATTACTATTATCATCACTTTTAATATTGTTCTTTAGTTAACGTATTATAGTAACTAGTATTTATTTATTATTATTTAGTTTTGTCGTGTTTCTCTCAATCTACTTCATATAATTATCTTGTCATTTTTAGAAATCACATTATTTTTAATTCTAACTTATTTATATTTCCATTCTTATATATTTATCTATATAAAACAAGTATGTTACAATTATCATAATTTATTCTTATTTGTAAAGTATACTAATATTAACAATAATAATAATAGTAATAATCTTGATGACAACAACAACAACAACATTAGTAATAATGATAACATTAGTAGTAGTAGTAGTAGTAGTAGTAGTAGTAATAATATTCGGAATAAATAAAACAGATTTTAGTATTATTATTTTAATTTTTAATTCAAGCCAAGAAAAACACGGCTTGGTATACGGCCGTGTACTAGCCGTGTACTTTTGGAAACACGGCCCCATGGAAAAATCTAAAGCCAAGAGGAACACGAGGAGTTCACCACCCCATGTACAAGCCGTACTCTTATGAGAATTCGATATTCAACACATTCCACGTGATTTTGATCCACTTTTTCATGATTTTCCATGTCTAACTTGTTTTTAAATCATTCCTATGTGTTTTTACATGATATATATATGTATATATATACATACATAAATCATCTTACAACATATCAACATGTATGTAATCCCTGTTTTATGAATATGAAGAGTGTAACTAGGGTTTATCAAATTTTACCTTGATGGGATTGATATGGATGTTTTAAACTCCATTCTTAAGCTGATTTCGAACCTAGGATTAACAAAACATTGTTTAAGACAATGTTTAATGTATAAACTGACTTAAAACAAAATTAACTTACCTTCTTTTGCCCTTATCCTAGCTTGTTTGTTGCTATGATAGAGCTTGTTATAAGGTTATAGCTAGGCGTGTTTTTGTGGCTTCAAAAGGGATGAATTTAGTTGGGGTTTGGAAGGTTTAATAGCTGCTAAAGTTGTGGTTTAATTACTTTGTTGTTTTACTCTTTAAGATGTTATTTATATATATGTATGACAGCTCATTTTTTCGAACAAGAAGACGACGGAACTCTACCGAAAATCAAGTTGCAAGTACTTGTAATCTTCATGTATTTATTGCTAAGCTTAGTTGGATTGTTTTGATTAGTCTTTGAGTTGTTTTTATTAACTTTTATTTGTTCTTTTTCATTGTTTTTGCATCACAATTTTGGCTAAGGAAAATCTAGAAAATTTCAACGGCATTTCCCTTGCCCATTTGCACCAATTTGAATAATTTATAAGATAATAATATTTAACTAGTTAATTATCTTAGTTTTAGGATAAGTTATTAAGCTAAACGGATACACCTATAACAATTATTTAGGAGTTTTATCTCTAAAAATTTATATAGACTTCTACAAATTTTCTAGATTGTTATTAAGTTCAACTTTAGGTTTAAAGTTTGCACGATTAGTTATTTTTAGGTTTTTATCACATCCGATTAGGTTTTCTAAGCTTAATAGGCCAATTTTCGTTTCAGGCTCTAATAGCTTAAAAATACTCTAATTAAAACAATGGTGTGATCCAAATGTTTATTTGGAGTCTAGATTATTAGTTATAGATCTATTTATGTTTTTATTGTTTATTTATAATACTAACGACTTATCTTTAAGTTATCGTTTTCTAATTATAAGCGTAATTGGTTGTTTACTCTTTATTGCATTTAAAATCTTAACCAAGTTATTCTTATATCTTGACTTTTCTATACCCACTATGAGATCTTATTAGTAGTATTTAATACTATTTAGAAAACTTTGTTTTATGGTTTGAAATTATATACAGGCTCATTATTAATTGTGGTTTTATTCTAAGGTCTTGGTTGAGTCTTATACTAACATTTTATTTTCTATTTTTATATTTCTGTCTATTTTTATTGGTATAAAAAATTCTCGAGGTTTGCATCACTCCTTAGGGATCTTGATTCAATTACTAATTTCCACCCTAAGTTTATTATCTAACCTAAAAATGTCAATTCTTATGATTTACCGGTTTCTACTAAACTATTACCATTATAAACTAATCAATTGGTTGTGTGTGATCCTTGGTATTTGCAATTAAATTGAAATCGTTTTGAGGACACGAAGTTGAAGTTTTAAAATTTATAAAACTAATATGTTTTGTTCAACTTCGATTAGCAATTACCAACACTTAAGCAAGCGCACCTACCAAAGTAGCATAGAAAACATTAAGTTAGTCCTAAGGGAAATTGTCACGCCCCAAAGGTACCCAAAACGTAACATTTCGCCACATTCAATATTAAAGATTAAGCATGACAACCTTAGTCATTCCCAAAAGTTTTGATATTAAGTATAAGGCGTGCTCTCACAAATTTAAAGGACCATACTTTGAAATATGAAGCTTAAGAAGATACAATAAAAAATTAAGAAATGGAAATCATAATATTCATTCATTCTATAAATATCTTACAAGTCTTAGGGGCATTCCCCCGCCAAAAATAGCTATAGTCTATAAGAAATTTTCTATGAAGTCTACATCTAAACTAATGCTAAACTTCTAAAAATCCTTAACCAAAAAGGGAAATACCTGACTGCAAGGTCCTCGTGTCTCAACCACAAATAGCTAAACGCAAAAGATATCTATAGGGGTATAAGCTAATAGGCTTAGTGAGAATTGTTTCCATAAGTAAATACTTGAGTAGCAAAATTCAAACAAGTTATTTAAGCATTCAAGTGAAATGCAACATACACATGAGCAAGCAAGGCATATAGTTTTCCGGGAACTATATGTTGAATGGTGATAAGTAATCTTAAAATGAGTAGTTTTAGTTAAGTTATGCTTTCGATCATTAGCACGAAGCATATTAAGTCTACTCGGGTTGAGTCATGCTTTCGGATTACCACCAAGCATTGGTTCAATTCCATGTCGCCAAGCAATCGCGTTCGATCATAGCTACCAAGTGTTGCTTTCAATTGTGCTACTGTCCTTTTCACCCAAGATAATAACCCCATGCAATGTGACTCACTTCGTGGTATGCATGAATCATTTATTTAAGATATCATATCATCATTATTATCAATTTTGAGGTGATCATAGAATCTCAAACATATCAAGTTTTATACTAAAACAAACGATTACTTACAATCAATTCCCGCCTTGATATTCTTAGAATTCTTTCAATAATTTTACATACATATCAATTTGTCTTTCCTTAATTCTAGTGCAACGAAACTACAAGCACAATCAAGTAAAAGAATTAAGGAAACAAACTCATCGTCTGAGTCGGTTGGTCAATCCATAATCAAATAATCTTCTTGGTATGGATACTCTTTCTCGGGATCCTAATCAAGAAGAATACCCATAATGAGTATTTCTTGTTGATTCTATTGTACTTTGTCAAAAATATGTCATAAGATCGTCAAATTTCATATAAGAGACAATTCCAACTTAAAATGGCCATAATTTGGTCATTTTAACTCGAATCGCACATATAATACCGATTTATACCTACTCGAAAAACTCTATATGTTTCCAAAACTATTTTCATCAAACTAGGTCATTTGGGCTCTAAAACAATGGCAATCAGATTCACTACGAGATTTCCCATCCCCAAAACATTTGTTTCGAACTTCAAATCACTCAAAAATCATTTGATAAATACTTAGTTATCTATATAGTTGAAAAATTCCTCTTTATAGTTACATAGCTCATGTTTCACACATATTTCAAGTATTTGTTGTCCAACAAAACTTTTTAGCAAAAACAATGTTAGTTGAAGGTTTGTAAAATTATAGTTTATAAAAATCCTTTTTGTAAACTTTCTAAAAATGAATCTTTTTGTTTCCTTTGTTTTCAAAAGTATTTTATGTTTGTCTTACTATTTTCATTGGTGACTTTTCCATAAAAATGAATTTTCCTTTTGAATAGAGTCACTTTTCCTATTAGTTTTCATACAATTTTTTTTGATATTGCTTGGAAAATCTTGGTTTGAAAACTCTCAAGTTCTTTTATGGGGTTTCTTTTATATTATGTTTTTATACAAAAAATTTTAGTATCAAAAGTCATCTTCTTTTGGAAAGCAATTTAATAGAGAGATGATTTAAGAAAAAGCTTTTCAAAAGAAGTGTAGTTTCAAAATTATAATGAGTCCTTCCTAAAGTTTTGAAAAGAATGGATTTACTTTTATTAGCTCATAGCTTTTAAATTTCATATAGAACCATTCTTTGGTGACAAAATCTCCTTTTTGCAAAAAGCATATTTGAAGCTTTAAAGTTTATACAACAACCTTTATGTGTATGAACATGAGAATAATAGCAAGCAAAAGTAGAATGTAATAATAGCAATATAATGAATAAGATAACAAAATAAAGTCAAGTATTAGGAGTCTTAGTCTCTTCAAGGCTCCCGGGACTAAGAAATAGACTAGTCCCGAAAGAAAAGAAAGGAAATTATTTTAACTTGATGAGGACAAGTCTAAGACTAGAGACTAGTTTTAAAACAATCATGAAAGAAATAAATTGCAAAGAAAGAGAATATATAAATTGCTTTGCATGAAAGTAAATAAATTACAAGTGAACTTATATGCTCTATAGAATATATATATATATATATATAGATACATAACTATATTTAGTTAGATATGTATAAGAAGTTAGCATAATATCAACAATAAGATATAAAATCAACATAAAAATATAAATATAGAAGTTCATGAGCAAGAACAATACATAAACATAGTGTAGCTTCCATAACAATTAGTTTAGGAAACTCACACCATGATCATGTGAAGTTATATGACATGGTAAGAGAGATTAGAGAGGATTTTTTACCTAAAGTAAGAATGGTAGTAGTATGGGTATGAGTAGAAGAGAGTTTTTAGAAGAAATTTTGGGAGAGTTTAGAGTACTTGGAGAAAGTTTTGAGAAGGAAATTATGGATGGTTTTGGTAGTGAATTTGTGGGTAGATGAAGTGTGAAAGAAATGAAAGAGAAGGGGGTATTTATAGGAAAATGAGGAGTGAAATTGTGTGATTAAAATAAAGAAAAATTGAAAAAGAAATAGAGGAAGAAAGAGGGGGAGGGGCACCAGCCATAAAAGGGAAGAGAGTGGGAGAGATGTGATTTTTTGTATTTTATGTATTAAGAATAATAATGTGTAAGGTAGATGTGATATAAACTTATGTGAAAGATAAAAAGTAAAGAAAATAGGTGTATGAGTAGGTGTTAGAAAAAGTAGAGATAGTTGAATAGTGTAATGTAAAGTAGATGTGACTAATAAAGTACTGGTAGTAAGAAAATAGTGTATATATGCGATATCTGTTATTTTTAACTGCCGAAAAATTATAAAACCAATATTTTTGAAAACCTTATATTTTTATGAGTCTAACAGTATATCTGGAATATTTTTACTATTTTGAGCTCTAGGACACGTTTTTCGAAAACTGTATCTGGATGGTTTCAAAAAGAATTGCGGTTTTACTAATATGATATTTTAAAGCTTTATTATGTTATTACGAACTATTCTACATATTAATCTCTTACTTACTCACTTAGGGTTACAAACACGAGATTACTGAACTTAAACTTATTATGTCTAACTAGGGTTTTATTGACTTTAGATTTCTAGTTAACCTTTCGATTAGGTTTAAGCTTAACCGATCGTAAAACTTTGGGGATTTACAGAAATGGTGACAACTATCTTACTCACTCATCTTCCACTATCTAGCCAAAGAAAATTTAAAACATCATAATGAAAAAACAAAGAAGTTATGCTAAGTTAGACTATTCACAAATAATTTTCAAGGTAAAATAAAATATTTGTTTGTAACTATGCAAGAGAAAACGTAGGGATTGCTTCACCAACTCCCTATCATGTGATTTTGATTCAAACTTAAATTGAGTGTTTGCTGGTGTATTTACGCTCTCAGATTCACGAGTATAAGCTACATCCCCTCTTGAGCTTAGTAATTCTAGAATTAAAGCAAGACTATTACTCTCTCGAGCTAACCATCAACAGCCTTAAATTCGTATAAAGTTCAAGAATTTGTTGTTTGAAAATGCAATTTGGTGTTTTAAAAACAAGTGACAGAAAGTTTCACGATTACTCTCTCGAGCTAATTATGATTAACTTCAACAATAGCTTTAGATGTTATTCATTAAAATCTCCTCGGTTTCATTTAACGAATATCAGCGTGAATCTAATAAGATGCACCACCTAATTAGACTCACTCGTTAAACTCAAGCTATTGAATACAAAAACCATGTAATAAAACCTAAACATCCAATTGAAATCACACGAATCGGAATTTAGATCCACAAACCCTAAGTCAAGGAGATTACTCCTCCATGAGCTTAGGCATTACGATCAAATATAGTAGAGAAATAAACTCAGTCAAATAATGAATTCAATTAAGTGTAATGTTCTCATAGGGAATTACAAACACAAGTTTAAAGCAATTTATCTAAAAAATTGAGAACTCAGCAAGATGAAATTGATTCTTTCACTAAGGGCTCTCTGCACTAAAACTAGGTTAAAAACTATACATAAGATTACATACATTACAATGCACCTATCGTGTTTATTTATAGTCTTATTCTAGAAGGAAATCATTTAGATTCTGATTTGCTTACATGGAAGATCTTGATAATGGTTTGCCTTCTTATTCTTACGCGCATGTACAAACCAGAGAAACACGCATTTATTTATGTCATGGGTTGCTGGTCGAGCTCTCTCCATGACTTGACTTTATTTATCAGGGCTCGACTTTTTTGTGATAATCTTCTATTTAGAATCATTTCCACGGGGTGAAACAGTGTTCTTGTCTAAGGCTCGGTGTCAAGGCTTGACTTTACTTCAACTTCAAAACTTCTAAGTCTTCGATGTACATTGTCACAGGGTGAGTTTTAGCCTCGACCTCAGGATGTGACTTCACATTTTTGGCCTCGGCTTGATCTTTTCTTCATAATTTTAGCCCTTAAAGTTTCTGTTTTTCCCTCGATAGAAGTATGATCTTCCTGCAGCTGTTGTTTTGCCCAAAATCTGATAAAAAACTTCTTTGTTTCTTCACTTCTTCATCTTAAGAGATGAAAACAATAATTGAGCATTAAAAGCACATTTTCGCAGAATTTATTTAAAAATGCATCAGAAATATGGCCAAAATCTTATGAAAATAATAGAGTAAAAAGCACTTATCAAATTCCCCCACACTTAAGCTTTTGCTTGTCTTTAAGCAAAACTTAAATCATCCAAGCAAGGCTTGAAACCCCTGAAATTTTCATAATTTTTAGAAAATAATCCTAGAAGTTTATACCATAACCGAAACCTTGAAAATCGACCAAGTTAAAACCAAATTCTAAATAAGGTCAAACATGAGAATTCTTAACCTTGAGAAAAAGAGAACCCTCAAAACCAAATAGAAAATCCAACAACTGATTAATTCAACATCTGTACATCAATCAAATCATCTATCCGATTCCTAACACGCAAATCAAGGTGATATATCCAAATAACACTCGACAATAAAATGCTTAAACCTTAAATCCTTCTGTGAATTTTAGAATAAAATTTCAATTTCCACCAAGAGTCAAATTGAGTCAACCCATAACCCTAGACTAGGTTAAACAATTTTGAGAAATGAAAAATATTAAATAATCACAAATAAAATAAAATAAAATAAACCATAGATGTGGAACAAAAATATAATAAGGACAAAACCCAAAAATTTTATAATTTTACGTACAAAATCAACAAGCCGGAAGTCAAATCGAAACCCTAAAAGTCAACAAAGTCTACAACAAAACTTAGAGTTTAAGATCTGGTAATCCCTGCTCTTAAACCCTAAACAACATAATGGAAATAATTGTTGATAATAATTCGTAATAATATAGGAAAGCTTAAAAATATAGATATGCAAATTTCTATGTCCTTTGGATCCGAACGGATCAGTTTTTGAAAATCGTGCCTCGATACACCGGACAGAAAAAATATTCCGTTAATACCAATAGACTCGTAAAATATAAGGTTTCCAAACATATCAATTTTAGATTTTTTGGGTAACTAAAAATATAGATATTGTATTATACGCGTATTTTTATTACTATTGGTATTTTAATTGTCTAGTCTACTAGTCATAGTACTTTCTACTATTCATTACTATTTATCTATCTCTATTTTTTCTACTACCTATTCTTACAATCTACATACTATTTTTATAATTTCCTTTTCCCATAAAAATTCTACACCACATATTACTAAACTTCCCTTACACTTTTCTTCTAAAATTAATTTTTAATCACTCCTCTCTCTCTCTTCCCCATGCTTGCTGTCCACCATCTCTTACTCATCACTTCATTTATTTTTTTTTCATTTTATTTAATTACGTCTAATTTTACTCCAAAATTATAAATACACCATTCCTCCTTCATTCTTTCACACAACTCATTCTCATATCAAAACTCTACCAAAATCATTCTACAAACTCTCTCTCTCAAATTCTCTCCAAAATTCTCTCTTCTCTCCACAAAACCATTTCCCACATATTACTACAGCCACTTCGTTTCCTCTTCGACATACCCATAACCTTAGGTAAAACTCTTTACCTATACTCATCATATTTATATAACTTAGCATGAGCTTAATGTATGTTTCTTAGACTTATGGAGTTAATAAAGTAACATATGTTCATGTTTTGTTTTTGTTCATGTTTATATTTTCCATTATGTTATTATTATCATATTATTGTTGTTATTATGCTAACTTCTTATTCATATCTAACTAAATATATTTTTGTATCTATATATATTCTTTAGAGCATATAAGCTCACTTGTTATTTATTTATTTATTTATTTTCATGTTTGCAATTTATTATATTTCATACTATTTTAAGACTAGTCTTTCTAATCTTAGACTTGTCTTATCAAGTCAAAACAACTTTTTTCTTTTTTTTTTTTTCTTTTTGGGACTAGTCTATTCTTATCCTGAGATACTTAATGAAGTTAAGGCTCCCAATACTTGATCGGGATATCTTAAAAAAGCTAAGGTTCCCAATACTTGATATTATTACATTTTTTTATTATTATTATCTTGCTTTTTACCTTTTTCTTATATTTTTATCATTTTCATATTACATGCTTATATACATGCATCCTCATAATGATATTGTCTCAACAACATTTAAAGTGGAATTTTTCTTTAATGGAGGAACTTGAAACTAAAACTCTTTTATTATGTAACTAGGTCACTTAGTAAAGAAACTTTCAACAACAACTTAGAAAATGTATTTTTACAACTTCTTCTCAAACTTTTCCAAAGTTTTCCTAAGTATCAATAAGAATAATTTTACCAAGGAAACAATGGAGAAATGAAACCAAACTCTCTTCATATACATCAAGATTTTGTTATCACCCATCTAGGAAAAATTATTTCTACAACCTCTTTTCAACCCACCAAGACTTTTCTTAAATAACAACAAAAATGATTTTTCTCAAAGAAGAAAATAAACATTTTCTTTTATTATGATAAGTCACATAAAATTTATTAAAACTCAGTAATAAGAATTATTTGATAAATAAAATTTTCTAAAAAATCTTACTTGTAGGAATTTTTACCAAAAGTAATAACTAAACTAAGTTTTATAAGTTGAGATAAAATCAACTCACTAGATTATAAACTCACTTAGAAAAACAACAGTTTGCCAAGGTTTCTAAATGATAAAATCATTTTAAAAGAAAAAAAAAAGTATAAACAGTAGAGGTTTCAAAAACAATAGATATTATAAAAAACTTAAAAAAAAATAAAACATGATTTCCTTCCAAACAAAATTGGTCAAAGAGTTAAAAGGCCAAGTTTTAAAATAAAGTTTATTTTTAAAGAAGTTAGAAAATGAAAATATAAAAAGACTTGTTTATCAAAGTCATTTCTTTAAAACAAAATATACATAACTCAAATTATTATAAATTAGCAACAACTTAATAAAACTCTTGAAAACTTCATTCTTTTATCACTAAAAGTAAAATTTGTAAAATACCAAAGCTAAGAGAAAATTTATTTTAGAAAAGAAATAGAAAACAAAATAAGAATATACTATAATAACTCAAGAAATTATGAAATTCTTGGGAAAGAAATTGTTAAGATACAAATCTTCAATACCACAAGACATTGTTTTACGAAATATAATTGTTGAGACAACACATTAGAATCTTGCATACAATATGAGTCTATATATATATTCAAAGGATTTTTCCAACGCACTAAATCTACATTTTTTGTATGAGTATTTTTGGATAAGGAAAATTTTGCAAATTTATGTTTTGAAAACTATAATTTTTGTAATGAATCTGTACCCTATGATTTTGGAATCCAAACAACCTTATATGACAACAAGTAACCTTATAAATGGATAGATCTTTTTGAATAGATAGAAATCGATATTATATGCGAAATTTCGAGTTAAAATGAGTAAGTTATGGCCATTTTAAGTTGGAATTTTATTCCATGCAATTTTGACGAATATAGTGAAATAGAGTTAGAAAGTTTAAGTAGAATTTCTATGAAATACTCATCCAGTGTATTTCTTTTGAATAGGTGATGCGGAATACGAGATTTCCCTTCCTGAGGATTACTACGATAAGAAGATTGTGAAATGGACGAGTGAGTTATTCTCTTAATTTCGTTACTTGCTTATGCTTGTAAAGTAGTGATATTAGTATGCTGAGAGAAGATAAAAATGGATATGTATGGGGAATTCTGGGATATATGTGTGTGTGTGCGCGCGCGCGCCTATGTAATGAAAATAGAATTAAGAATATCGCAACTTCATACTACCTGTTTAAGTGTTTACTTGTATGATTTGCTTGTTTGCTAAATTGATTGATCGCCTCCTAATAAACCTTAATAAGGTTTGGGTTAAGAAAAATAAATCGCTTACGCATGGCATCCATCGAGACATTTCTTTCGGAAGCTACTCTTACATGTAGAGTTGGATTGGCTGTTATCGTGCTGGGACACGGGCCATGTTCCTTCTTAGAGAATCTAAATCGCTTGGGGAATGTGACTCTAGGTTTGGAGCCGAGCCTCGAACTCTTGGGCGAGGGCCTGGGACTAGTAGTAGAAGATCGACGATCTTCATCAACAATTCATAACCTTTGATACAAAGGGGTAAATCCGTTTTATATACGGTTTCCGGATAACTATATATATTTGTGTAATCATGTGATTGTTGCATAGCATATGGTGAAAATTTAAATGAACTTGTTTGAAATCATGGTGCGAATGAAAAGGAATACCTCCCTAAGTTAGTTGTAAATTTATACTCCCATAGATTTTGTTGAAATAGGTATACCCGTGGCTTTAATCGAAGATCATGGCATTAAAGTTATGAAATGATGTTAAACTTTTATGAAGGCAATGGAAACATAGGTTGAAGTTACTTTGTAAGATTCCTTATATGTAATGTATGTTATGTTAGTGTTTTGGAAATTTCTAAAAGT
The DNA here is from genome assembly GCA_024138025.1 of Combretum micranthum. Taxonomy (NCBI): domain Eukaryota; kingdom Viridiplantae; phylum Streptophyta; class Magnoliopsida; order Myrtales; family Combretaceae; genus Combretum; species Combretum micranthum. The sequence continues at coordinate 273,094 of JAMXBD010001127.1, read as the reverse complement.
GTATTTATATTGACTTGAAGACAATAGCGGGGTATGCCCTTAAGAATCATAATCAACCATGTTTATGTTTTATGATAAGTATTCTCCTTGCCTTATTATTTAATCATTATCAATGTAAATTGCACTACTCCGATGCGTTTCCCTTGGTTGTGATGTACGTCTTGTACATGATAAGGAAGCTTTTGCATGACTAAGTAATTATTCTTAGGCTTTAGTATTATGTACGGCTGTAAACCCCTAATTTTTAGGGTAATATCAAGTTCAAACCCTAAACCGGAAAGTCAACCAGAAACCTTAAGCAATAAATTCCCAAGAAACCCTAGCAGTTTAGATCCAGTAACCCCATTCCTAAACCAAGAAGTCGAAATACAAGTGAAGAGTGTAGTTTGGTTCGTAATAATATTAGGTGCTTAAAAAGATTAGATTAGCTAATTTTTGACCTATTTCGAACCTGATCGGATACAGACTTTGAAAAGCGTATCTCGAGGCTCGAGATATTAAATATATGTTATCAAGGCAACCTAGACTAAGAATATACTAGTCCCAAAAGAAAAAGAAAAAAATTAAAAGTAAAGCAATAATAATAAGAGCAGGTTAGAGGATGTTAGTGAGCATTAAGCTCTAAATATATAGATATATATATATACTTAATAATATATATAGAGTTAGATTAGAAGCATAATAACAATAATAACAATAATAACAATATGATATCATAATAACAAAATAACAATTTGGAATTCTTGGCATGTGCAAGAACAAATCATGAACATGTTGTTACTTTTACAACTCATGTGAGTTTCAAAAAACAACACCATGGTCATATTAAGTTATATGACATGGGTAAATAAATAATGGTAGAAGGTTTTCACCTAAGAGTGTTTTTGTTGAATGAAGAAGGTAGATGAATGTGGTATTATGTGAGTAGTAAGGAATGGTGTGCAGTGAAGAATTTTGGAAAAGATTGAATGGAAGAGAGTTTTTGTAAAGAGAATTTGTGGGGAGAGAAGTTGTGGAGAAATTTTGGGAGAGTTTTGTTATGTAAAATGAGTGTGTGAAAGAAATAGAGGGAGAGGGGGTGTTTATAGAGTTTTATAGAGGGAAATTAATGTAATAAAATAAATTGAAAAAAAAATAATTGGATAGAAGAGAGGGGGAGCATGGCCATGATGTAGTAGAGGGGGAAATTGATTTTATTTGTTGTTTTGTAATTATAAACCCCTAAAATTGTTGGTTAATTTTAAGTTTGATCTTAGAATGAAAAGTCAACCGAAACCCTAAAGGTCAACAAAAGTTTAGTACAAACTCTAGATTTTAGATCCGGCATTCCCTTTTTCTTTAGCCCTAGAAAACGAAGTTAGAATAATTAATGAAAATAATTCGTAATAGCTTTAGGTTATATAAAAATATCATATTTGCGAAATTCGAGTGTCCTTCGGACTAAACAAGATCAGTTCTCGAAAATTGTGTCATGGAGCTCAGAATAATAAAAATATTCCGATAACACCAATAGGACCGATTTAATATAAGGATTTCAAAAATATCAGTTTCATAATTTTCTGTAACTAAAAATATCAATATCGCAATTATACGCGTATTTTCTTACTATCGGTACTTAAATTGTCATGTTTACTTTACTTACACTATTTACTAGTATTCTACACTATTTATCTATCTCTACTTTTTCTTACATACTCTTACAAACCATACCTCTATTTTCTTACAATTTTCATTTTCAATACAACTTCACATCTTTCATATCTTACTTTTCATTTAACAAAAATACAAAAAATAAATTTTTCTCTCCCTCCCTTACTAAACTTGCGCCAGCCCCTCTCTTTCTCTCCTTATTTATTTTATTTTTATTTATTTAATTCACACAATTTTCCTCCCACATTTTCCTATAAATACCCCTCCTTCCACTTCTTTCACACTTTGCATACACTAAACTTACTCTCTAAAAATCTCTCCATAAACTCTCTCAAGTTTTCTCTAGTTTCTACTTTTTCTATAGGTAATAGTTTTAGCTTTCTATAGTGTTCATTTACTTAGTATGAGCTTAGTGTGTGTTTTCTAAACCATGAAGGTTAAAGAAAGGAACAATAAGTTCATACTTTGTTTTGTTTATGAATCAAATTTCTTTTATGTTGCTTTTATGTATATAATTATCTTAATATATCTATGTAGTTATATATCTTTTAGAGCATATAAGCTCATTTGTTTTGAAATTTATTTACTTTCCTTGCAATTTATTTACTTTCATGTTGTTTTTAAGACTAGTCTTTCTAATCTTAGACTTGTCCTCATCAAGTCAAAACATTTTCTTTTTCTTTTTGGGACTAGTCTTTTCTTAGTCCTGGATACCTTGATGAAGCTAAGGTTCAATACTTGATTTATTTCTTCACTAGCTTATTCTTTCTTATGTTCTTATCATTTTATGATTCATAAATCATGCACGAACATATTGATTTTGTCTCAACAAGACAAATAAAGAAAAGTTTTCTTAAAATAGAGATTCTTCTCTAAAAATAAAAGTAGGAAGTAATTTTTCATAAAAACTTAGGAATTTATCTTAATAAACTTTCTAAGAAATCTAGAGAAGTACATAAGAATTTTTTACAATACATACATAACATGGGAAGAGATTCTTAAGTAAAACAAAAGCTTTACTAAACTTCACTTTTTCATCAATACTAGTTTGACAAACAAGAAATTCCTTTCATGAAAATAGAATAATCTTAAGAAATAAGGAAATTATTTCTATGAAGATAGAATTGTTGTTATTTTCAAAAAGTATTAGAAACTAAGAAAATAAAGTCATTTTTTGAAAATTTAAAGGACTAAGGAAATGAAATTTACTCATAACTTGAAATATTCTCTAGCAAAAATAAGAGGAATTTTCAAAAGTTCCACTTTTCTTTAGAAGACTTTACTTTTACAAAAATCTATGGTTTGAGACAATTTCATTAATTTCATACATTTGATATGAGTCAATAAATATATGTAAATACATTTCAAAGGTCTTATAAACTATTATAATATCTATCTCTTTGATATGAGTTTTTGCTAAAACAAGGAATTCAAGTTTCATGAAAATTCGTGGTGAATCTGATCACCACTATTTTGGAACTCAAACGACTTAGTTTGATGAAAATAATTTTAGAATTGGAGAGATCTTTTCGAATAAGTAGAAAACGGTATATTATATGCGCAATTCCGAGTTAAAATGACCAAGTTATGGCCATTTTAAGATAGAATTTCTCTCCATATGAATTTTAACAATCTTATAACATAGTTCCTTATTAGTACCATAGAATAAAAAAGAAATACTTATTTTGGGTATTCTTCTTGATTAGGTAATCTCAAGGAGGATTGCTCATATCCTGAAGATTACTACGATTAGTGGAAATTCCGAATGACTCATCCATTTCAAGAAAGGTGTCATCATTGCTGTAATATACCAAAATAATTATAAGTGATAAGTGTTCACAAGCTACTAGATTTTAATATGCCTTTATGTTGATGTTAAAAATAGGTTAAGTTTGATCAATTTCGTGTTAGGATAAAATTGGCATCAATTGGATCAAGTTTTGTAATTTTGCAATTTTTGACATTGTACGCTGCCTCCTGAGAAGCTACGCCGCCGGCGTAGAGACGGCATAGGATGGGAACAGTAGCGTTTTTCTTAACGTTGGGAGGAACGCTACCGGCTTTCACTAGTTTTTGTTTTCAACACCGGCATGAAAGCCACCGGCGTAGGATAAGGATTTGCCAGCGTATGAAGACAGAATTGAGATTCTGGAAATCAAAGCCCCGACGACGCTGCCTGTGTTCGTGTAATTTTTGCTGCATATGATGTACGCGGCAAGATCTACAAGTATGCCGCCAGCGTAGGGCCGGCATATGACCAAATTTTTATAAATACGAGACGCGAAAACCATTTTCGATAGATTTTCTTTATATTATTTTCCCCTTCGTGTAAAAGAGTTTTGGAGTATTCTTGGAGATTTATGCTTGGAAAATCATCGGAGAGTGTTTTTGATCCAAAGTAAGTAATCTTAACCTTCTCATTTGGATTTTATACAAATTTATACAAGATTCATAGGGTTTGGTTGAATTTTTATATGAAGGTTTTTACAGAAAAACCCTAGCACGTGTGAGATTAGTGAATTGGTGAATACGAGACGGATTTTAGTGATTCAAAATAGTAAATCTCCTCTATTATGGATTCCAACAAAATACGATTTAAACAATCCTTATATGTTCTTTATGTTATGCGAATTAGGGTTTTGGTGAAAATATTTGGTGATTGTGGAGTTTTGTGCGGTTCCTTGTTATTCTTGAGGATAATTGTGGAGTTTGATCGGAATAGACAGTGCAATAGCAGAGATTTCTAAATCAGGTTAGTGTAGATAGGTTGTTTTATGTTAAGTTTGAATTATCTATGAATGTTGGTGATTCGTTATATGTTGATATGTTATAGGTTGAGTTTGGCGTTGTTGTTTGATATCGGGTTTGGGAGTTTGAGAGTTTGGTGGTAGTGGTTGGTTGTGTTGTGGTTTGGTTTTCTAGTAGTTATTGATGGTTGTCTTTGAATAGTTCAAGTTATCTCCTGAATATAAAAGGTACGACCAATCCTTTGTTGTTGTATGTGCTTGTAGATTAGAATTTTGTGAATGGATGTAGGAACAAAATTTGCATAATGAACTTAATAAATATTGGGTTTAATAATTGTTTGTCTGGTTGTGGTTGGCTTTGACAAGTAGAGACCTAACAGACAGTGATACTGGTGAGGCACCCTGATGATCTTAGTGTGAGGTTGTCCTGAGTGGACTCGTGCTAAGATATGATACCGGTAGAATTTAGGTGTTCAGGAATTGGGATGTTTGGAGAGTACTCACTCATCCATATATGTATATGATTACTTATTTTCAAAATCAGTTGGTTGTTTTTAAAGTAGAGTCTGAGTTACTATGAGTTCGGGATTTATGTATACTAGATTCTGAACTGTGTTGTTTTGCTGGACTAAATTAGATAATAAACTGTTGTATGCATTTAGATCAGTTGCATTTACTTATACATGTTGTATGTGCATAATCTTGCTTGAAATGATTGGATATTATCGTATGGGCTTCGCTGCTCATTCTGTATATTTCAGGTGCAGGTGATGATAATGTGATATATGATCTATCGGGTTTTGATATCGTCTATGAGGATAGGGATGGCGTTAGCGGTCCTGACTACCCTGCTGATGACTGGTTATATAGTCATAGATGACATAGGATGATCAATGAAGACTTTTTATGACTTGTTGTTATTCAGTGTTAGATTCATATTCTGTTTGGATTTTCAGTTATATATGGAGTTTTATATGTCGTAATAGTTTCAGTGTGGTTCGACTTGTTGACTTGCAGTTATGTCAACAATGTCTAGTTTCCTGATTATGGAGATTATGTTCTTATCAGATGGTTTATTTTTGAAGACTACATTTCTTCTTTTATACCTTGTGAGTTATACAGGTGATATTCATGTTGTTTGTGGAAATTTATAGCCTTAGCGTGTCCTATTAAGAGAGGATACATGGCGGGTTGTAATGCCATCAGGTTAGGGCGTTACAATTGCCGAGTGAGTTTACTTTCCGTAATTTTTCATACTTATGATTGTGCTTGTAAATTTAGTTGCATTAGAATTTAGGCAAAATCAAGGGAAAGTTGTATGATAATATGTTGAAAGAATATTAAGTATATCGAAACATGATTTGTTTGTAATAAAGCTGCATGTACATTAATATCTTGAAGTGTTTGAAATTGCTTGCTCACTTGAAAGAAATTAAATATAATTACTAGAATTTAATTAAGAAATTATGCATGCACTTCATATGTTGAGTCACATTTCATTCACTACTATACAATTGGTGGGACAAGTGTAAAGTGGTGGTAGGCATAACTGGTATATGTAAGTGGAGAGTAGGAGCTGGTAAGAACTACATTAATTGGTAGCTAGTAGGAGCCTGTAATAACTACAAGTTTTTGATGGCGTATAGGAGCCGGTAATATCTATAAAAGTGTTTTAAAAGTTGTGGCTATAATTAGCCTGAATAACTAACCCCGAATGAAGGGCATAATTCATTCAACATATGATTCCCGGAAAGTCATATGTCTTGTATGCTCATGTGGTTGTTGCATTCCATTTGCTTGACTAATAAACTTGGTTGATATTTTACTTTGAGTATGAATTTTTGGGATTTACTCACTAAGCTTGCAAGCTTACACCCTAATAGGTATTTGTATTCTTAGGAACACCTATTTTTGTACCCGAGGTCTCCCCATATCCGCGTAAGTATTCCTTTGAAGCTTTTGGAGGAAATCTACTTGAAGATTTAGATTAGAATTCCTTTGAAACCTTTAATGTAGTATTTAATTATTGTAAAGACTATTTCGATCTTTGGGATTAGTAGGGGTATGCCCCTAAGAAATCATGTAATAGACCTTTGGTTATTTATGCTATAATATATTTTATTTCTGGATTCTTGTATGCTCATTTTTACTTACTTAGACTATGCTTCCCAAAAGCATCTCCTATTACTGTGCTAGACGCCTTACATGTAATACTAAGGCTTTCGTATGACTAAGGTAGTCATTTTTAAGTCTTGATAGTATATGTGGCGGGCTGCCACGTTTAGGATACTCTTCGGGGCGTGACAATAATAAAAAGTAATTAAGGTGTGAAGTATGGTAGATGTGAAATTGTATTAGAAATGTAAAAAGTAGAAAATAGGTATGTAGGTAGTAAGAATAGATTGTAAGATAAAGTAGAGATAGATGAATAGTAATGAGTAGTAGGATTGGACAATGAATAGTAAACAAGACTAATAATATACCGGTAGTAAAGAAAATACGCATATAAATACGATATTTGTTATTTTTAGCTATCGATATTTTTGAAATCCTTATATTATTTGAACCTAACGGTGTTATAGAAATATTTTTACTATTCTGAACCTTGGGACACGCTTTTCGAGAGTTGATCCCGCTCGAATCCGAAATACACTAAAAATTAGCAGATCTAATATTTTTAAGCTTTCTAGTATTATTGCGAGCTATTATCCATGATTGATTTGATTTCTTTATTTATGGTTTAAGAACACAGGATTACCGAATCTAAACTCAAGGGTTTGCTCTAGTCTCTCATTGACTTTTAGGGTTTCTGATTGACCTTTAATTCTAAGATTAATCATCAACTTAACAAAATTTCAAGGGTTTATAACCTACCCCCCTTAAAGAAAGTTTTTTCCTCAAAACTTGAAGTTCATACCTGACTCTTCAAAAAGGCTTGGGTATTTGTTTTGGAGCTCCTCCTCGGCTTCCAAAGTAGCTTCCTCACGTGAATAATATCTCCATAAGACTTTGATATATCAGATCTCCTTGTTTCTTAACTTTTGAACCTTTTGATTTGAGATTTGAACCGAGTGTTCCTCGTAGGTGAAGTTCTCCTTTACTCTCATAGGTTTGAGCTCGACGACCTGTTCAAGGTCAGCTACATGCTTTCTTAACATCGAAACATGAAAGACATTATGTACTCCCGATAAATTTGGCGGTAGACCAACCATAGGCCAAATCTCCCACTCGTTCAAGAATCTCAAATGGTCCAATATATCTTGGGCTTAGTTTTTCTTGAGCTTGTATACGATGAATGTTCTTTATAGGATTTACTTTTAAGTACACATGGTCACCGACGTCAAACTCAAGAACTCGACGCTTTTGATATGCCCAACTCTTTTACCTGTCCTGAGCCTCTTTCATCCTTTGTTGAATGACCCTAACTTTATTTGTGGCATCTTAGATAAGATTCGGTCTGATAGCTAACTTCTCTACATCATCCCAAAATAGAGGCGATTTGCCTTCGTCCATATAGGGCTCCATATGGTAGCATTTTGATTGTCGAGTGGTAGCTGTTGTTGTAAGCAAATTCCACCAAGGTAAATGTGCTTCCTAACTTCCTTTAACTCTATGATGCATGCTAGCAACATATCTTCAAGGTCTGAATAATGCGCTCTGACAGTCCATTGTTTGTGGATGGTAGGCTGTACTGAAATGTAATTTAGTTCCCATACACTTTGAAGACTTTTCTAGAACTTGGATACAAATCGAGGGTCTCGGTCTGATATGATTCCCACGAACTCCATGTAGCCTTACAATCTCCTTCACATATAGCCGGGCCAATTTCTCTATTGAATAGGTCATGTTGATAGGAATAAAGTGTGCCGACTTAGTAAGTCAATCCACTATGACCCATATGGCATCATATCCAGCTGATATTCGGGGAGACCACACACGAAGTCCATCATAACTTGATCCCATTTCCATTCCGGTATGGTTAACGACTTCAAGAGTCCTCCCAATCTTTGGTATTCTATCTTCACTTGCTGGCAGGTAAGGCACTTCATTGCAAACTCAGCTACATCTCTCTTCATGCCATTCCACCAAAAGTGGCTTTTAAGATCTTGGTACATTTTAGTACCTCCGGGATGCATGGTATATCCTGAGTTATGTGCTTCACTTATAATCTCCTTTTTTTATCTCCTCATCATTTGGCACACATAATCTCCCTTGCATTCTTACTACATCTTCCTCATCTATCTCAAAATCAAGATATTTTCCTTCTTGCACTTCATGCCTCATCTTTTGCATTACTTCATCATATCGTTGCGCTTCCTTGATCTATCTATAAAAGTCGGTTCCAATACCAAGTTGGAAATTCTGCTTTTACACTTTGACCTACAAATTCAATGCTCAACCTTTCGAATTCCTTCAATAACTTTTATGTTATGGGTATGGCGGCAACTTTCCATGGTTTTTCTGACTTAAGGCATCTGCTACAACGTTCACTCTTTCAGGCAATAATTTATTCCGAGATCATAATCATTGATTAACTCCAGTCATCTTCTTTGCCTCATATTCAACTCCTTTTGTGTAAACAAGTACTTGAGGCTCTTATGATCTGTATATATCTCACATCTTTGACCATTAAGTAATGCCTTCAGAGCTTGAGGGCAAAAACAACAGTGGCTAACTCAAGATCATGCGTTGGGTAGTTCTATTCATGCAGCCTCAACTGTCGTGAAGCGTATGCAATTACCTTCCCTTCTTGCATAAGAATACATCATAATCCATTTCTCGATGCATCACTATGAACTATATATGGCTTCTCAGGATCTGGTAAAGTCAGAATTGGGGTAGACACCAAACGACGCTTTAACTCCTTAAAACTTTGTTCCCTCCTTTCATTCCAAAAAAAACTTCTCATTCTTCTAGGTCAACTGAGTTAGCTTAGCTATTTTTGAGAAATCTTGCACAAAATTTCTATAATGGCTAGCTAATCCAAGAAAACTTCTAATCTAAGTTACCATTTTTGGTTACTTCCATTCCATTACGACCTTAATCTTTTAGGGATCCACTGATATTCCATTCCCCATGACGACATGTCCTAAAAAGGATATTTGGTTCAACCCAAAGTCACAATTAGACGGTTTGGCATATAACTTGTGCTCCCTTAATGTCTGTAATGCCATTATTAGATGCTCTTCATGTTGCTCCCGAGTTTTGGAATAGACCAAAATATCGTTGATGAAGACAATCATGCATTTATCCAATAGCGGCCTATAGACATGATTCATCAAATCCATAAAAGCTACTAGTGCGTTGGTTAATCCTATAAACCCTAAAATTTTGTGATCGGTTTAGCTTAAATCCTAATCGGAAGGTCAACCAGAAACCCTAAAGTCAACAAAACCTTAGTTAGATGTAATAGTTTAAGTCCGGTGATCCCGTGTTCGCAACCCTAAGAAAGTAAGTAAGAGATTTAGTATGTAGAATAGTTTGTAATAACATAAGGAAGCTTAAAAAGATCATATTTGTAAAACCGCAAATCGTTTAAACCCGAAAGGATACAGTTCTTAAAAAACGTGTTCCAAGGTTCAGAATAGTAAAAATATTCCGGACATACCATTAGACTCGTAAAAATATAAGGTTTTCAAAAATATCAGTTTTATAATTTTTCGGTAAGTAAACATAACAGATATCGCAATTATACGCGTATTTTCTTACTACCGGTACTTTATTAGTCATGTCTACTTACATTACACTATTCATTACTATTTCACACTATTCATTTATCTCTACTTTTTCTAACACCTATTCTTACACTTTATACACTTATTATTTTTACTTTTTACCTTTCCCATAACTTTATTTCACATCTACTTTACTTATTATTACATTTAATCAACAAAACTACAAAAAATATCATCTCTTCCCCTCTCTCATCTACATGGCTAGTGCACCCCACCCCTTTCCTTGTCTCTCTCTCATTTTTTTCTTTTCGATTTTTTCTTCATTTAAAACATGCAAAATTCACTCCTCATTTTCCTATAAATACCCCCTTTCTCTTTCACTTCTTTCTCACAATTACTACCCACAAATTTACTACCAAATCTTTCCAAAATTCTCCTTTCAAAACTCTCTCCACATACACTCTCAAAACACCTCAAAATACTCTCAAAACCCCCCTTCTACATACATAAAATCCATTCACATATAATACTCCAAAACTCTCTTTAAGTAAAATTTCTTTACAAAATTCTTCTTCTCATGTCATGTAACTTTACATGACCATGGTGTGAGTTTCCAAAAACTAAATGTTATGCAACTACACTATGTTCATGTATTGTTCTCATTCATGAATATCTCTTTTTATATTTATGTTATTACTTTACCTTGCTCATATTATTATTGTTATTATATCTAACTAAGTATGATTATGTATCTATATATATTATTTAGAGCATATAAGCTCACTTGAAATTTATTTACTTTCATGCAAAGTAATTTATTTATTTATTTCTTCACAATTTATTTATTTCATGTTGTTTTAAGACTAGTCTCTAGTCTTAGACTTGTCCTCATCAAGTCAAAATAATTTTTTTTTCTTTTATTTCTTTTTGGGACTAGTCTAATTCTTAGTCCCGGGAGCCTTGAAGAAGCTAAAACTCTCAATATTTGACTTTATTTATTATTTATGTCATTTTTTCTTGTTATTATTTCTCATAATCATGCCCATAAAGATTGTTGTCTAAACCTTTAAGCTTCGATTATACTTTTACAAAAAGGAGATTTTATCACCTAAGAATGGTTTTATATGAAAGTTAGAATCTATGGTTTAACAAAAGTAAATTTGTTCTTTTCAAAACCTTAGGAAGAACTCACTATAACTTTAAAAGCTACTCTTGTTTTGAAAAGCTTTTTTTTTTTTAATCATTTCTATATTACCTTATTTTCTCAAAAGAAGATGACATTGGTACTAAAATGTTTTCCATGAAAACATAATATAAGGAAACCCCATAAAAAGGGAATGAGGGTTTTCAAAACCAAGATTTTCCGAGTAGTGATCAAAGAAAAGTTGTATAGAAAAACTAATAGAAAAAGTAACACCGATATTGAAAAATCCTAAAAGGAAAATAGAGAAATCTAATAGTATTAAAAAGTCTTTAAGAAAAATAGTAAGATAAACATGATATAATTCTTTGAAAATAAAAGAATCATAATATTCATTTTAAGGATTTATAAAATGGATTTCTTGTAAACTATGGTTTTCTAAACTTTTAATTAATATTGTTTTACTCAAAGAAATTTGGTTGGACAACAAACACTTGAGCATGGATGAAATGTGAACTATATATCTATGAAAAAAGGGATTTCTTAACTATATAGATAACTAAGTATTTATCAAAGCAATTTTTGGATGGTGTAATTTTGAAACAAAATGCTTTTAGGATGGGAAAATTCATGGTGAATCTGATTGCCACTGTTTCTGAGCCTAAATGATCTAGTTTGATGAAAATAGTTTTAGAAATAGATAGATCATTTTGAATAGATAAAAATCGGTATATTATATGCGCAATTCGAAGTTAAAATGATCAAGTTATGACCGTTTTAAATTAGAATAATCTTTTATACGAACTTTGACGTTCTTAAAACATAGTTTTGACAAGTTTCAAGAAAGTTATCAAGAAATACTCATTTTGGGTATTTTCCTTGACTAGGTGATTTCGAAGAAGAATACCCTTATCCCGAGGATTACTTCGACTAAGTAGATTGTTTGAGCGACTTATTCATTTTAGAAGAAGTGTCGACATGGCAATGTGAGTTTATTTCCTTAAAATGCTTTACTTGATTGTGCTTATAGTTTAGTCTTATTAGAATTAAGAAAAAACAAATTGATATGAATGTGAAAATTGTTGAAAGGATTCTAAGAATATCGAGGCCGAAATTGATTGTAAATAATTGTTTGTTTTAGTATAGCACTTAATATGTATGAAATTCTATGATCACCTTAAATTTGATAATAATGCTATGATATCTTAAATAAATTGATTCATGCATACTACGAAGTGAGTTACAACATTGCATGGGGTTATTATCCTTGGGTGAAAAGGATAGTAGCACGGTCGAATGCAATACTTAGCGGTTATGATCGAAAGCGATTGCTTGGCGACATGGAATCAAACCAATGCTTGGCGAAAATCCGGAGGCATGGCTCAACCCGAGTAGACTTTATATGCTTGGCGGTAATGATCGAAAGTATAACTTAATTAAAACTACTCGTTTTGAGATTATACATTACCAAACCCCGAATGGAGGGCGTAAATCCATTCAACATATAGTTTCCGGAAAACTATATGCTTTGTTTGCTTACGTGTATGTTGCATTTCACTTAATTGCTTAAATAACTTGTTTGAATTTTCCTACGCAAGAATTTACTTATGAAAATAATTCTCACTAAGCCTATTAGCTTATACCCCTATAGATATCTTTTGCACTTTAACTATTTGTGGTTGAGGCCACGTGGACCATGCAGTCAGGTATTTTCCCATTTTGGTTAAGAAATTATTAGATGAAGTTTAACATTAGTTTAGATGTAGAATTTATAGAAAATTCTTGTAATAGATTATAGTTATTTTTGGCGGGGGAATGCCCCTAAGACTTGTAAGACAATTATTATGAATGGATGAATATTATGAATCCTCTTTTCTTAATTTGTTATTATATTTTCTTAATCTTCATAATTCCATGTATGGTCCTCTAAATTTGTGAGAGCACACCTTACACTTAATACCGAAGCTTTTGGGAATTACTAAGGTTGTCATACTTAATCTTTAATATTGAGTGTGGCGGACTATTACGTTTAGGGTACCCCTTAGGGCATGACAAATCCAATCGACATAACCATGAACTCATAATGTCCATATCGAGTTCTGAAAGTAGTCTTTAACACATCTTTTGGTTTGATCCGTAGGTATCCCAATCGCAAATCAATGCGCAAGAACACACTTGCTCATTGTAATTGGTTAAAGGGATCGTTAACACTTAGCAATGGATACTTATTCTTTATGGTAGCTTTGTTGAGTTCTCGGTAGTCAATGCATAACCTCATAGATCCATCTTTCTTCTTTACAAATAACATTGGAGCTTCCTAAGGCAAGACACTTGGTCTAATGAATCCTTGGTCATGCAACTCTTGTAATTGCTTTTTAAGTTCCTTAAGCTCAACAGGTGCCATTCGGTACGATGCCTTGGATATGGGTTCTATCTTTGGTATCAGATCAATCTCAAAATCGATTTCTCGTTTTAAAGGCAACCTAGGCAATTCTTCCGGAAAAACATCAGAAAACTCATTAACGATGGGGATGTCATCAATGTTAGGTCGTTCTTTTTCTTCTTCCGTGTTCCGCACATAATTTTCAACTTCTTCTTCAACTTCCTCGATCAATTTAAACGAGCTTAATTCCAATCTTCTAGAAGTTGTGGATTCTCCCAAAAACGTAGCTTTCTCCCCATCTTGTCCTATGAACTCCACTTTCTTGTTTCTACAATCTACTATGGCTTCTACTAAAGACAACCAACTCATTTCGAGGATTATTCGTACTTGCTGATTTCCGCAACTCTAAGATCGGTGGTAGCTTCATGGCCTTGTATGTTCATGGGACAAATCTTTAATACTTCTTTCGTAGTCACCACACTACCCGTAGGGGTCTTTATGTGAAACTGGTTGTGTTTGTAGTTATGGGTAATCCTTCATGGCTATACTAGCGGTGATAAAAGAATGTGTTGCGTCGGTGTCAAAGAGGGTATAGACGGTCTGATCTCTTACTTGTATGGTTCCTGTGTTCAAGACGCATGGGTTACTAATCTTATCATCTTTATCGTGTTTCCTATGAATATATCGTTATCAATTATACTTCATATCTAATATTTTATACTCAATAGATACAAGATAAACAGATATTTATGGATTAAGGATAACCTGTAACCAAGCCACATCATAGTCCTTTCCATTATCTAGGGTAGTTAACTCCACTCCTTCCTCCTCAGCAGCTTCATAGAGCCATTGCCTTTCATAATTGTAAATTCGTAACCCATGCATGGATGATGTCGAGTGGTTTTCACTTCTTGTTGGAGCAGGTCCTCTCGAGGATCCTACAGGTTGAACCATTATAGATATCCTTTGAGGACACTCATTAGCAAAATTTCCAGTTTGTTTGCATACAAAACAAGTCGTGGAAGCCTTCTTTGGGCAATCATGAATCTTATGGCTTGGATCACCACAGAAATAGCACTTGTTTTGGAGGAGGGGGCATCTCTTTGAATAGTGCGCTTCTTTGCACTTCTAACATGTTATAGTAGCCTTAGAAACATCTTTCTATCCACTGACATTTCCCTTAAAGTGGCTAATAGGCTTAAATCTCTTAGAAGGGAAATGGGGGTTTGTCCCCGGTTGGAATTTCTTGCCGATCACATACACTTTCTGTTTAGAAGTCCTAGCCTTTCTTTTCTTAGCTTCTTCAATAAACCTTGCTCGTTCTACCAATTTCCTGAAGATGCGAATGTCAAACTCTTCTAACCTCATCCTCAAATCTTCATCTAACCCATTTAGAAACACTTACCGTATCAATTCCTCACTATACTTGTAGGAATCAGGCGCATACTATAAGAGCCGGCTGAACTTCGTCTCGTACTATTCTATAATTCTTCCTTTTTGAGATACGTGCAAGAAGTTAGCAATATGCTTTACTCTTAAGCTTCCTGGGAAATAGTTCTCTAAAAACTCATTCTGAAACATATCCTAGGTGATGAATGGTGGTAATTCTCGGCTCTTTGACTCCCACCAGATTCTGGCATTAAACCTCAACATGCAGGTGCCATAGCTTAGTTGAAGGTGATGAGGCACTTCATAAGCAACAAAATATTGTTCTATTTATGCAAGCCAATCATCGACTTCGTCCGGTTTTCCAAAGGCTCCATCAAAGTAACTGTTGCTTTTGATGAAATCTAGAAGTGAAGTCCTGTAAGGTCAGGGTGGTGGCGGAGGTGGCAAAGGTGTGGTATGCAATTGAGCATCATGGTGTACGGTTCCATGAACGGATGCTTGGGGTGCTTGCTGAGGCGATGCTTGTGCCAGTATCGGTGCCGGGGCTGGCATATTCATGTGTTGTTGTTGAACTAACACATTTAGAAGCTGTGTTAATTGACCAAGCGTGGCTTGTAGATTGCCTTATGGGTTTCGAGGTGGAGCCATCAGAGGTTCCTCTTGTTGATTTGGTTCATTAGGTGGATTATTTGATGTACGTCTTTCTCTTGCTTGTCATCTTCTACGTCGGCTGTTTAAATTTTAGTTACATAAGTTCCAATTATTAAGTCTTTTACATATTGAGTTGTACAAATTACGAAAATTTCGATAATTCTATCATATAGAGAAATACATTACATTCATAAAAGAAATACAAGTAACCAAATCAGGAAATAGAAATTGTTTAAACTAAGATACTTCATTAAATCAAAAGCATTCAAGGGTATGAAACCCGTACATAGGAGAAATTAAAGCTTACAAAAAAAAATTCAAAACACAACAACACCAAAACACCTTTATGAAAACACAAAATAAACTTCTAATCTATCATATATCCTAGGTCGATTTGGTTACAAAATTTTTGTTTGAACACATGGGATTTGCTCGGGTGGATACTTCCTTCCTTCCTTCCTTCTTTGATCATCCTTCATGGACAGGGGGTCATGCCACGGTGATCGGGGCCAGGAGTCATCCTGGGCCTCTTAATTACGAATTGTCTGAGGTAGCTCTAAACTATCATCCTTTTACTTTTATTGGAGGGTTGATCCCTTGACGTATTAGGTTCCCCTTGTTCATGGGTTATTTGTGGCGCACGCCCTCCATCAGATTCGTCCATCATCACATCAATGGTTTGATCTCTTGGCATGGGAGTATGAGTTGGCTTCTATTTGGGGCACTTGTATCCGGGGTTGGGTCAACAGACCATCCAGAATCATGGTTAACTTCATGATGGTTGGAAACATTGTCATCCTAATTGGTGATTTACTTGTCGCATTGCGGGTTCCGTTCCTCAATTTACTTCCTCTTCTCTTTCCATTTCTTCCTCTGCTCCTTCCATATTTTCTTCTAATCCGACTTGTTCACCCCTTTCTTCGTTTGGTGTTTGTGGTGAAGGCAGGTCATCAGGATGGGGCAGCAAATTCCAATAAACTCCATACCAAAAGAAATAAAATTCTTCATCTACTCGGCTTCAATCGATGTGGTTGGCTAGCTTTAGGGATTTGGGATGGGTTTTCTGAAATCCGAATCCGACCCGAGTCTTTAATGGGTGTCCCAGAACCCGAGGAAAACCCTATCGGGTTTTTTTATCATTCCCAAAACCCGACCTGCTAGGGTTTTAAGGAACCTATAACCCAACCCGACCCGACCTGACTACAAGATTTTCAATTTAAAAAAAAATGCAAAAGAAAGAATTTTGTTTCAAGTTATTAATGATACAAACACTTATATTGAAATAATGAATTTTAGACAATAATATCATATAAAATGATGCAAATACTTCATTTCCACTTATTTTCACATACATAGAATATAAAAAGGTTCATTGCTTTAATAACTTAATATTTTTAATTTTTTAATATTTTGAATTTATGTCGGGTTGGGTTTTCCCAACTGGTTATATAATAAACCCAAAACCCGATCTGATAACTTATCAGGTTTTTTTTTTTAATCCCAAAACCCTATAGGGTCAAACCCTATAGGGTTTTAGTGGGTTGGGCGGTCGGGTACCCTATAACGACCCGCCCCGCTTGTATCCCTAGCTAGCTCATTGTGGGCATAGATGTACACTGGGCCTATAGAGTTCCAAGTTCGAAAGTTAGGGAAAACTGGATGTCTGTCATTTCGGAAAATGAATGTGGCTTCTTGGAGCATAGGAGTGTTGTTATAATAACACATAAGCCGTTCCATGCCATATATAACTTCCATATCAATCCAGTTGGTGTATCTTATGGCATCATATCTTAAACCATCAATTATATAATCCCATATAGTATCACGGAGTCCTCTTCTCCACATATTATACATTTCCCAAGCGAACCTAGGTCGTAATACAAGGACAAATTCTTTACTTATCGTTCTTACTTTCAATCAATAGTCGACAAGGGTCTCATCGCTTCTCATGTTCAAACGTTGGGCCTTAGCTCTAACTTTACCAGGAGTAAGCTATAAAAGACAAGAGAGGTCATTAGTTCTTTTGGAAAATTCTAAGCTTGTCTAACTTATATAAATCTATGCCTTTGTCTACTTAATTTTTTTTTAACTTATCTATCCTTCTCTTTTTCTAGATTCATTCTTATTACCTTTATTCCTTTAAATCTGTTGCTTCGATATCAACTTAAACTGTCATGCCCCGAAGGGTACCCTAAACGTGGCAGTCCGCCACATATAATATCAAGACTTATGAATGATTATCTTGGCCATGCGAAAGTCTCGGTATGACATGTAAGGCGTATCACATGTAAGGCATATAACACGATAATAGGAGATGCCATTAGGAAGTGTGGTTTAAGCAAGTAATAATAAATATACAAGAATCTAGAAATAAAGTCATCTCATAAAAGTAAATAAGAGTTTATTACATCAATCATAGGGGCATTCCCCCATTAATTCTCTAAGGAACTCATAAAGGTTACTAGTCTTTACAAATAACTTAAACACTTCATCAAAAGATTTTAAAGGAATTATAATCTAGACCTTAGAGTAGATTTCCTCCAAAAACTCTCAAAAGAAAACTTACACGGGTATGGTAAGACCTCGGATAAGAATAGATGGTCCTGCATATACAAATATCTATAGAGATGTAAGATTTACGAGCTTAGTGAGAATAAACCCGATAATCATACTTAAACAAAACAACAACCAATTTTATTAAACTAGCAAGTAGAATGCAACAAACACTTGAGCATACAAGACATATGATTTTTCGGGAATCATATATTGAATGAATTTACGCCCTTCATTCGGAGTTAAGTATTTCGGCTAATTACAACCAACATTTCTTTAAAAACCATTTTTATAGATCTTACCAGCAACTAATCGCCATACTCCTATTCACCATATACGGATACTACCGGTTATGCCAATCATTACTATCATACACTTGTCCCACCAATTGTATAATAGCAAATGAAATGTGACTTAGCGGATGAAGTGCATGTCTCAATTTTTATTTAAAGTCTAGCCATTTGAATTATAATTTCTTGCAAGTGATCATCCAAATTCAAACACTTCAACATGCTAATAAAACATAAAACTCATTATAAGCAATTCGTGGCTAGATATACTTAAAGTTCTTTCATCAACATTATAATTACATGCATCTTCAATTTTATCTTTTCTTAAGTCTAGTGCAACTATGCTACAAGCACAATCATAAGTATGAAAATAAGGGAAGTAGACTCACTCGGCCATGGTTCGACGATACTCCCTTAATCGTAATAGTCATCGGGTAGTACACGTCTTCCTCCTCGTTTCCTAAACAAAGGAAATACCCAAAATAAGTATTCCATGGAATTTATAGTCAAAATTTCTAATTCTATTCTCTAGTTATGGTAAAATTCGTATAGGTGGAAATTCTAACTTAAAAGGGCTATAACTTGCTCATTTTAACTTAGAATTTCGCATATTATATACCATTTTTTATCTATTCGAAAAGATCTATCCATTTCTAAGGTTATTTTTATCATATAAAGTCGTTTAGATTCTGAAACTATAAGGTACAGATTCATCACAAAAATTCTAGTTTTCAAAATATAAGTTTGCAAACTTTTCTTTATCCAAAAATACTTGTACCAAAATGTAGATATTAGTATAATTGGAAAAATCTTTTGAATATATATATATATATATATTGACTCGTATCATATGCATGAATTTTGTGAAATTGTCTCAATAAGTATTTTTGTAAAACAATGTGTTCTAGAAGTTGAAAAAGCAAAACTTCAAAATTTCCACCTTAGCTTGTTGAAAAAAATTTCTTTGAATCATTTTAAGTGAGTATCTCCTCCTTTTAACTTTTGGAAATAATTAAATTTATCCCAAATTAATTTTTGTCTCTTTAAGATTCCTATAACTTAGTTTGAAGGGGTATCTACTAAGCATTACTTGATGGTGATCAGGATTGATTTAAGTTTACACATTTTAATTTTTCTTAAAATTCATTTTATTCTAATAAATAGCAATGATTTCCTAAGTTGTTTACTAAATTTTTATTCCTAAGAAAATTTCATTTCTAAAATAGAACTTTCTTGAAGATTTTACAAAACTTGTCTAATTATGAAATTCTCATAAGGATGTTTAAGGAAACATTTGCTAAGCAAGAATTGAAGTCTTAAGTTTCTAAAGAAAACTTTTCCATTTTATTGTTTTGAAAAGAGTGTGTGTGACATATCTACTTTACATATCCTTTGTAGAATTTCTATAATCCCCTTGTTGTTAAAAACTTATGACGAGCTTATCTAGGTCTTGGAAAAGATTTGTTAAGATAGATTCCCAAGTTTGCATGGAAACATAATTTCTTATGTGACAAAAGTTTATTTTTAAAAAGAGTTCTTATCTTCTTTATTTAAGAAATTTCCCCCTTTTATTTTTGTTGAGACAATATCAATATGCTCATGCATGAACATAAATATGTGGCCATGAAAAATAAAACAATATATCATAATAAGATAAGTTATATAAAAATCAATAAGAGCATAATATTAATATCAAGTATTGGGAACATTAGCTTCATCAAGGTAACCCAATCACGTATTGGGAGCCTTAGTTTCATCAGGGCAACCTGGGACTAAGAATATACAAGTCCCAAAAGAAGAAGAAAAAGAAATGAAAAGAAAAAGTAATAATAATAAGAGCAGGTTAGAGGATGTTAGTAAGCATTAGGCTCTAAATATATAATATACATATACTTAATAATATATATATATATAGAGTTAGATTAGGAGCATAATAACAATAATAATAACAATATGATATCATAATAACAAAATAACAATTTGGAATTCTTGGCATGTGCAAGAACAAATCATGAACATGTTGTTGCTTCTACAACTCATGTGAGTTTCAAGAAACAACACCATGGTCATGCTAAGTTATATGACATGGGTAAATAAATAATAGTAGAAGGTTTTCACCTAAGAGTGTTTTTGTTGAATGAAGATGGTAGATGAATGGGGTATTATGTAAGTAGTAAGGAATGGTGTGTAGTGAAGAATTTTGGAAAAGATTGAATGGAAGAGAGTATTTATAGAGAGAATTTGTGGATAGAGAAGTTATGGAGAAATTTTGGGAGAGTTTTGTTATGTAAAATGAGTGTGTGAGAGAAATGGAGGGAGAATGGGTATTTATAGAGTTTTGTGGAGGGAAATTAGATGTAATAAAATAAATTGAAAAAGAAAAATAATTGGATGGAAGGGAGAGGTAGAGGCGCTGGCCATAATGTAGTAGAAGGGGGAAATCGATTTTATTTCTTGTTTTGTAATAAAAAGTAATTAAGATGTGAAGTATAGTAGATGTGAAATTGTATTGAAAATATAAAAAGTAGAAAATAGGTATGTAGGTAGTAAGAATAGGTTGTAAGATAAAGTAGAGATAGATGAATAGTACGATAGGACAATGAATAGTAAATAAGACTGATAATATACCGTTATTAAAAAAATACAAGTACAAATGCGATATCTGTTTTTTTTAGCTACCGAAAAATTACGAAACTGATATTTTTGAAATCCTTATATTATTTCGGACCTAATGATGTTATCAGAATATTTTTACTATTTAGAATCCGTAGACATGCTTTTCGAGACCTGATCCCATTTGGATCCGAAATATACTAAAAATTAGTGAATATGATATTTTTAAGATTTCTAATATTATTGCAAGCTATTATCCATGATTCATTCGATTTCGTTATTTAGGGTTAAAGAACACGGGATTGTCAGATCTAAACTCTAGGGTTTGTTCTAGTTTCTTGTTGACTTTTACGGTTTTTGGTTGACCTTTACGGTTTTTGGTTGACCTTTAATTCTAAGATTAATCATAAACTTAACAAAATTTCAAGGGTTTACACGTGATGTACGCCTTACATATAATATCGAGACTTTCGCGTAACTAAGGTAGTCATTGTTAAGTCTTAATATTGTATGTGGCGGATTACCATGTTTATGGTATCCTTTGGGGTGTGATACTCACTCCTTACTATTTCAGGTACTGATGAGGGCTTGTGTGTGGACCTCCGCTATGATTCCATGGGTTTCGAGATCGACAAGTTTGGAGAGTGACCTAAACAAGTAGAGGACAATATAGGACTTTGAGAAAATTTTTTAAGTGTTTATGTTTCTTACTTTCGATGCAAGACTATAAACTTTAAATTATTTTACTTATTTTAGGCTTTGTGTTAAACTATGCTACCGGGTTGAGCCTAGTCCCCGACCTACATTTTACCCAAGTGGGCTATGATGTTTAATGAGTATTTTCTTCAAAACTTTGAAAAGGTTAATATACTATATTTTCTTTCAATCCCAATTAGGATGAATTTACAAATGGCACTTTGTCGAGTTTCTTAAAATTTAATTAGGTTTTTCATAACTAAAACTGAATTAGAAGCTTACCTAGCTAAATGAAGCCTTGCACATGTCACTTGGAGACGACATGAGTAAAGTAAAATGTGTGGCGAAACAACCATCCTTTAAGCACTTAGGGGTGGGGTCTTTTCATATAAAATGGGTAGAAAATGAACTACCTCACGAGTTTTATGCTAAAGTTGTCCATATTTTAGTCTATTTCTTGAATAAACTTCCTACAAGGGTTGTTAAAGGAAAAACTCCAATCATGGTGTAGTGTGAGAGGAAGCCAATAGCAAGAACTGCCTCACAAGTTTTAGGCTAAGTTGTCCATATTTTAGATTATTTGATGAATAGACTTCCTATAAAGGTTATTGAAGGAAAAACTCCAATCTAGGAGTAGAGAAGAAACCAATCGCAAGCTCTTAAAGTTTTGTTCTATTTATTGTGTGCATAATCCAACTACTAAGAGAACCAAACTAGACCAGAAATCTAAAGTAAGTCTAGGTTATGTGATGTACGATCACCAATCGTATCAAATTATAAAAATTTATAAACCCAAGTTAAATCCTACGATCGAGCTAGGTAAGTATACCTATCTAATATAGTATAGAATTTATCAGGTGTCATCCTCAAGGATCTAAAGAATAAGTACTAATATTACAGTTTAATTAATCTAATTCTCTAAAGTGATATTTAATATTAACACTAATTATATAAACTAGCAAACCTAAGATCAATATGTAAACTTTTTACAATATGTAATCAATCACAAGACATGCTGTCACACCCCAACGACATCCACCACACTCAATTATTTAAACTTAAGTATGACAATCTTAGTCATCCCATAAGTTTACATACCGGGTGTAAGGTGTACTTGCACAATTTTAGGATCACACTTTGAATCAAATAGTTTTAAGAAGGCATACAATAACATTAAGAATAGAAATCACTACAAGATAAATTAGTTAAGTCTTTACAAAAGTTAAGGGGGCATATACCCCTGCCAAAATAATAGAAGTCTATCCAGTCTAAATTCATCTTACAAACATTAGGGTTTAAGTTAAAGAGATTTCCTTAGAAGTCCACGCCTATGACTAGGTCCCGACTTCTTCAAAAGCTCCTTAATCCAAAAAGATAAACCAGTGAAAAGCGTTCTCTTGGAACAACAAAAAATGGGAACACTGGAACAAAAACTAGGGTATAAGCTAACGGGCTTAGTGAGATTCATTTCCAATATTTAATATTCAAAACAACATTATACGAGACAAGTTATTAACAACTATATGAAATGCACAAACAAATGAGCATACAAACATATGACTTCCGAGAGTCATATGTGAATGGATTTACGCCCTCCATTCGGGTGTGGGGTGGTCCATAAGTCATGCAACCATAATCTCGATCTCTTTCTCTTAGTTTTACAACATCTGTTGTTTTATGTAGTAGATTCAAGTGCCTACACCACTTCCATTAACTTAAGCGATCTTGCATCCTTAATGTTAACACAGGCACCTTCGCCTCTGCTAATATACTTTTGTCCCACCAAAGGTATATTAGCTAATGCAATGTGACTCACTACGTGATATGCATGTACAGTTTATTCATATAATCATGGCTTGTAATTATGTAGATTAAGTGCGATCATAGAGAATTTCAGACAATCCAAGTCTATACTAGCTCATACAATGATTTTTCAATAAGTCTCGACTCGATATACTTATCATTCATTCAACTAAGATTAGATCACAACTCATCAAATTTTATCTTTTCCTAATTCTAATGTCACTACGATTACAAGCACATACATGAGCACAACTATTTAAGAAATGAATTCACTCGTACATAGGGAGAAATCACTAGTCGTAGTAAGTCCTCGAGGAGTGGAAATCCCGTCCTCCAATTCACCTAAGTACAAGGAATACCCTCAATGACTATTTCTCATAAAGTTCTAATAAACTTAACAATTCTATTTACCAAGTTCGTCAATTTTTCCTAGTTAAGTTCTAACTTAAAATGGTTTAATAATCTCATTTTAACTCGGAATTGGCATATTATAATCAATTTCTATCTACTCGAAAGATCTATCCATTTCTCACAAGTTAAATCAAACATCCAAGGTCATTTGAGGGTCAAAAAGATACTGTACAGTAGGGTTACGAATTTCCTAGTTTTGAATTATTGTTGAAAATTGTTACTTTTGTTCCATTTAACTTTTTAGATCAACTTATATTGGTTCTACACTTGTAAAGAAACTTCTAGCCAAAGATAAAAGATTAAATACTTATATGATCCTAATGATATTGTCCAAATGAAAATTCAAAGAATCTACTTTTGTAAAAACCGAATTTTGAGTTGAAACTCATTTTCTTGTTTTGAGAAAATCCTTTGCTAAAACTAACATTACTCATTGAAAAATAATTTTCTTATATCACCCATTATCAAGCATTCCATTTTCCACATAAAAAACTTGTTTTGAAGTCTAAAATAAGGTTTTCAAAATTCATCTCTTCATAAATCCAAATTTCTTCCTTGAGTTTTAGAATGAAATAAAGACTTAGACTTGTCTTTTACAAAACTCTCTATTTTAAAATATTTTAGGAAAACTCATCTAAACTTATGAAAATCCAATCCTTAGTAATCTATACAAAGGGCCCATTTATATTTTTGTCTAAATCTTCATTTTGAGTTAGATAATAGGTTTAAAAATGATCTTGGCTTAGATCGAATTTTCAAAATTGTTTTTGAGCATATCTTTTGAAAAATCCATCAACACTTATGAAAATCATCCTTTACATATCCTATTTTAAGAGCTTTCCATTTCTTGAATAAAATCTTCATTTTTGAGTTTAAACATGTTTTTAAACCATGTCTTGGCCTAAATCCTAAATAAGATTTTTATTCTTAAAAGTAGCTTTGAAAATCACCTTGATTCTTGTAAAAAGTCTTGATGATATACATCCACTAAACCTTCATTTCTTCAACTAAAACTTCCATTTTGAGACCTAGAAAAGGGTTTTTGAATATCTTGCCTAATACGAATTTCACTATTTTTATTCAAGTTCAAATCTAATCTGCACATAATATGAGCATATATATAAAAAAAATACATGGATAAGCTCTAAACCTATAGATCTAAACATAAACATAACCAAAGCTTCATAAAAATTAGATCTACAAAGTATAATAAAAATATGAAGATAATAAAGTCTTAAAGACAACAAATATAGCAATATTATTATAGATCATCAACAAGAGTGTTTCAAATTTTGGCATCATCATCTCTTGTCTTTAGGCATTATGGAGAATCCTTTGATGCATGAAACCTCCATATAATTATACCTATAGCATTTATGGAAGCTTAAGAAGAAAGTTTACTTGAAGAATCTCCAAGAATGGAGTGTGGAAGCAATTTTTTTAAATGGAGGCAACTTGGCTTCATTGCAAGAACAAGGCTAAGAAAGAGTTAAAGAGGGAAAAAAAAGTAAATGATGTAGGGTTGTAAAGGAGGAAAGTGTGTAAGTCTTTAACTAGAGAGAAAAGTGCATTAAAAGAGTGTTAAATAAATGGGAAACGAAAAAAAATAAAGGGGCAGAATTTTTTTTTTTTTTTTTTGTGGGGGGGGGGGGGGGGGGGGGGGGGGGGGGGGGGGGGGGAGGTGCTGGACGTGATTTACAAAGGGAGAGAGAGAGGAGTGTAGTTAATTTGTAACTTAAATTTCGAAAGTGTAACTTGCGTTACTTAATTTGATAACTAAAAGAGACTTTAAATCATTAAAAAAAAAGAAATGGATGTTTTTAGGAGTGTGGTCAGCTGCCATGGGAGATGGAGTGAAGAAAGAGTGAAAGAAAACATGATTAATGTGTAGAAATGACAATTGAAGTGTACTTGAGAGTATGGGTTGAAAAAATATTTTTTATAAGAAAATATATAAAATAAAATTAAGAAAAATATTTTAATGAGTGGCAGAATTTTCATAATAAAATTAAATAATTAATTGAATTATTTTAGTATTTCAACAAATATGTTATCAATACGACCAAAATTTGCTTATATAAGCTATATTGATACTTTTAGATTCAGAAAAATTATGAACTCGATATTTTGAAATCCTTATGAAAATACGAGTCTAAAAATATTAAAAATATATTTATAATTTTCTTAGCCCTAGGATACTCTTTCCAAGAATAGTATCCAATCGGGTTCGAAATAAGCCGAAAATAAACCAATCTGATATTTTTAAGAAATCAAATATTATTACAGACGATTCTACACATTTTACTTAATTTTCGACTTCTTGGTTTACGAAAATGGAATTTTCGGATCTAAACTGTAGGGTTTAACTTGAGATCTGTTGACTTAAGGTTTCCTGTTGACCTCCCGACTTAGGGTTAAGGCTTAGGATTACTCTAAAAACCAAGGGTTTACACATACTGTCATGCCTTAAAGGGTATCCTAAATGCGACAATCCACCACACTTAATGTTAAAGCATAATATGACAACCTTAGTTATCTCAAAAGCTTTGATATCGGGTGTAAAGCGTACCTTCATGATCATAGAGGACCAACTTTGAAATAAGTTATTTAATAAGACATTCATACTACCAGTTAAGAATGGAAATCACAATATAAACACCTTAAATATGGAATATAAAAGTCTTACAAATATTAAAGGGGCATTTCCCTATCAAAAGATATAGTCCTTCATAGTCTATCTATATCAATTACATCAGAGATTTACTTTGAAATCTAAGTCTACATAGTCTTTGACTTCATCCAAAAACTCCTGAATCCGAAAGGTAGTACCTGTGAAAAGCATATCTTAGGCATCAACTAAAGGTAGGGGTACTGCAATAAATATCTATAAGGGGATAAGCTTCCTTGCTTAGTGAGAATTATCTTCACAAATAAAGTACTCGAGCAATCAATTCAAATAAGTTATTTATACATGCATATGAGTTGCAACAAATACATGAGCAAAAATACATATGATTTTTTGGGAATCATACGTTGAATGGATTTACTCCTCCATTTGGGATTAAGTGTTCCAGGCCATAAAGACCATAATTCACAAATGAAGTTTTTTAGGTTTTATACGGGCCACTACTAGCCACTAAAATGTAGTTATTTCGGGTGTCTACCGACCATTTTAATCTGGCAAATATTCGCCATAAAATAGATTTTCAGATTCTACGGACCTCACTACTATGCCCTCGTCCATTAAGGGTATAGTAATAAATACAATGTGACTCACTACGTGTTATACATGAATCATTTTGTTAAAGTAATCATGGCATAATATTAGGTATTTTAATAGTGATCATAGAGTTTGCAGACATATCATTTCTATGCTAAATCAAACATTATTTATTTAACAATTCCAACCTCAATTTTCTTAACACCATTTCAAACATATATGTAAGGCACATGCGCTTTCATGTTTTTATCTTTTCCTAATTTGAGTGCTGCCAATCTACAAGCAAAAACATAAGTATAAAAATATAGAAAATTAAACTCACTCGGCCATGATAGTAGAAAGCTCCTAGTTGAAGTAGTCCTATGGATATGTAAGGCACATGCGCTTTCATGTTTTTATCTTTTCCTAATTTGAGTGCTGCCAATCTACAAGCAAAAACATAAGTATAAAAATATAGAAAATTAAACTCACTCGGCCATGATAGTAGAAAGCTCCTAGTTGAAGTAGTCCTATGGATAAGGAAACTAGGTGTCACGCCCCGAACGGTACCCTAAACGTGGCAGTCCGCCGTACACAATATTAAAGCCTAAGAATGACCACCTCAGTCACGCGAAGGCTTCCGTACTATGTACAAGGCGTCTAACACATAAAGGAGACAAATCGGAATGATACATTTTATGTTGATACAATTGAGTAACAATGTAAAGGAAATACAATCCACTATACTCCAAATACAAAACACTATACTTCAAAATACAGTTCATCAAACTTCAATTACATTCATCCCAAGACTTCACTACATAAAACTATTACAAGGCAAATCGTAAAGCTTAGCCAAAAACTTCAAGCATTCTTATATCTTGCCGGAATCCCGAAGTCATTCTCGACTTCAACCATCTTGGTCCCCACTTAGCATTCTTGGAATAACCTGCTCATTTAAACAACTATTGGGGTATAAGCTACACTAGCTTAGTGAGAATTCCCTTAATTCCGTACCATAACAAACAAGTTATTAATCAATCATATGCTATGCATGAACAAACACGTGAGCAAGCAATTATGCATGGGTAACCGGAACCCACACACAGAACGGATTTACGCCCTCCGTATCTTGGGTTAGGAATGGTATTGAGTCTACACGACCGCTGCTAGTCCCCAAGCCCTGGCTCTTAGCACTCGACTCGGCTAGGCTCATACAAGGATGCATCCACATGCGCCTTAGTACCCTAGAATGAGCTCTGATACCGGGTCTCATTACTCAAACGAGTCCTCGGACCATACCGATCGACCTGCGTAGGAGTAGCACGCTACCAAATGCAATATGTCTGATGCGATGCATGATCAATTTACTTTTTGCTTAGGTCAAAATATTTATACATTCTTTAGAGTGACCAGGCAATATCATACACATAAATAATATGAACCGTGCAGTTATCCAATCAAATCGTGGTTTCGATATGCTTTAGTATTCCTTGGCATACATTCATCACAGTCTCATCATATATCCCATCCCCATTCATATCGATTTTTATCTTGTTCCTAAAATTCTAATGCGACTAATTACAAGCACAATCAAGGTAACAAAACAAGGAGAAAACTCACTCAGCCATTGGATCACCGGTCTTCTAGTAATAATAATCCGGTGGTAGGGAATCGTCGAACTCGGGATAACCTAAAAAGGAAGAAATACTCTAATCAGTATTTCAACTCAAACTAATCCAACGACTTCATACGAACTTATCAAATTCGTAATTCGCGTCCTAAGCGGGAATTCCAACTTAAAACGGCCATAACTTGGTCATTTTAACTCGGAATCTCGCAAATTTTATATCGATTTCTATCTACTTCGGAAGAGCTTTCTAAATACGAAGTTTAAATCAAGTTTTGAAAATATCTAAGCCTCGGAATTGAGGGATCAGATCTGTACAGCGGGTTATCAATTCCAAAAATGCGGTTTTCATGAATGCACTTGAGATTCCTAAGTATAAATGAACTAAATGCAATGGTAATGATTTTCCCTATCATGAATGTCATGATGAACTTAATGAGTCTATGTTCTTATAACTTTTTAGATTTAAAGAATTTAAAATAAACTTTTCTTAGAAACCATTTCATACCAATGTTTAGTAAGTGAATTTACTACACTTGACCACACCTACATATTACAAGGATTTTCTTTAGAAAAACTCTACTTTGTTTAAAGAAATTTTGACCCTTATATTAGTTATATCCTAAGGCCTTTATTTCTTTAAAAAATCCTCATTTATAAACTTTTAAGTGGGTCTTTTACTATGGGGTTTCCAAAAATCCGAATTTAGAAAATTCCATTTCAAGTTGATTCCTTTAGAAAAATATATTTTATACTCAAAACTTTAAGTATTTATTATACTATCCTAAGGACTTCATTTATTTAAGAAAATATCATTTTTGAAGTTGGAAAAATAGTGTTTTCTAACCCTACATCCATTATTACGAATTTTGTCTACATGACTTTTAGCTCAAAACTTCTATGGACTTCATTTCTTGTTTCCAACATTTTCTTTAGTAAAAACTCATTTAGACTCATGAAAAATACTACTAAACATTATCTATTACCCATAGGCTTCATTTCTCTTGTAAAATACATGTTTAGAAGTTGATAAAAGTGTTTTTGACCTAGGTTTCAAAGTCATCCGAATTTACACAAGTTCATATTTTGAAAAGTGTTTTCCTTTTTGACTTTATTAACTTATCTAACCATAGATCTATATACTAGGAAGGATATTTACTAAAGACAAAAGCATTAAAGACTATTAATGCACATAAACACAAAATAATAATGAAACTTAAATGCCTACATGATATAGTAAAAATGATGATCTACTTATCAAATGCTTAAATGAGTTTTGAAAACATAAAAACTATATTTTTATAAAAGATCTTTTGTTTAAAACTTTTTGATGAGAACATAAAGCTTTTGGTATGAAAGCTTCTTTAAAAGTTAGATCTACTTTGTAATGGTTCGGTATTCTTGTTTTGATATCTCCTTGACCCTAGCAAAAGCTCATGGGGTCCTTTGGTTGGAAATATCCAAGAATCACTTAGCCATAACAAAGTTTGAGTGGAAGGAGTGAAACTTACTTACTTGAAGTGGAATGGAGATGAAAAGAAGAATGGAAGTTGTGTGTGTGTGGGGGAGCCTCAAAACTTTCGGCCAAGAGAGGGAATGAGAGGGTTTTTTGGAGAGCTTTTCACTTTTCAAAAATTGAGAAAATGAAAGAATGAAGAGAGAGAGAGGAAATATAGTTTATATATGAAATGGATTTAGGTTAAAAGAAGAAGGAAAATTTTAAATGGAGCATGGATGGGGGGACTATTCACGCCGGTTTGGGAGCCTTGTGGGGGAAGGGAATTTGATTTGTTTCCTTTAATTTGGCTTTGATTTGATTTTTGTCACTTGTCATAAATTTGTAAGAGATGAAGGGACAAAAGTTATGGAAGAATGGGGTTGATTTGAGTGATGGTAAGGGTTAGACTTGTAGGGTAGGCTAATAGGTAGACTAGGTAGTACTTTATAAATAGTGAGGAATAGTTGACAAGACAATTTAATTTCCGGTAGTATTGGAATACGAATAAAAAGGCTATAACTGTATTTTTCGTAAGCCGGGAAATTATGAAAAATATATTTTTGAAATCCTTATTTTATTTCGATTCAAATGAGTATTCATAAAGAAATTTTTGAAATTCTAGTTCCGGGGCACGCTTTTCTATAATGGGTCTCGGGATGACCCGGAATTGAAATTTTCTCAAAATTTGATCTTTTCTTGTTTCGAAATATAATCAAGAACTATATTCAAAATTAAATTTTCTTATAAAATTTCTTATTTAGAAACCGAGGAAAAGCCGGAATTAGGTTTCTAAGTCTTTCTCACAAAGCTTGAATTAAACCGGGTTAGGGTTTCATTTTCGGTTTTCCCGTAAGTTTACTTGATTACTAGGAAATCCGGGTATACATTATAAAAAAAATAATAATAATAATAAAATTGTGTAATGAAATAAGATGAAAGTGCAAAAGACTAATCAATTACCGGTAAAAAACTGAAAATACGATAAAAAGGTTATAATTGTAACTTTTATAACACGAAAAATTATTATAACTGATATATTTAGAAATCTCATGGAATTACGAGTCTAACGGTACTAATGGTAATTTTTGATATCTCGAGCCCCGGGACACGCTTTCAAGTCTGTATCCGAAGGGTTCGAGAAATAGGTCAAAAATTTACCAATCTGATATTTTTATACAAACTTATTATTTACTACGAACTATTCTACTTATTTAAACTACACCTTGGCCTCTCGCTCGGTTAAGGGCATTAGATTGCCGAACTTAAGCTATTGTATTCCGGTTAGGGTTTTCCGAATGACTTTCCGGATTAGGTATTGCCAAGTTGGAAACTGAGATTTTGTTTTATACAACGTATTTAGTTTGAAAATTTATTTTAAATTTTATTTTTATAAGTATTTAATATCTCTCACTGCTTTCGGAAATCTTGAATTGAATTTTATATCCGGAGTTATATCGGTAATGGTTACCAGATTTGATTTTCTTGAGTTCGAGCCAAATATCGATTTTTGGAATGATTTTGGGGAAATCTTGATTTTTATAATTTCTTTGAAAAAGGATCTTATAGTGTTTTGTTTTCGAATTTATTTTTTGCTTCGATTTAAGGTTTTATGAACAATTGGTTAACTTAAGGATTATTTAATTTGGTTATTTTGTTCTTGAATTCTTCCTTCTTAAGATCACGATATTTCAATTTCTAACTTGTTCTATGATTCTTGGTAGTTTGATTTGATCGTTAGGGCTTTTATTGTGATTTCCGTCTCTTAGGATTATTATTCTGGTGTTTGGGGAATTTCCAAAGTCTATGTTTTATTATTGCAGATAAGTTTTCTTAATCGTGCCAAAGCCTAGTTATGGAATTGGCCTTGGTGAGATTTCCTGATCCCTCAAATTGTCATGTTTATGATTAACTTGCTTTTTAGCAAATTATAACTGTGTTTTATTTCTATCTGATTTTTATGAATTATAGATTAGGTAAGCAGTTTATCTTAACGTAATGGTTTTTGGACTTAAGGACTTTTGCAGTCCTTATTTTATTTTTTAGATTTTCTCAAGACTAATGAATTCTTACTTTCATTTATATGTCAGACTCGTTCAAAGTTCGGTTTTAATTTGGAGTGATTTTAAGGTTTACTTTCGAAGTTCATTTGAAAAAATTTTATTGAAATTTCCGGGGCTTACACTAGGGCTCTATCTTTGCCTAAACAAAGAAATACCCCAAATAAGTCTTTTTAGAAGTTCTACTTCAACTTGCAAATTCCATTTTACTAAATTCGTTAAAAATTCGTATGGAGAAAATTTGAACTTAAAATGGCCATAACTTGCTCATTTAATTGGGAATTTCACATATTATATACCGTTTTCTACCTACTCGAAAGATCTATCTACTTTTAATTATTTTTATCATAAAGTCATCTAGGTTTCCAAAGGATATGGTACAAAATAGAGACGAAATCTTAGCCCTTAAAACATATTTTCCAACTTTTTATCACAAAAAAATCCCATAGAAAACATATAAAATTTATATATTTGAAAAATCCTTTTGATACATATGCAACTCATATATACATATGATTCTAATGATGTTGTCTTAATCAATGATTTTTCATAAAAAAATCTTGTGTTATAGCTTGAAAAGTGAAGTTTGACAATTTTATTTTAAGTTGTTGAATTAAAAACTAAAGATTATTATGTGATATAATTATTTTTCTCTATCTCTTAAAAGATATTTAGATTAAAAAATTTTAGTTTTTCCAAGTTATCTACCAATTTTTATTCCCTAAGTAGATTTTACTTGGGGAGTTGATTTTAACTTGTTTGAAAATCTTATTTTGATCTTTGTACTTATTAAAATGTTAGTGAGGATCTCATAAATAAATTTTTAAGAAAATTATCTTAGCAATGTATTATCAACATTAAGGTCTTAATGTAGTTTGAAAAGAGAGTAAGAATTTCTTGTTAATTTTTGAAAGGTCTTTGTATATTAACAACACTAAAATCTATGGTGACCTATGTAAAAAATTCTTTAAAAAGCAATTTTGTTGAAATAAAATCCTAAATTCCAGGGAAACTTTTCCTAAGTGATAAATTACATTTTTAAATTGAGTTGAGCTATTTTCCTTTTACTTAAGAAAAAACCTTTTTATGCTTATTAAGACAAGAATCAACATGATCATGCATGAATAGGGTTTATAGCTAATAAATATGACAAAAATAACTAATAAAAAAATGAAAAATATAGAGATAAGCAAATAATAAATATCAAATATTGGAAGTCTTAGCTGATTCAAGGCTTTCAGACTTAGACATGGGTAAGTCCAAAAAGAAAAACAAAAGAAATAAGAAAATTTGTTTTAACTTGATGAGGATAAGTCTAAGACTAGAAAGCCTAGTCTTAATATAAAAGCATGGAATAAATAAATAATTTGCAAAGCATAAAAAATAAATAACGATTATATTAGTGAGCTTATATGCTCTAAGAAATATATACATACATAAATATATTTAATATAATATAGAAGTTAGATTAGAACGATAATAATAATAATAATAATAATAATAATAATAATAATAATAATAATAATAATAATAATAATAATATGATTTATTCATTAACAAGAACAAAATATGAACATAGTTGCTTCCATAACACTTAGATGTTTAGAAAACATACACCATGGTCATGTTAAATTACATGACATGATAAGGAAATATTTGTAAGAATATTACCTAAGGTAGAAGTATGGATGGTAGAAAGAGAGAGGTTGTGGTAGTATGATGATAGTAGAAATGTGGGAAGATGAGAAGAGATTTTTGGAGAGAAAAGTGAGTAGTAATTTTGAGAGAGTTTTGTTATGGTAAATGAGTGTGTGAAACAAGTTAAGGGAAAGGAGGTTTTTATAGGGTTTTGTGGAGGGAAAATTGTGTGAATTAAATAAAATGAGAAAGAGAAAAAAATTGAGAGAGAGAAAGGGAAGGAGGCGCCGGCTATAGAGGAGAGAGAGGGAAGATTATTGTTTATTTTGTATTTTTGTTTATGAAAAGTAATAATTTGTAAGGTATGATGTGAATAAAGTTGTATGTGAAAAATAAAATGTAAGAAATAAGTATGGTAGAGTGTAAAAATAGATGATAGAAAAAGAAATAGGTAAATAGTAATGAATAGTATAGAATAGTACTATGAATAGTACATAAGACAAATTAGTACCGGTAGTAAAGAAAATATGTGTAATTAGGTTATATATGATATTTTTAGATATTGAAAAATTATAAAACTGATATTTTTGAAATCATTATATTTTTACGAGTCTAACGGTGTTGTCGGAATTTTTTTACCATTTGGTGCACCGGGGCTCGATTTTCGAAAACTGATCCCGTTCGGATCCAAAATGAACTAAATTTTAACGAATATGATATTTTGAAGCTTCTCTATGTTATTATGGACTATAATCCATAATTATCTCAATTCCATTGTTTATGTAGGATTACCAGATCTAAATCTACTAAGGTTTGTTATAGATTTATTGATTTTAGGGCTTTCGGTTAACCTCCGGTTTAGGGTTTAAGCATAAATCGTAGAATAAAATCTAGGAGCTTACAACCTACCCTCCTTAAAGAACATTTTGTCCTTAAAACTTGGCTTTCATACCTGATTCTTCAAACAGACTCGGGTATCTCCTTTGAAATTCATCCTCGGCCTCCCAAGTGGCTTCCTCATGAGAATGATTTCTCCACAACACCTTAACATACCGAATCTCTTTGTTCCTGAGTTTCTTGATTTTGCGATCCATAATCTAAACAGGATGCTCCTCATATGTAAGGTTTTCTTTCAACTGTACCAGCTCTAGCTTCACGATTCTATTAGGATTTGGTACATATTTCCTTAATATTGAGACATGAAACACATTGTGTATACCCAGCAAATTTGGAGGCAATGCTAAGCGATAAGCCAAATCACCAATCCTTTCAAGAACTTCAAATGGTCTAATGTACCTTGGGCTTTGTCACACCCCATAGGGGTATCCTAAACGTAACAGTCCGCCACATGCCATATAAGACTCTCGAATTACTATCCAAGTCTTTCGGGAGTCTTGTATAGATGTAAGGCGTTCATTTACGACAATAGAATACTCTATTCAATGGAGTTAAAAAGTTTAATTTGGCATTCAATAGCATTAGATAATAAATCAAAACGCATAAGCAATAAGTTACAAAGTATAAGGGGCATTCCCCCGCAAAAGAATATTTAAAGGTCCATTACAGTCACCCAGAGTTTCTTGGTTTCATGTGGAAGTCTAAAAAAATCTGAATACAACTTCTATAGGAAACGCCTAGCTCCTGTACCTGAGCTATAGCCTGTCTCGGTCTAAGCCATATAAACTGGTGCTGCAATAAATAGAAACTATAGGGGTGTAAGCTATACTAGCTTAGTGAGTGAAAACTTCCATGATCACAATTATAACACATCCATCAAACCAGTGATTAATCAGACAAATGATATGCATCAAACACGTGAATTCAACAAACATATGACCAGCCGAAAATCATATGTGGATGGACTTGCGCCCCCATCCCGGGTTAGCAGATTAACGAATCCTGCGTACGATGCCGTTTAGGCTGATGGTCAACCAACTTATAAATTTCGTTTTATGGATCACGATTAACCAACTCAATAATTCGTTTTATGGATCATGATTAACCAACTTTTACACCGTTTAGGACACGGAAAACCAACCAATGCTAATGCTCCATCCCCATTGTGATATGAATGAGTTCAAATTCATCTTCAATTCCGAATAATCAATTATACTAATTATTTTAAGTGACCAATCAATATCAACAGACAGTCAATCCTAGCTCATCTATGTAAGCAAGGATTAATCATACGACTTCGATATTCTTTAAATTCAACTTCTCATAACAACATCAAACATATATAATTCCCGTTCAACCCCATCATGCATATTCATTTTATCTTTACCATGTATCTAGTGCAACTACCATTACAATCACAAACAATAATTGAAATCAGAAGTGATACTCACTCGGCCATGGTTCACCGGTCTTTTAGTAGTAATAGTCCGGTGGTAGAGAATCATCGGGTTCGGGATTACCTAAAAAGGAAGAAATACCCTAATAAGTATTTTATCACTTAACTAATCTAAACTACATCTCAAAACTTAGTAATTTCGAAATTATAATTATTTGCGGAAGTCCCGACTTAAAACGGCCATAACTCGGTCATTTTAACTCGGAATTTTGTAAATTGTATATCGATTTCTATCTACTTCAAAAGATCTATCTATTTCTAAAATTATTTTCAAGTTTTGAAAATATTTGGGTCATGAAATAGAAGGATCAGTTCTGATCAATAGCGGTTCCCATTTCCAAAAAAATAGTTTGGTAATTGTTTGAAATGTTTTCACTTGATAAATCATGTATACATGTAATATTATTGATTTCCTAACATGAATGACATGTGATGAGTTTAATGTATGCATGACCTTGATGATTTTTACTAAAAGAAATTTTTTAGAACTCTCTATTTTGTAAGACTTCAACAATAACTACTTTTAAGAAATCTAGTTTCCTAACTTGATAACTCACTTGTGTTTGGGGATTAATTCTTAGGAATTTCTAATTATCTTGGTTGAAATTGAGTCATATAATATACTACCTAAGACCTTCATTTTCACATAAGAATTTGCATTTTATACTTTGCAAATATGTTTTCAAATAGGATTTACTCAAAAACCCGAATTTTTTGAAATCTAATTTTCTTTTTTTTTTGAATGATTCATTTGGGAAAAACTTGTTTAATGCATCAAAATTTAAGACTTTATTATACTTATTCCTTAAGGACTTCATTTATTACATAAAACTTTTATTTTGAGCTTGGATAATAGGTGTTTTTATGGTCTTTATCCAAAATTACGAATTTCACAAGTTGACTAATAACTCAAAATTTTCCATCTTGTTTCTACTCTTTGTTTTACACATTAATCTCATCAAAACTCATTTCAACTTATAAAAATCACGACTCAATGATACCTATTACCTATACCCTTCATTTTTCACATAAAACATGAGTTTTAGAGTTGATATAAGGGTTTTTAAAATGTGGCTTTGAAGTCTACGAATTTTTCTTTGAATATTTCGAACAAAAGCTTTTCCTTTTCAAGTTTTTTGTTGTATCTGCTTAAAGATCCACTAACTACCACATTTATATACACAAGACCAAATCTTTATGAGTATTAATATATGAAAACACAAAATATCCATGTGATCATGAATGTCAAGTATAATATGAGTATCTAAATGCTATATCTACTACTTATAATGTATGAAAAGGAGTTTAAAAGCTTGATCATGGATGTTTATGCAAGATCTCTATATTTATATGCATGAACATGAAAATATTTCAACAAAAACTCATTCAAACACAAGATCCACTCTTGTGATGGGTTGACATTCATGTATTAGCATTTTCTTGTCACTATCAAATGCTCATGGGGACTTAAAGTGAAAATACTCATGAATAGTCTTGCCATTATAAGATTAAATGGTAGAAAGGCTTAAGATTCATCACCTAAAGATAGTTTAAGTGAAGAAATGGAGAAGAATGAAGTTTGTTTTGTGTGTGTGTATGTGTGTTAGGGGTGGAAGTCACGGCAATGGAGAGGAAAAAGGAGAGGATTTTGTGAGTCTTGAACAAATGAAATGAGAATGGAAGAGAGAGAAAATTAAAAGACTATTTATATTAAGTGAATTATGGTTTGTTTTAAGTAATAAAAGGAAATAAAAATAAGCAAATTGGAGTCAAATTGGGGGGATGTGCGCGGCCATCCTTGGAGTGAGAGAGAGGGAAGTTGAATTTGTTTGAATTTGTAATTTATGTAATAAATATGTATTAAATGTGATAATTGTTTAAGAGAAAAATTTCTTGGAAAAGAAAATATAATGAGTATTTGTAAGGATGTAAGACTAGGGTATGGTTGTGTGTGTAGTAGGTTGTACTTGTGAATAGTAATAATAGTAGACAAGACATTTACTTTACTGTAGTAAAGAAAATACGGAAAAGAGGCTATAACTGTAATTTTTATAACCAGAAAAAATTATAAAACTTATATTTTTGAAATCCTTATAAAATTTTGGTTCTAAAAAGTATTTCGGTTCTGAATTTCTAGTTCCGGGGCTTGCTTTCCGAAATGGAGATCGGGAAGGCCCGTAATAGAAAATTTTTGGAAATTAAAACTTCTATGGTTTAAATATAACTTAAAAACAATATTCACATTGATTTATTTTATAAAAAGTCCTTTCGATTTGAATCGAAGGAAACTAGAATCTAGGGTTTCTAGGTTTCTTTCACAAAGCTTGAACTAATTCGTTTAGGGTTTCGTTTTCTAGTTTCCGAAGTTTACTTGATTACTAGGAAAACGGGGTTTACAGCTTTGCTTCCCTTGTGCTCGAACTCGTTATAACTCTTTTAGTTCCAATGTACCTTGGCCTTTCTTTTTTTGCTCCTTCGATAATTTGTGCTCTCTCTCCACCAATTCTGTAAAGGTTCGAATGTTAACCTCCTTCAATCTCATCCTTAAATCTTCATCCAAGCCATTCAGGAATACTTGTAAGACTGAAGAGCATACTGTGAAAACCTACTAAACTCCATCTCGTATTGTTTCAATCATCCGTCCTTTTATGAGATATGTGCAGGAAGTCGACACTGTATCTTACTCTTAAACTGCCAGGAAAGTAATTTTCCAAAAACTCATGTCTGAACATGTCCCAGGTAATAGGTGGCGGTAAGTTATGCTTTTCGATTCCCACCAAATTCTAGCATTGAATCTTAACATATGTCTCGTAACTTAAACGGAGGTGGTGCAGTACTTCTATGCTGCAAAAGATCTCTCTATTATGCTAGCCAATCCTCGCTTCATTCATCTTTCCAAAAGCTCCATGGAAGTACGATTGCTTTTAATGAAGTCTAGAAGTGAAGTTTGTATTGTCGGGTGG
Organism: Combretum micranthum; assembly: GCA_024138025.1. Taxonomy (NCBI): domain Eukaryota; kingdom Viridiplantae; phylum Streptophyta; class Magnoliopsida; order Myrtales; family Combretaceae; genus Combretum; species Combretum micranthum. Next base: position 233,754 of record JAMXBD010001127.1, on the reverse strand, counting down.
TGGTGGCGGAGGCAAAGGCACATGTGTGACTGAGTATCATATGGTAACGAGTCTTTCTACAAATGCTTTTAGTGCTTGTTGAGGCAGTGCTAGTGCTGGTGCCGTATGTTTATGTTTTGTTGTTGCACCAAGGTGTTCAAAATCTGCATCTACTGACCAAGTGTGGCCTAGAGATCGCCCTGCGAATTAGGGGGCAGAGTTGCTCGAGGTGCTTCTAGTTGATTTCTTTCATCAGGTTGGTTATTTGATGCATACCATTCTCTTGCACGTCCTCATCTAGGTCGGCTGTTTAAATTTTTAGTTACGTGAGTTTTAATGACAATTATTAAGTCTTTAGGTAAGCAACACTTTCAAACTAGAAATACTTAATAAATTGAAACATTCAAGGGCATGAGACCCATACATAAAGAGATCAAAGTTAACGACAAAAGCTTCCAGTGGAAATTGCCACGCCCCAACGGGTACCCTAAACGTGACAGCCCGCCGTACACAATATTAAAACTCAAGAATGACTACCTTAGTCACTCGAAAGCTTCCATGTCAGTACAAAGCATACATTCACATCAAAGGGGGACCGGTGGAGTAATACATTTTAAGATATTGGCATGGGAACATGCAAAATAACACTTAATATATTTCATTGAAATAAAAAGTTTTACAACTTCTATGGGGCATTCCCCTGATCATTTTTATAACAACATGGTCTTACTAAGGTAAATAATTAAAGCTAGAAGATTTTAGAAGAAATTTACTCTAAGACTTCATAACAAAGTTCCTCCAAAAGCTTCCCAAAATAAAGATTCTACCCGGATGATCAAGATGGTCTCGGGTGCAAATAACAATCTTGCAATATCAAAAGTCTATAAGGGTATAAGCATGACTAGCTTAGTGAGATATTCCTTATGCAAAAGTACTCATAACAGGCATTCAATCAAGTTCATTAAACAAGCATATGAAATGCAACAACCATATGATCAAACACTACATACGACTATCCGGTTTCGTATGTATGATGGATTTACCCCTCCATCGGTGGTTAGGGAATAATTTGAACTGGGCCCCAAATGACCTCCTTAAAAGTTGCGCGCGTCTTGGGGTTCCAACGAACCATACTACTAGTCCTCGGGCTTTCCTTACCCAAAGCGATCGATCCGGTTCGGCTACAACTTGAGGCCATATTCTCCGAATGTCCTAAATCCTCAAGATGTAGCTAGGCGGCTTACCTTTTCATCCACGTTGAGGAGTAGTAGCAAAAAAAATGCGAAATAATATTCTAAGTGATATGCATGAGCAATTTATTTAGAGGGAATCAAATCCGACATTAATTTATTTAAAGCGATCAAACAATAATTGCACACATAGCAATACATACATAGAAATAATTATATCAATCATAGATCCGGTTGCGATATACTTATCGTTCATTGATCGCACATAACAATTCATATACATAATTCCCATGATAACCCGCATGCATATCGATTTTATTTTTTCCTAACATCTAGTGCTCTATTCTATAAGTACATGCACGAATACATAAACGTAAAGGAAACTTACTCGTCCATAGTGATCTTTTATGAGTCGAAGCAATCTTCGGAGAAGAGAAGATCTTGGTCCTCGACACCTAAGTAAAAGAAATACCCGAAGTGAATATTTCATCCAAGATCTACTCAAATTCTCTAATTCTATCTTATTGAATTCGTCAAAATTCGCATGAATGGAAATTCCAACTTAAAATGGACATAACTTGCTTGTTTTAACTCGGAATTTCGCATATTATATACCGATTTCTACCTACTTGAAAAGATATATCCATTTCTAAGGTTATTTTTATCAAAAGAAATCATTTAGGTCTCGGAATAATGATGTACAGAATTGATACGAAAATTCCAAATTTCAAACTCAAGTTTTCAAACTTTTCTCCATCCAAAAATCTTTGTACCAAAAATGGATATTTGGTTGGTTGAAAAATCCTTTGAATATATATATATATATATATAGACTCAAATTATAAGCATGAATTTAGTGATGTTATCTTAATAATGATTTTTGTAAAACAAAGTGTCTTAAAAGTGAGAAAATGCTAAGACTTGACAATTCCCTTTTTAGTTTTGTTGGGAAAATTTCTTAAATTATTAAAGTAGTATTTCCTCCATTTCTTAATATTGAGAGTAATTAAATTTTCAAAAAGTAATTTTAGTCTTGTTAAGATTCTTACAACTTTATTCTTAGTGTTTGAAAAATATAGTTTTTTTAAATATTTCTTAGTTATGTGTTCTAAAGTTTTTCTAAAGTTAGATCCACTTTAGATAAATAATATCAATGATCTTATAAGTTATTTATTCTTTTTATTTCCTAAGTAAAGCTTATCTTTAGAAAAGTTATTCTTTGATAATTTTGTAAAACTTGTCTAGACTTTAGTATTTTAGAGTGCTGGTAGAAAACTTCGATAAATGAGTTTAAGAAAACCTTTATTGAATAATGACTTAGCAATATTAGTTCTCAAAGAAACTTTCCTATTTCATTGGTTTTAAAAAGAGAGTATGTGATATTTTACTCTATGTATACTTGGATGAAATCCCATGTACTATTATTATTAGAAACTATGATGAACTTTTCTAACTTTGGAAAAGATTTGTTAAGATTAAAACTTTGTGTTTTTATGGAAAAATCATTTCTTACATGTGAAAAATTTACTTTTAAAGAGATTTCTTATTTCCTTTACTTAAGAAAACTCTTTTACATAGTTGTTGAGACAATATTAATATGTTCATGTATGAATTAGAATGTGTAACTATAAAAAATATAACAATATCACATAATAAGATAAGATATGTATAATAATAAATAAGAGCATAATAATAAAGTCAAGTATTGGGAACCTTAGCTTCATCAAGGTATCACGGGACTAAGAATAGACTAGTCCCAAAAAGAAAAGAAAAGAAGAAAATTTGTTTTAACTTGATAAGAACAAGTCTAAGACTAGAAAGACTAGTCTTAATAATAGCATGAAATAAATAAATAAATTGCAAGGTATAGAAATAAATAAATAACAAGTGAGCTTACATGCTCTAAAGAAATAAATATACACAGTATACATAATACCATATAGAATTTAGATTAGAACAAATAATAATAACAATAATAACAACAACATAATAATAACATAATGGAAGACATAAACATGAACAAAAACAAAACATGAACATATTGTTGCTTCTTTAACTCTTATGAGTCTAAGAAATATACACTAAGCTCATGCTAAGTTGTATGAATATAATGAGTATGTGTAAGAAATTTTACCAAAGGTTATGTGTTTGTTGAAGAGGAAAAGATTATGTTGTAGTATTATGTAGGAAATGGTTTTATGGAGAGAAGAGAGGACTTGGGAGAGAATTTGAGAGAGAGTGTTTGTGGAATATTTTGGTAGAGTTTTAGTAGGAAATGAGTTGTGTGAAAGAATAAAGGAAGAAAGTGGTGTTTATAGCGTTTTGGAGTGGAAATTAGGTGTAATTAAATAAAATGAAAATGAAAATAAATTGTGATGAGAGAGAGGGAGTGGACAACAAGGCTTTGAATAGGAGAGAAAAATTGATTAATTTTGTTGTTTTGTAATAAAAAGAAGTAATATGTAAAGTGTGATGTGATTAAAGTTGTATGAGGAAGGTAAATTATAACGTATAGGTATGGTAGTGTGTAAAACTAGAGTATAAGAAAAAGTAAAGATAGAGACTTAGTAATGAATAGTAGAAATAGTACTATGAATAGTAAACTAGACAATTAAAATACCGGTAGTAATAAAAATACACATAAACGATCTATATCTGATTTTTTTAGTTACCGAAAAATTCTAAAACTGATATTTTTGAAAACCTTCTATTTTTACGAGTCTATTGATATTGTCGAAATATTTTCACTATCTGGTGCATCGGGGTACTGTCCCGTTCGGATCCGAAAGACACTAGAAAATTGCAAATATGATATTTTTAAGCTTTTCTATATTATTACGAACCTTTTTCCATAATTATCTTAATTTCGTTGTCTAGGGTTTAAGAATACAGGATTGCCGGATTCACTAGACTAATAATAGAATTAGGTTAACTTTAAAGTTCCGGTTTGACTTCTGGTTCTAGGGTTTACTTATATTATCGAAAAATCCAGGGGCTTACAAAAATCATAAAACACAACTGTCACGCCCCAAAAGGTACCCTAAACGAAACAGTCTGCCACACTCAATATTAAAGCTTAAGTATGACAACCTTAGTCATTCCCAAAAGCTTCGGTATTGAGTGTAAGGTGTGCTCTCACAATTTTAGGAAACCATACTTTGAATTATGAAGCTTAAGAAGATACAATAACAAATTAAGAAAAGGAAAATCATAATAAACATTCATTTATAATAGTTGTCTTACAAGTCTTAGGGGCATTCCCCTGCCAAAATAACTGTAATCTATTACAAGAAATTTCTTATGAAGTCTACATCCAAACTAATGCTAATCTTCGTCTAAAAATTCCATAGCTAAAAAGGGAAAATACTTGGCTGCAGGGTCCACATGGCTTCAACCACAAATAGTTAAATTGCAAAAGATATCTATAGGGGTATAAGCTAATAGGTTTAGTGAGAATTAGTTCCATAAGTAAATTATTGTGTAGCAAAATTCAAACAAGTTATTTAAGCATTTAAGTGAAATGCAACATACACGTGAGCAAGCAAGGCATATAGTTTTCCAAAAACTATATGTTGAATGGATTTACACCCTCCATTCGGGATTTGGTGATAAGTAATCTTAAAATGAGTAGTTTTAGTTAAGTTATGCTTTTGATCATTACCGCCAAGCATATTAAGTCTACTCGGGTTGAGCCATGCCTTTGGTTTACTGCCAAGCAATCGCTTTCGATCATCATCGCTAAGTGTTGCTTTCAATCGTGCTACTATCCTTTTCACCCAAGGATAATAACCCCATGCTGTCACGCCCCGAACGTACCCTAAACGTGGCAGTCCGCCACATATAATATCAAGGCTTAAGAATGGCTACCTTAGTCATGCGAAAGCCTTAGTATTATATGTAAGGCGTCTAACACGGTAATAGGAGACGCTTTTGGAAAGCATAGTTTAAGCAAGTAAAGATAAACATACAAGAATCCAGAAATAAAGTATATCATATCATAAATAACCAAAGGTCTGTTACATAATTTCTTAGGGGCATACCCCCGCTAATTCCAAGGATCGAGATAAACTTCATAACATCCAAAATTAAAGATTTCAAAGGAATTCTAATCTAAGTCTTCGAGTAGATTTCCTCCAAAAGCTTCAATATAAAATACGGATACGGAAGACCTCGGGCACAAAAATAGGTGTTCCTGAGAATACAAATATCTATAGGGGTGTAAGCTTATGGGCTTAGTGAGTAAATCCCAAAATTCATACTCGAAGTAAATTATCAATCAAGTTTATTATTCAAACGTATGAAATGCAACAACCACGTGAGCATACAAGACATATGACTTTCCGGGAATCATATGTTGAATGAATTTACGCCCTTCATTCGGGGTTGGGTATTCAGGCCAATTACAGCCACAACTTTTAAAAACTTTTATAGATCTTACCGGCTCCTATACGCCATCAAAAACTTGTAGTTATTACAGGCTCCTACTAGCCACCAATTTAAGTAGTTCTTACTGGCTCCTACTCGCCACTTACATGATATACCGGTTATGTCTACCACCACTATTATACACTTGTCCCACCAATTGTATAGTAGTGAATGCAATGTGACTCAACATATGAAGTGCATGAATAATTTCTTTAATTAAAGTCTAGTAGTTACATTTAACTTCTTTCAAGTGATCAACCAATTTCAAACAATTCAAGATATTAATGCACATACAACTTTATTACAAAAATCGAGTTTCGATATACTTAGTATTCTTCAACATATTATCATACACTTCTTTTTATTTTTGCTTAGATTCTAGTGCAACTAATTTTACAAGCACAATCAAGAGTATGAAAAATAACGGGAATAACTCACTCGGCCATGATGACACCTTTTTGAATTGGATGGGTCGTTCGGAAATTCCACTTAATCGTAGTAATCCTCGGGATACGAACAATCCTCCTCGTGATTATCTAATCAAGAAGAATACCCAAAATGAGTATTTCATGAAATTCTATCTTGAAGATTCTAATCTTTTCTTAAAATCGTAGTAAAATCGTATAAGGGGAAATTCCAACTTAAAATGGCCATAACTTGCTCATTTTAACTCGGAATTTCGCGTATAATATACGTTTTCTACCTACTCAAAGATCTACGCATTTCTAAGCTTATTTCATAAAACTAAGTCGTTTGGGTTCCGAAACAGCGTCCAGATTTGCCACGAATTTTGCAAACACTTGTTTTCCTTCTTGTAAACAAAGCTCTTTTGAAAAGATAAATATTTCAATTATTTTGTAAACTTTTGAAAGGTATATATTTATATGTAATGACTCACAACAAATGTATGAAGTAAATGGAGTTGTCTCAACTTATAAAAATTAAGGTTTTAAAAGACTTTGAACTTGAGATTCTATTGAATATTTACTTTTGAAAGATCTTTTAGTTATTAGATGAATATTCTATTTCTAAATGAAATCTTTGTAATTATTTTAATTTCTAAAGTGTGGTTTTATTTTCTAAACTTGGATTTCAAAAGTAGCAAAATGACATTTTTATTTCTTGTAATGATTCCAAAAGAATTTCTACTTCTTGATAAAAGATAAGTTTTCATAAAACCTTTTGTTTATGTAAGAAAAATCATTCCCATCATGTTCATGGGTTTTTAAGAAATCCATTTTATTTCTTTTAGAAAGAATCTTTAATTCAAGAAAACACTTTCTCATTTATTTTGTTGAGACAAAAACATTATGTTCATGCATGAATATGAATCATAACTATAGAAATATAAAGGAACATAATAACTTGAAAGCTTAAGTAAATAATAAAGTAAATCAAGTATTGGGACCTTAGCTTCATCAAGGTACCCCGGACTAAGAAAAGACTAGTCCCGAAAAAGAAAAGAATTGTTTTGACTTGATGAGGACAAGTCTAAGACTAGAATGACTAGTCTTAAAATCAACTTGAAATTAAATAACTTGAAATGAAGTAAATAAATTGCATGAAAGATAAATAAATTGTAAGACAATGAGCTTATATGCTCTAAATATATATATAGTATATAGATATATTAGATAGTAAAGAACATAAAGAAACATAAATGAACATAGAGGAATTTGATTATGAACAAAAACAAAGCATGAACCTAATGTTGCTTTCTTAACCTTCATGGTTTTAGAAAACACACACTAAGCTCATACTAAGTAATGAACATGAAGAATCTTGAGAAATTTCTTACCTAAAGGAAGCTAAACTAAGAAGACTTCTCTTGAGAGAATTTGGAGAGAAATTTTTGTAGAGTAACTTTAGAGAAGAAGAGTGTGAAAGAAGTGAAGGTATGAAGGGGTATTTATAGGAAAATGTGGGAGATAATTTGTGTTAATTAAATAATTGAAAACAAAATAGATGGATGCATGAGGGGGGGCCGGCGCTATTTGGGAGAGAGGGGAAAAATTTATTTTTTTGTTATTTTGTTAATTAAAAGTAAGAAATGAAAGATGTGAAATTGTATTGGAAATGAAAATGTGTAAGAAATAGGTGTATGGTTGTAAGAATAGGTTGTAAGAAAAAGTAGAGATAGATGAATAGTGTAGAATAGTAGAAAATAGTGTAATGTAAAAGTAGACATGACAATTAAATACCGTAGTAAGAAAGCGATAAAAGCGATATCTGATATTTTTAGCTATCGAAAAATTACGAAATTGATATTTTTGGAAATCTTATATTTTTACGAGTCTAACGGTATATTCGGAATATTTTTCCTATTCCGGGCTTCCGGACACGTTTTCAAGAATCATGTCCGATCGGGTTCAAAGGACACTCGAAATTCTTCAATCTGATATTTTTATAAAACCTATAGCTATTACGAACTATTACAACTAATTTTTCCAACTTCGTTTTCTAGGGCTTGAGAAAACGGCAATGCCGGAGTTAAACGGTTACGGTAAACTAGGGTTTTGTTTGACTTAAGAATCCGTTTGACTTCGATTAGGGTTTAGGTCTTTAATTTGGATCCAAAAATTTCGGGATTTACACATGCAATGTGACTCACTTCGTGGTATGCATGAATCAATTTATTTAAGATATCATAGCATCATTATTATCAATTTTAAGGTGATCATAGAATCTCATACATCTCAAGTTCTATACTAAATCAAACAATTACTTACAATCAATTCATGTCAAGCCCCGAAGAGTACCCTAAACGTGATAGCAGCCCCCATATAATATCAAGACTCAAGAATGACTGCCTTAGTCAAGCAAAAGCCTTAGTATTACATGTAAGGCGTCTAGCATGGTAATAGGAGATGCTTTTGGGAAGCATAGTCTAAGCAAGTAAAGATGAACATACAAGAATCCAGAAATAAAATATATTATAGCATTAAAACCAAAGGTCCGTTACATGATTTCTTAGGGGCATACCCCTGCTAATCCCAAGGATCAAAATAGTCTTTACAATATTTAAATACTACATTAAAGATTTCAAAGGAATTCTAATCTAAATCTTCAAGTAGATTTCCTCCAAAAGCTTCAAAAGAATACTTATGCAGATATGAAGAGACCTCGGGTACAAAAATAGGTGTTCCTGAGAATGCAAATACCTATAAGGGCGTCAGCTTGAGGGCTTAGGGAGTAAATCCTAAAAAATTCATACTCAAAGTAAAATATTAACAAAGTTTATTAGTCCAGCAAATGGAATGCAACAACCACATGAGCATACAAGACATATGACTTTCCGGGAATCATATGTTGCATGAATTACGCCCTTCATTCGGGGTTAGGTATTTAGGCCAATTACAGCTACGACTTTTAAAATACGTTTATAGATTTTACCGGCTCCTATACGCAATCAAAAACTTGTAGTTATTACAGGCTCATACTCGCTACCAATTTATGTAGTTCTTACCAGCTCCTACTCGCCACTTACATGATATACCAGTTATGCCTACCACCACTATTATACACTTGTCTTACCAATTGTATAGTAGTGAATGAAATGTGACTCAACATATGAAGTGCATGCATAATTTCTTAATTGGAGTCTAGTAGTTATATTTAACTTCTTTCAAGTGATCAACCACTTTCAAACACTTCAGGATATTAATGTACATGCAACTTTATTACTAATAAATCATGTTTTGATATACTTAATATTCTTTCAACATATTATCATACAATTTCCATTTGATTTTGCCTAAATTCTAATGCAACTAAATTTACAAGCACAATCATAAGTATGAAAAATGATGGGGAGTAAACTCACTCAGCCATGATGACACCTTTCTTGAAATGGATGAGTCGTTCGAGCTTTCCACTAATCATAGTAATCTTCGGAATCTGAACAATCCTCCTCGGGATTACCTAATCAAGAAGAATACCCAAAATGAGTATTTCTTTTTGATTCTATGGTACTAATAAGGAACTATGTTATAAGATCGTTAAAATTCGTATAGAGAGAAATTCTATCTTAAAATGGTCATAACTTGGTCATTTTAACTCGGAATTGCACATATAATATACCGTTTTCTACCTATTCAAAAATATCTATCCAATTCAAAAATTATTTTCATCAAACTAAGTCGTTTGAGTTTCGAAATAGTGGTGATCAGATTCACCATGAATTTTCACAAAACTTGAATTCCTTCTTTTAACCAAAACTCATATCAAAGAGATAGATATTAGAATAGTTTGTAAGACCTTTGAAATGTATTTACATATATATTTATTAACTCATATCAAATATATGAAACCAATGAAGTTGTCTCAAATCATAAATTTTTTATAATAGTAAAGTTTTTTAAAGATTTTGGAAAAGTGAAACTTTTAAAATTCCTCTTATTTTTGCTAGAGAATATCTCAAGTTGTTTTAAATGAGTATTTTTAATTTCATTTCTTTAGTCTTTTTAAATTTCCAAAGAATGATTTTATTTTCTAAGCTTAGTTTCTAATGTTTTTTGAATATAATAACAATTCTATATTTGTAGAAATAATTTCCTTGTTTCTTAAGATCATTCCATTTTCATGAAAAGAAACTCTTGTGTTTGTCAACTAGTACTTGATGAAAAAGTGAAGTTTAATAAAACTTTTGTTTACTCAAGAAGTTCTTTCCATGTTATTTATGTTTTGTAAGAATTCCTATGAACTCCTCTAGATTTCTTAGAAAAGTATGTTAAGATAAATTCTTAAGTTTTTATGAAAAATTACTTCCTACTTTTATTTTTAGAGAAGAATCTCTATTTTAAGAAGTCTTTCCTTATTTATCTTGTTGAGACAAAATCAATATGTTCATGCATGATTTATGAATCATAAAATTATAAAATCATAACAAAGATATAATAGTTAAAGAAATAAGCTAGTAAAGAATATATCAAGTATTGGAACCTTAGCTTCATCAAGGTATCTCGGGACTAAGAAAAGACTAGTCCCAAAAAGAAAAAGAAAACGTTTTGACTTGATGAGGACAAGTCTAAGAATAGAAAAACTAGTCTTAAAAACAACAAGAAAGTAAATAAATTGCTAGGTAATAAATAAATTGCAAGGAAAGTAAATAAATTGCAAAACAAAGGAGCTTATATGCTCTAAAAGATATATATAGCTACATAGATATATTTAGTTAAATATATACATATATATATGAAAGTAACATAATAGAAATTAGTTTCATGAACAAAAACAAAGTATAAACTTATTGTTGCTTTCTTTAACCTTCATGGTTTAGAAAACACACACTAAGCTCATACTAACTAAATGAATATAAAGGAAACTTGAAGAAATATTACCTATGAAAACTAAACTTAGGAGAAATTTGAGAGAGAATTCTTGTAGAATTTTGATAGAGTAATTTTAATGTATGGAAGGTGTGAAAGAAGTGGAAGGAAGAGGGGGTATTTATAGGAAAATGTGGGAGGAAATTTGTGTTAATTAAATAATTGAAAAAAAAAAACAAAGTGAGGTGAGGAGAGAGAGAGGGGGCCGGCGCAATCCATGTAGGGGAGGAAGAGAAAAATTTTCTTTTTTTTGTATTTTTGTTAATGAAAAGTAAGATATGAAAGATGTGAAATTGTATTGAGAATGAAAATTATAAAAGAATAGATGTATGGTTTGTAAGAGTAGGTTGTAAGAAAAAGTAGAGATAGATAAATAATGTAGAATAGTAATAAATAGTGTAATGCAAAGTAGACATGACAATTTAAGTACCGGTAGTAAGAAAATACACGTATAATTGCGATATCTGATATTTTTAATTACCGAAAAATTACGAAACTGATATTTTTGAAATCCTTATATTAAATTGATCCTATCGCTGTTATCGGAATATTCTTATTATTCCGGTCTCCAAGACACGATTTTCGAGAATTGATCTCGTCTGAGTTCGAAGGACACTCGGATTTCGCAAATCTGATATTTTTATATAACCTAAAGCTATTACGAACTATTAACACTATTTATTCCAACTTCGTTTTCTAGGGATAAAGAAAACGGAAATACCGGATCTAAAATCTAGGGTTTGTACTAGACTTTTTTTGACCTTTAGGCTTTTGGTTGACTTTTAATTCTAAGATCAAACTTAAAATTAACCGAAAATTTTAGGGGTTTACAACCTACCTCACTTAAAGACAGTTTTGTCCTAAAAAATTGAAATTCATACCTAAATCTTCAAAGAGATTTGGATATTTTTTGTGGATCTCATCTTCGGCTTCCCAAGTAGCCTCTTCTTGCGAATGATTCCTCCTTAACACCTTGACATATCGGATTTCCTTATTTCTCAGCTTTTGAACCTTTTGATCTAGAATTTGAACTGGGTGCTCCTCATAAGTCAAGTTCTCCTTCAGCCTTGTTGGTTCAAGCTCTACAATCCGATCAGGGTCAGGGATATGCTTTCTTAATACTGAGACATGAAAGACATTATGTACTCCTGACAGGTTTGGTGGTAACGCTAAGTGATAAGCTAGATCTCCTACTCGTTAGGATCTCGAAAGGTCCGATATATCTTGGGCTTAGCTTTCCTCAAGCCCGTACACGATGAATACTCTTTATCGGATTCACTTTTAGATACACATGATCGCCAACATCAAACTCAAGGATTCGACGTTTTTTATCTGCCCAACTTTTCTGTCTATCCTGGGCCTCTTTCATCTTTGTTGAATAATCCTGACTTTATCTGAGGCATCTTGATGAGATCTGGTCCAATTGTTAACTTTTCCACATCATCCCAAAATAGAGGTGATCTGCACCTTCTTCCATACAAAGCTTCATACGGTGGCATCTTAATTGTTGAATGATAGCTGTTGTTGTAAGCAAATTCTACCAGAGGTAAATGCGCTTCCCAGCTTCCTTGAATTCCATAACACATGCTCTCAACATGTCTTCCAAGGTCTGGATATTCGCTCTGATTGTCCATCAGTTTTGGATGATAAGCTATACTGAAATGTAACTTAGTTCCCATACACTTCTGAAGACTCATCCAGAATTTTGACACGAATCGGGGATCTCGATCCAATACAATTCCTGCTGGAACTCCATGTAGTCTACAATCTCCTTTACATATAGCCGAGCCAACTTCTCCATCGAGTAGGTCATGTTGATGGGGATGAAGTGTGCTGACTTAGTAAGTCGATCCACAATTACCATATGGCATCATATCCAGTTGATGTTGGGGCAAACCACATACGAAATCCATTGTAATTTGATCCCATTTCCATTCTGGTATGGTCAATGGTTTCAAAAGTCCTCTGGCCTTTGGTGTTCAATCTTTTTGTTATGGGACACTTCATACGAATTAGCTACATCCTTTTTCATACCATTCCACCAAAAGCGACTTTTAAGGTCTTGGTACATCTTGGTACCACCGGGGTGCATGGTATATCCCGAGTTATGTGCCTCATCATAATTTCTTTTTCATCTCCTCATCTTCGGTACACATAATCTTCCCTTCATTCTTACTACATCCTCCTCATCTATCTCAAATCATCATACTTGCCTCCTTGTATCTCATTTTCAATTTTGTATAACTTCATCATATCGCTGAGATTCCTTGATTCTATATCAGAGTCGGCTCCATTACAAATGGGAAATTTCTATTTCCACACTTTGTCCCACAAATTCTATGCTCAATCTCTCGAATTCCTTTATAAGTTCTTTTTGGGTTGTGAGCATGGCTGCAACTTCTCCATGGTTCTTTCGACTCAAAGCGTCTGCTACCGCATTCACTCTTCTAGGGCATTAATTTATCCGAGATCATAATCTTTGATCAACTCTAACCATCTTCTTTGCCTCATATTCAATTCCTTTTGTGTAAATAAATACTTGAGGCTCTTATAGTCCGTATAAATCTCACATCTCTGTCCATATAGGCAGTACCTTTAAAGCTTGAGAGCGAAGACAACTGCGGCTAACTCAAGATCATGTGTTGGGTAATTTTGTTCGTGCGGCCTCAACTATTGTGAAGCATAAGCAATTACCTTCCTTTCTTGCATAAGCACGTATCCCAAGCCATTCCTTGACGCATCACTACGGACAGTATATGGCTTCTCCTGATCTGGCAAGGTTAAAATTGGAGCAGATACCAACCGTTGCTTTAACTTGGAAATTTTGTTCTCTCTTCTCATTCCAAATAAACCTTTCATTCTTCTGGGTCAACTGAGTTAGTGGCTTGGCTATTTTTGAGAAATCTTGTACGAACTTTCTGTAATAGCTAGCTAATCCAAGGAAACTTCTAATCTCAGTCACGTCCTTGGTTGTTTCCATTCCATTACGGCCTTAATCTTTTAGGATCTACTGATATTCCTTTCCTGAGATAACATGTCCTAGAAAAGATATTTGGTCAACCAAAAGTCACACTTGGATAATTTGGCATATAACTTGTGCTCCCTTAAGGTCTGTAATGCCATTCTTAGATGTTCTTTGTGTTGCTCCGTGTTTTAGAATAGACCAAAATATCATCAATGAAGACAATCACGCATTATCCAAGAGTGGCTTATGCACCCGATTCATCAAGTCCATGAAAGTAGTCGGTGCGTTAGTCAATCCAAATGGCATAACCATGAACTCATAGTGTTCATATCGAGTTCTGAAAGCGGTTTTTGACACATCCTCTATTTTAATCCTTAGCTGGTGGTATCCTGATCGCAAATCAATGCGTGAGAACACACTTGCTCCTTTTAGTTGGTCAAAGAGATCGTCAATCCTTGGCAATGGATACTTATTCTTTATAGTGACCTTATTGAGTTCTCGATAATCAATACACAACCTCATCGATCCATCCTTCTTCTTTACGAATAATACCGGAGCTCCCCAAAGAGAGACACTTGGTCTAATGAATCCTTGGTCAAGCAGTTCTTGTAACTGCTTTTTAAGTTCTTTGAGCTCAACGGGTGCCATTCGGTATGGTGCCTTGGATATGGGTTCCGTCTTTGGCATCAAATCAATCTCGAAATCAATCTCTCATTTTGGGGGTAACCCAAACAATTCTTCCGGAAAAACATCGAAGAACTCATTAACGATGGGGATGTCGTCAATGTTGGGCCTTTCCTTATTATCTTCCGTACTTCCCATATAACATTCAACTCCTTCCTCAACTTCTTCAATTAGCTCAAACGAACTTAACTCCAATCTTTTAGAAGCTGTGGATTCTCCCAAAAACGTAGCTTCCCATCCTGTCCCATGAATTCCACCTTCTTATTTCTACAATCTACCCTTGCTTCTACCACAGACAACCAACTCATCCTGAGAATCACTTGGTACTTGCTGATTTCTACTACTATAAGATCGGTAGTTGCCTCATGGCCTTGTATCTTCATGAGGCAATTCCTTATTACTTCTTTGGTAGTCACCACACTACCGGTGGGGGTTTTTATACGAAAACTTGTTGTGGTTGTGGTGATGGGTAAACTGGTCTTCAAGGCTATACTAGCGGCGATAAAGGAATGTGTTGCACGGATGTCGAAGAGGGTATAAGCGGTCAGGTTCCCTATTTGTATGGTTCCTACGTTCAAGACGCGTGTGTTACTATTCTTATTGTCTTTATAAGGTTTCCTAGGCATCTATCATTTTCTAACACACATCATATCTTTATAATCAATAGATATCAAAACAAGCAGATATTTATAGGTTGAGGCTAACCTGTAACTAAGCTATAGTCATACTCCTCTCTATGGTCCAGGGCAGCCAACTCTACTCCTTCTTCAGCATCTTCTTCACAAAACCCATTGCCCTTCAAGGTTGTAAATTCTCAGCCCGTGCATAGATGATGCCAAGCGACTTCCGCTTCCATTCCTACTCCTTGTCAGGGCAAGTTCTCTTGAAGATCCAACAGGTCGATTCGTTGTGAATTTCCTTTAGGGACACTTGTTGGCAAAATGTCCCATTTGCTTGCATACGAAACAAGTAGTAGAAGCTTTCTTTGGGCAATCCGGAATCTTATGGCTCGGGTCGCCACAGAAATAACATTTGTTCTAGAGAAGGGGGCATCTCTTCGGGTAGTGTGCTCCTTTGCATTTCCCACAACTCACTACTGCCTTGGAAATATCCTTTTGTCCACTGAAATTTCCCTTAAAGTGTCTAATTGGTTTAAACCTCTTAGAAGGGAAATTGGAGCTTGTTCCTGGTTGAAATTTCTTCCAAACACATGCGCTTTCTTATCAGAAGTCCCAGCTTTCCTTTTCTTAGCTCCTTCAACAATTCTTGCTCTTTCAACCAGTTCTCTGAAGGTGTGGATGTCAAACTCTTCTAACTGCATCCTCAAGTCCTCATCTAACCCATTCAGGAACACTTGTCGTTTCAGCTCTTCACTATACTTATAGTGAAAAGCATACTGTAGGAGTCGGCTGAACTCCATCTCGTATTGTTTGATGGATCTTGCTTTCTGAGACATGTGCAAGAAATCCGCACTATATCTCACTCTTAAACTTCCAGGAAAATAGTTTTCCAGAAACTCATTCCGAAACATATCACAGGTGATGGATGGTGGCAACTCCGTACTCTTAGACTCCCACCAGACTCGAGCATTAAACCTTAACATATAGGTACCATAGCTTATTCGAAGATGATGAGGAACTTTATAAGAAGCAAAAGATTATTCTATTTGTGCAAGCCAATCCTTAGCTTCATCTGGTTTCCCAAAAGCTCCGTCAAAGTAACGGTTACTTTTGATGAAATCTAGGAGTGAAGTTCTATATGGTCGGGGTGGTGGCGGAGGCGGCAAAGGTGTCGTATGTAATTGAGCATTAGGTGTTGCTGGTCCATGTACAGATGCTTGAGGTGCCTGCTGGGGGGTGCTTGAGCTGGTGCCGGTGGTGGCATGTTCATTTGTTGTTGAACTAACACATTAAGAAGTTGTGTTAATTAACCAAGAGTGGCTTGGAGATCGCCTTGCAGATTCGGGGCAGAAGCCACAGGGGCACTTCTGGTTGATTAACTTCTTCATGTGGATTGTTCGATGCCTGCCTTACCCCTAGTGGTCCTCTTCTAGGTCGGCTGTTTTAATTGTTTACATAAATACTAAATTATTAAGTTTCTTACATATTAAGTTACAAAAATTGCGGGAGTTTTTAATGAAATAAACATGTAAAGAGAAATATCATATAAAAGAAGTTTAAGCAATTAAATTAAGAGATGAAATTTGTTTAAACCAAAATACTTCATTAAAAAGCATCCAAAGACATGAAATCCCGTACATAAAGAAATCAAGACTTGCAAAAGAAATTCAAAGTACAACAATATTTAAACACCTTTCTGAAAACATAAATTAAGCTACTAATCGATCCTATATCCTAGGTCGATTTGGTTACAAAATTCTTGTTGGACACATGGGATTGCTCGGGTGTGTCCTTTCTTCCTTCCTTCCTCTGTCTTTCTTCATGGTGAGGGGGTTATATCATAGTGATTGGGGCTAGAAGTCGTCCTTGGCCTCTTAGCTATGAATAGCTTTAAGTAGCTTTAGACTGTCCTTCTTTTTCCTTTACGGGAGGGTTGATTCCTAGACGTGTTTGGCTCCCCTTGATCATACTCCATCTGCGATGCATGCTCTCCATCGAATACTTCCATCACTTCATCCTTAGTCAGGTCTCTTATTAGGGGAGTGTGAGATCGGCTTCGATTCGGGATATTCCCATTTGGGGTTGGTTCAATAGGCCATCCGAAATCTCGACTAACTTCCTGATGGTTGGAAACATCCTTATCCCATTCGTGATTTGCTGGTAGCTCTCTGTTCTCCATACTATGATTCATATCTTCCCCCCAATTGGCTTGTTCATGCATTTCTCTTTTTTGGTGATGGTGGTGGAGGTAGTTCATCAAGGTGTGGCCATAAATTTCGATAAACTCCGTACCAAAAGAAGTAGGATTCTTTGTCTGCTCGTCCCCAATCGGTGTGATCTACTAGCTCATCGTGGGCATAGATATATAACGGGCCTATGGGATTCTAAGTTCGAAAATCTGGGAAAACTGGACGTCCATCGTTTCGGAAAATGAATGTAGCTTCTTGGAGCATAGAGGTGTGGTTGTAGTGGCACATGAGCCATTCCATACCATAAATAACTTCCAAGTCAATCCAATTTGTATGTCTTATGGCATTGTACTTTAACCCATCTATCACATGGTCCCACATAGAGTCACGCAGTCTTTTTCTCCACATGTTATAGATCTCCCGAGCGGACCTAGGTCGTCCAACTAGGGCAAACTCCTCACATAGGCTTCTCACTTTCAACCGGTAGTCCACAAGGGTTTCATCATTTCTTAAGTTCAAGCATTGAGCCTTAGCTCTAACTTCTCCAAGAGCAAGCTATAAAAGACAAGGAAGGTCATTAATTTTCCTTTCTGAGAATTTCTAAGCATATCTAACTTATCTAAGTCTTTTCTTAATAAACATATCTATCTTTTTTTATTCTAGATTCATTCCCATTACCTTTATTCCTTTAAACTTGTTGCTCTGATACTAACTTAAACTGTCTCGCCCCGAAGGGTATCCTAAATGTGGCAGCCCGCCACATATAATATCAAGACTCAAGAATGATTGTCTTAGTCACATGAAAGCCTTAGTATTACATGTAAGGCGTCTAGTAAGGTAATAGGAGACGCTTTTGGGAAGCATAGTCTAAGCAAGTAAAAATGAACATACAAGAATCCAGAAATAATATATATTATAGCATTAATAACCAAAGGTCTATTACATGATTTCTTAGGGGCATACCCCTGTTAATCCTAAGGATCGAAATAATCTTTACAATATTTAAATACTACATTCAAGATTTCAAAGGAATTCTGATCTAAATCTTCAAGTAGATTTCCTCTAAAAGCTTCAAAAGAATACTTACGTGGATATGAGGAGACCTCAGGTACAAAAATAGGTATTCCTGAAAATGCAAATACTTATAGGGGCGTAAGCTTGCGGGCTTAGTGAGTAAATCCCAAAAATTCATACTCAAAGTAAAATATCAACAAAGTTTATTAGTCAAGCAAATGGAATGCAACAACCACATGAGCATACAAGACATATGACTTTCCTGGAATCATATGTTGAATGAATTACGCCCTTCATTTGGGGTTAGGTATTTAGGCCAATTACAGCTACGACTTTTAAAACACTTTTATAGATTTTACCGGCTCCTATACGCAATCAAAAACTTGTAGTTATTACAGGCTCCTACTAGCCACTAATTTATGTAGTTCTTACCAACTCCTACTCGCCACTTACATGATATACCAGTTATGCCTATCACCATTATTATACACTTGTCCCACCAATTGTATAGTAGTGAATGAAATGTGACTCAACATATGAAGTGCATCCATAATTTCTTAATTAGAGTCTAGTAGTTATATTTAACTTCTTTCAAGTGATCAACCAATTTCAAACACTTCAAGATATTAATGTACATGCAACTTTATTACAAACAAATCATGTTTTGATATACTTAATATTCTTTCAAAATATTATCATACAATTTCCATTTGATTTTGCCTAAATTCTAATGTAACTAAATTTATAAGCACAATCATAAGTATGAAAGATAACAGGGAGTAAACTCACTCAACCATGATGACACCTTTCTTGAAATGGATGAGTAGTTCGAGATTTCCACTAATCGTAGTAATCTTCGGAATCTAAACAATCCTCCTCGAGATTACCTAATCAAGAAGAATACCCAAAATGAGTATTTCTTTTTGATTCTATAGTACTAATAAGGAACTATGTTATAAGATCGTTAAAATTCGTATAGAGAGAAATTCTATCTTAAAATGGTCATAACTTGGTCATTTTAACTCGGAATTGTGTATATAATATACTGTTTTCTACCTATTCAAAAATATCTATCCAATTCAAAAATTATTTTCATCAAACTAAGTCGTTTGAGTTTCGAAATAGTGGTGATCAGATTCACCATGAATTTTCACAAAAATTGAATTCGTTCTTTTAATCAAAACTCATATCAAAGAGATAGATATTATAATAGTTTGTAAGACCTTTGAAATGTATTTACATACATATTTATTGACTCATATCAAATGTATGAAACTAATGAAGTTGTCTCAAATCATAAATTTTTGATAATAAGAAAGTTTTCTAAAGATTTTGGAAAAGTGAAACTTTTGAAAATTCCTCTTATTTTTACAAGAGAATATCTCAAGTTATTTTAAATGAGTATTTTTAATTCCATTTCTTTAGTCTTTTTAAATTTCCAAAGAATGATTTTATTTTCTAAGCTTAGTTTCTAATGTTTTTTGAAGATAATAAAAATTCTATATTTGTAGAAATAATTTCCTTGTTTCTTAAGGTCATTCCATTTTCCATGTTATGTATGTTTTGTAAGAATTCCTATGAACTCCTCTAGATTTCTTAGAAAAGTATGTTAAGATAAATTCTTAAGTTTTTATGAAAAATTACTTCCTACTTTTATTTTTAGAGAAGAATCTCTATTTTAAGAAGTCTTTCCTTATTTATCTTGTTGAGATAAAATCAATATGTTCATGCATGATTTATGAATCATAAAATTATAAAATCATAAGAAAGATATAATAGTTAAAGAAATAAGCTGGTAAAGAATATATCAAGTATTGGAACCTTAGCTTCATCAAGGTATCCCAGAACTAAGAAAAGACTAGTCCCAAAAAGAAAAAGAAAACGTTTTGACTTGATGAGGACAAGTCTAAGACTAGAAAGACTAGTCTTAAAACAACATGAAAGTAAATAAATTGCTAGGTAATAAATAAATTGCAAGGAAAGTAAATAAATTGCAAAACAAAGGAGCTTATATGCTCTAAAAGATATATATAGCTACATAGATATATTTAGTTAAATATATACATATATATATATATATATGAAAGTAACATAATAGAAATTAGTTTCATAAACAAAAACAAAGTATAAACTTATTGTTTCTTTCTTTAACCTTCATGGTTTAGAAAACACACACTAAGCTCATACTAACTAAATGAATATAAAGGAAACTTGAAGAAATATTACCTATGAAAACTAAACTTGGGAGAAATTTGAGAGAGAATTCTTGTAGAATTTTGAGAGAGTAATTTTAGTGTATGGAAGGTGTGAAAGAAGTGGAAGGAAGAGGGGGTATTTAGAGGAAAATGTGGGAGGAAATTTGTGTTAATTAAATAATTGAAAAAAAACAAAGTGAGGTGAGGAGAGGAGAGAGGGGGCCGGCGCAATCCATGTAGGGGAGGAAGAGAAAATTTTTCTTTTTTTGTATTTTTGTTAATGAAAAGTAATATATGAAAGATGTGAAGTTGTATTGAGAATGAAAATTATAAAAGAATAGATGTATGGTTTGTAAGAGTAGGTTGTAAAAAAAAAGTAGAGATAGATAAATAATGTAGAATAGTAATAAATAGTGTAATGTAAAGTAGACATGACAATTTAAGTACCGATAGTAAGAAAATACACGTATAATTGCGATATCTGATATTTTTAATTACCGAAAAATTACGAAACTGATATTTTTGAAATCCTTATATTAAATCGATTATATCCCTGTTATCGGAATATTCTTATTATTCCGGTCTTCGAGACACAATTTTCGAGAATTGATCTCGTCTGAGTTCGAAGGACACTCGGATTTCGCAAATCTAATATTTTTATATAACCTAAAGCTATTACGAACTATTAACACTAATTATTCCAACTTCGTTTTCTAGGGATAAAGAAAACGGAAATGTCGGATCTAAAATCTAGGGTTTATACTAGACTTTTATTGACCTTTAGGGTTTTGGTTGACTTTTAATTCTAAGATCAAACTTAAAATTAACCAAAAATTTTAGGGGTTTACAATTCATGTCTCGATATTCTTAGAATTCTTTCAACAATTTTTTTTTTTCATACATATTAATTTGTCTTTCCTTTATTCTAGTGCAACTAAACTACAAGCACAATGAAGTAAAGTATTTTAAGGAAATAAACTCACATTGCTATGGCAATACTTTTTCTAAATGGATGAGTCGATCAAACAATCCACTTAGTCGAAATAATCCTCGGGATACGTGTATTCTTCCTCGGGTTCACCTAGTCAAGAAAAATACCCGAAATGAGTATTTTTTGATAACTTTCTTGAAATTTGACAAAACTATGTCATAAGAACGTCAAGGTTCGCGTAGAAGATAATTCCAATTTAAAATGGCCATAACTTGGTCATTTTAGCTCAGGTTTGTGCATATAATATACCGATTTCTATCTATTTGAAAATATCTATCCATTTATAAACTATTTTCATCAAATTAGGTCATTTAAGCCCCAAAACAGTGGCGATTAGATTCACCATGAATTTTCCCATCCCAAAAGCATTTATTTCAAACATTAAATCATTCAAAAATTGCTTTGATAAATACTTAGTTATCTATATAGTTAAAAAATTCCTTTTTATAGATAGATAGCACATATTTCATACATGCTCAAGTGTTTGTTGTCCAACCAAAATTCTTTAGTAGAACAATGTTAGTTAGAAGTTTAGAAAACCATAATTTCCAAGAAATCCATTTTGTAAATCCTTTAAAATGAATATTTTGATTCTTTTGTTTTTAAAGAATTATTTTATGTTTATCTTACTATTTTCCTTAATGAATTTTTAATAAAAATAAATTTCTCTATTTTCCTTTTAGGAATTTTCAATATTAGTGTCACTTTTCCTATTAGTTTTCTATACAATTTTTCTTTGACCATTACTCGAAAAATCTTGATTTGAAACTCTTATTCTCTTTTTATGGGGTTTCCTTTATATTATGTTTTTATGGAAAATATTTTAGTATCAAAAGTCATCTTCTTTTGGAAAATAATGTAATATAGAAATTATTAAAAAGCTTTTCAAAACTAAGGTAGCTTTAAAATTATAGTGAGTTCTTCCTAAAGTTTTGAAAAGAATAGATTTAAATTTCACATAGAACCATTCTTAGGTGATAAAATTTCCTTTTTGCAAAAAGTACAATTGAAGCTTTAAGGTTTAGACAATAATTTTTATGTGCATGATCATGAGAATAATAACAAACAAATGTAACATAATGAATAATAAATAAAGTGAAGTATTGGGAGTCTTAGCTTCTTTAAGGCTCCCGAGACTAAGAAATAGACTAGTCCCAAATAGAAAATAAAATTTTTTTGACTTGATGAAGACAAGTCTAGGACTAGAGACTAATCTTAAAACAACATAAAATAAATAAATTGCAAAGAAAGAAAATAAATTGTTTTGCATGAAAATAAATAAATTGCAAGTGAGCTTATATGCTCTAAAGAATATATATATAGAAATAGATATTCATGAACAAGAACAATACATGAACATAGTGTAGCTTCTATAACATTAAGTTTTAGGAAACTCACACCATGGTCATGTAAAGTTACATGACATGGTATAAAGAAACATATAAGAAAATTTTACCTAAATAGGATTTTGGAGTAATATGTGTGAATGATTTTGTGTATATGGAAGGAGTTTGAGAGTATTTTGGGAGAGTTTTGAGATGATAAATTTAGAGAGTTTTGGTAGTGAATTTGTAGTTGTAAATGTGTGAATGAAGTGAAAGAAGAGGAGGGTATTTATAGGAAAATAAGGAGCGAATTTTGAGTGATTTAAATAAAGAAAAAATTGAGATTTTTTTTTTGGGGGGGGGGGGGGGGGGGTGTGTGTGCAGGCGGGGTGGCCTGGTGAGAGAGAGGGGAGAGAGTTTTATTTTTTTGTATTTTTGTTAATTAAATGTAATAATAAGTAAGGTAGATGTGATATAATGTTATGAGAAAGGTAAAAACTAAAGATAATAGGTGTATAAAGTGTAAGAGTAAGTGTTAGAAAAAGTAAAGATAAATGAATAGTGTAATGTAAAGTAGATATGACCAATAAAATATTGATAGGTAGGAAAAACGTTTATAAATGCGATATCTGATATTTTTACTTACCGAAAAATTATAAAATTGATATTTTTGAAAACCTTATATTTTTAAGAGTCTAATGATATATCCAGAATATTTCTTCTATTCCAAGCCTCGGGACACGTTTTTCAACAACTGTATCCATTCGGGTCTAAAACGGACTGCAGTTTTACTAATCTGATATTTTTAAGCTTTCTTATGTTATTACGAGTTGTTCTACATACTAATCTCTTACTTACTCACTTAGGTTGTGAACACGGGATTGCCGGACTTAAACTGTTACGTCTGGCTAGGGTTTTGTTGACTTTATGGTTTGGTTGACCTTTCGATTATGGTTTAAGCTTAACCGATCGTAAAACTTTGGGGGTTTGCACCAACAAACACAAAAACACCTTTATGAAAACATAAACTACATTCTTAATCGATCCCATAACTTAAGTGGATCTTGATCACAAAATTTGATTTGGACTCCCAGGATATGCTCGGTGGTTGCTTCATTCTTTCGTCTTCCTCCTAACGGCTTTCATGGGGAGGGGCTAATCTCGTGATGATCGGGGCTAGGGCTCATTCTAGGCCTCTTCACCACAAAGTACCTCAAGTAACGTCGCACTATCATCCTTTTACCTTTGTTGGATGGACGATTCCTTAATATGCTTGGTTCTCCTTGTTCACAAGTTCGTTGCGAGGCATTCTCTTTGTCTGATTCAACCACTATCACATCATTAGCTTGGTCTCTTGGCATGGGGGTGTGTGACGAGCTTCTATTCGGAGCACTTATGTTCGGAGTCGAGCTCAACTTGCTGTAATCACCCTTAATTTTATATAACTCGATTATAATAAATATTACACATAAAATGCAGAATCACAAAAGAACTATAATAAAAATATCAGAAATCACTCCAAATTTTTCGCAATTTAAATTTTAAGTAAATTAGAATAAATAATCCTTATCGATAAGACTTTAAAAATGCAAAATGTTCGAAAAGTAAATGAAAGAATAAAGAAAATTGTTTAATATTTAAGAACTTATGTTTTAATATTTGAAACATATCAATGCATTTAAGTTAAATAATTCTGAGTCTATAGAAACTAAAATTCTGATTTAACAGAATAACTTGTAATTAGTAAAAAGAACAAAGTAACAAATATAGAATAATATTAAATTTCTAATTTAATAAAAAATCTAAAATAAATCTATAAATAGTAACGAATTCATATGTAATTTCAAACCTCATAAATTTGTAATAAAATCAAATTAAGGGCAATATAATTATTAATTTATCAAAATACCACCAAACAAAACTTTTAAACATATAAAATATAATTTACGACAGCAGGTATAAAAGCTAAAAAGTAAAAGCCTTAAAGTAAAGATTTTATGTATATCATAGTGTTAAGAATATTTAATATCGATAATATGTAAATTATCATTTAAATATATTATCAAATAAATATTTATCATACGTGTCATTTAGATCCGCAAAATTGACTTTTTGCACAAGTTCATATTTTTTCCCACTATTTACATAGTTGTTGGTTATAAATTTGTCATCTTCTCTTTGTTTTTGTATTTCTATTTCTATTTATCCTATCTCCCTTACATTTTTTTTTTTCTTTAAACTAATTTTGTATGTGTACAGTGCAAATTGTACCAAGAATTCGGTGGAAATGTTCTTGAAATTTGCAAGTCGAAATCCTCCCCAACTTTGTCCAAATAATGCACTTTCATGTCAAACAAAACACACACACCACACACATCAATCAAATGGAGCCAACTCAATCTTATAATTAATGTAGCCAACAACTTGTGAAAACAACGTAAGAATGAGGAGAAATTTAGACAAAATCACGTTGCTGAAGCCATCTCCTTCTTCTTCTTCTCTTATTTATATATAGCACTCATATACAAGGAGATTTGGCACCAAACAAAGCTCTAACACACCTTAGAAAATATTTCCAAAAACTACTCCAAATCAAACCAAACAAGAGCGAAATAAACCCCCTCAAACAATCCAAAAATCGTAGCCAAAAAGATCAAGGACACAACTTCCATTAACAAACTTCAAAAGCTTAGAAAGGGAAGACAAGGTAAGATAAATTCGTTTTAAGTAATTTAAAGTAATAAAACATAATCTTAAACTATACTTCTATATTTCTAAGGTCAAAGCAAGCTTTGAGAGAAGGATTAACAACAATAAATTCGTTCAAACAAGGTAAGTTCTTAGAAACCCTAGTTACACCATTTAATTTCTAAAAACAAAGATCATGAACATGTTGGAATCTTATGAGATGATATATGTGTCTATATAACATGTATAAACACTTAGAAATACATTGGAAAAAATTTGGACATGGAAAAATATCAAAATTGGATCCAATCATGAAAAGAAGATGATGAACAGCCGTTTTACTGAAGAGCACGGGTGGAACACAAAGCCGTGTATACCTCGTTTATCTCTCGGCTTCAATTTTGGGTTTGAAACCAAAAAACGCGGCTGGTACACGGTCGTGTACCAAGCCATGTACCTCTCAGCCGTATATAAGAAAAAAAAAATTATTATTATTATTATTATTTTATTATTATTATATTGTTGTTGTTGTTGTTGTTGTTGTTGTTGTTGTTATTATTATTATTATTACTACTGCTATAAACTTATTATTAATATTGATATTATCATTAAAATTATTATTATTAATATTATTCGTTTTATTATGATTATATTGTTTTTATCGCTGTTCATGTTATTATCATTAATATTATTATCACTACTACTATTATTATTATCAATAGTGATATGATTATCATCATCATCATCATCAATGTTAGTATTAGTAATAGTGTTAATGATACCATTATTATGATAATTGTTATTATTAATACCAATTATTATTGTTATTATCACTAATAAATATCATTATCATTATAATAAAAAATATTATTATCAATGATACTACCACTATTATGATTATTACTAGTATTATTATTACTGTGATGTGTATTATTATTATTGTTATCTTAAGATTACTACTATTTTAATATAGTTATTATGGAAAATAATATTGGTATTACTAGTAAATTACTTTATAATTAGCATTATTATTGCAAATATTATTATCATTATTGTTATTATTAGTATACTTTATAAATGAAAATAAAGTATAATAATTGTAAAATACTTATTTTATACATAAGAATGAAAATTTAAATAAGATAAATTTTTTAATAATGTAATATCTTTACATAGCAAGAAACTTATATGAAGTATATAAAAAGAAACACGACGACACTAAACAATAGTAAATAAATACAAGTACTATAATGGTCGGATAAGGAACAATATAAAAACAGTAATAATAATAATAACCACAACAATATAAGCCTAATAAATATCAATTTTTCAAATGCTCGATAGAAATAAAAAATATTTTAAGATCAAGACAAGCAAAATGAAAATAAATATTAAATAATAATTAATTATCATAAGATCATTAAAGGACCAATATAGGTAATGGAAATTAAATTAAATATCAAGATAGGACACTTAGATAATCATAGAAGTTTAGTTGTGCTATTTATATTATGATAATAAATATTTTATTGTAATAAGTGACAATGAATTGTAATTAATATAAATAAAACTAATATACCTTAAATAAATTATTCTACTAAATAAAATCATATTAGATTGATTAAGCTAATTAAAGTAGATTTAGCAATTGAATTAGGTGATTAGCTTCAATCAACTCGACTTAGATTAATATACTAGATAAAACCATAAAAAGAAAGGAGTACGTAAATACGTTTAATTTAGAATTAGTGTAAATTATAGTACAACTTACACCATAATTAATATGGTGAATATGTTGTTTCAAATATCTTATTTTCAGAACTAATAAAAGGATAGACTGATTAAATAATAAAATTGGATAACCATTACAAATAGAAAGACTTCTCTTATAAATTTCATAACTTTGATCATAAGAAAATAAGAGATATATATATAATTCCTAGTTAAATAAATAAAGAATACACCAAAATTGATGACTAGGACTCGAAAGAATACCATCAATATCGTTATTATAAATAACAAAATAATAATAAATATCTGTTATTTCATTTTTCATAGGAAAAATATATCAATTCTTGGATTTCTAGTAGCATATTCCAATAGTTTAGTGAGGACCACATGTGAGTAACTTTGACCTTATCATACTGTTTATACTTATAGTATAGTTGCATTTATAATAATAATATTTTAAACTAATATGCATGTGGGGATTTGGATATACTGCATGATGTTTGGTGTATGCTTGATTGCCAAAATTATCCTATTATAAGTGATAAGTTTATTGTATGATAACTACTGTATGAAGCATGTTGATATTGTTTGTGAATTATATGATCACCTTAAACCTGACTAAAAACTAATGACACCATAAAAGAAAATGATCATGCATTACATGATTTGCATAAACAGCATATAAGCAAGTGGTAGCCTCCTACGTGTTAGTATTTCGGCCCTTTGATAATGCTTGGTTAACCTAGTCTAAAAGATATTAGATCAACATGATATTACCTTTGAATTATCAGTACTATAAGAACTAAATG
Organism: Combretum micranthum; assembly: GCA_024138025.1. Taxonomy (NCBI): domain Eukaryota; kingdom Viridiplantae; phylum Streptophyta; class Magnoliopsida; order Myrtales; family Combretaceae; genus Combretum; species Combretum micranthum. The sequence continues at coordinate 205,622 of JAMXBD010001127.1, read as the reverse complement.
GTAAACGAAGGACGCTGCTTATGGTATCACTTTAAAATGACTAACACTTAGTGGAGTTTCTAAGGCTAAAAACATGAAATGAGAGATTTAAGATATGTTTAGTTTAAAGAGATAATTAAAATGAGTATTGTTGTATTCCTGTATGCGTAGTCACTCCTGAGTAGGTGGAGCATAGCAATGTGATCCTTCAACCCCGATGAGATGGCGTAAATCTCTATCCTACTTTGGATTCTAGATCATCCAAGCTTGTAATGTGCATATGATTGGTAATTATACTTGTTTGTTATTGTTTGATGTGTAGTTTGGTTAGGTTGTCTCACTAAGCCCGTGGTTCGCTTACCTCCCAATAGTTTTTGGTGTAAGATTAATACTAGCTGGGACTAGGTTAGGAATATGTGAAGAGAGCTTCTACAACAGACTTTATTGAAGATAGAAATATAGGATATGGTAAACTTATAGTGTAAATTAGATTAATTTTATAATAATTGAAATTTGCAAGTTGTAAAGTTTGAAACCCATTTTCACTGTTTGGTAGGGGATCTCTGCGGTCATGGTAGAAAGTAGAAAATCGGATTCCATAAGTTGAAATCCAGTAATATAATATATCATTTATATGATAGACATTGATAAATAAATAGAGTCTTGTACACTCTGACTTAAAAAACAGCTCTCATGTTATAGGTGCACACGTGATATGATAGCTTTAGATTTACCCTACTAAGCCCTCTTTTGAGGTGTGACACTTACCATCCAGAGTCATGATTAGTTCCATAGGGATTGGAAACATGGTCATTCCAAAGGCGGTTTATTCGTGAAACCATGGGTTCTACTTCTTCGCCTACTTCCTTGTCTTCTTTTAAGTCTTCCTCATCTTCTTCTTCTACTCCTTCCATATTTTCTCCCATCCTACATATCCACCCCATTGCGGTTGCATCGGACTTAGCTCATTTGGATGCTACAACGCATTACGATTGTAAGCCCCTAGATTTTATGCTACCATTTATGCCAAAACCCTAAATCAGAAGTCAACTGAAAACCCTAAAGTTAAAAAATCTATAACAAAACCTAGTAGATTTAGACGTGGCAATCCCACACTCTTAACTCCTAAACAACAGAATTGAAATTATTGTGGAAAATAGTCTGTAATAATATAAAGAAGCTTAAAAATATCAGATTCGTTAATTGCTAGTGTATTTCGGATCTGAATGGAATCAGTTTTCGAAAACCGTACCATTAGGTTCATAAAAATGCAAGGATTTCAAAAATATCAGTTTTATAATTTTTCAGTATCTAAAAATATCAGATATAGCTTAATTACTAGTATTTTTTTTACTAGTGGTATTAATTTATCTTATCTACTATTCATAGTACTATTCTGTACTATTCATCTATCTCTACTTTTTCTATACCTATTCTTACACTATACCATACATTTTTCTTATTTTTTACTTTTCCCATATATCTTCCTTCATATTATATCTTACAAATTATTACTTTTCATTAACAAAATTACAAAACAAATCAAAACTGTCTCTCTCCCTTCTCTCCTCAATCATGCCGGCCACCCTATGCATGCACGCACATTATTTTTTCTTTATTATTTTATTTAATTCACACAATTTTCTCTCCTCAAAACTCTATAAATACCCCATCTCCCTCATTTCTTTCACACACACATTTACCTTACTAAAACTCTCTTGAAGTCACTCCTCAAATCCTTTCTCCAAAATATCTCTTTTCACTTTTCCTTACTATCCATATTTCTTCTACACACATACTGCAAAACCTCTCTTTAACTACCAATCTTATATTTCTACCTTAGGTAAACTCCTTATCTATATTTTCTTATCATATCATGTAACTTAACATGACCATGGTGTATGTTTCTTAAACATTTAAATATTATAAAAGCAACACTATGTTCATGTTTTGCTCTTGTTCATGAATAAATTACATTTATTATTATATTGTTTTATTATTATTGCTATTATGTACATGTTATTATTATTATTCTAACCTAACTCCTATATTATATTATCTATAGTTATGTATCTTTATATATTTCTTAGAGTATATAAGCTCACTAACATAACCGTTATTTATTTATTTATTTATGCTTACAATTTATTTATTTATTACATGCTTTAATATTAAGACTAATCTTTCTAATCTTAGACTTGTCCTCATCGAGTCAAAATGATTTTCTTATTTCTTTTATTTTCTTTTTAGACTTCCCCATGACTAAGTCTTGAAACCTTGAAATCAAGCTAAGATTTCTAATACTTGGTATTTATTTCTTACTCATCCCTGTGTTCTCCATTTTTATTAATATTATTATTTTTGTTATGTTAGTAGCCATATACTCATTGTTCATACATGATTATATTGACGGTTGTCTTAATAGAAATAAAAAGTTTTTTCTTAAAATAAAAACAAGCTCAACTAACATTAAAAATATAATCTTACCACTTAGGAAATGTTTCATTAAGAGCTAGAATTTTATTTTAACCAAATACTTTACATAGGATTTTTGACAAAAATCACCATAGATTCTAGCATTATTAACATACAAAGCTTTACAAAAATAACTAGGAAACTTTTTGTTTTCTTTTCAAACTACCACTAAAGACCTTAAAGTTAATAATAATTTTCTATGATAAATTTTCTTAAAAACTTGACTATAAAATCCTTACCAACATTTTAGTAAGTACAAAACTAACACAAGTTTTCCAAAATAAGTTTTAGAATCAACTCCCAAGTTAAAGTATACTTAAGAATAACTTAGAAAGACTAAAGCTTTTGAATCAAAAAATATCTTTTAAGAATTTAGGAAAATAAATTATATCACATATTTAATGACTTAAAAATCCTTAGTTTTATTTACTAACACCTTAACATAATTTTTTCAAACTTCACTTTTTCAACTACCAAGATAAGATTTGTTTTATGAAAACACAATATTATTAGAATCACGTGTATAATATGAGTTTCATATGTATTAAAAGGATTTTTCAAGTCTCTCTCTCTCTCTCTATATATATATATATACTATGATTTTTATAGGATTTTTGGTTGATACAAAGTTAGAAAAATCATGTTTTAAAGATTGGAATTTTCGTATTGATTATGTACCGTATCTTTTAGAGACCCAAATGACCTTTTATGAAGGAAATAATCTTAGAAATGGATAGATCTTTTTGAATAGGTAGAAAATGGTATATAATATGTGAAATTCCGAGTTAAAATGAGCAAGTTATGGCCATTTTAAGTCGGGATTTCACTCTACATGATTTTTGACAAATTTAGTGAAATAGAATTGCAAGTTTAAGTAGAACTTCCAAGAAATACTTATTTTTAGTGTCACCACCCAAAGAGTGCCCTACATATGACAGTCCGCTACACTCGATATTTAAACTCAAGTAAGATAACCTCAGTCTTCCCATGAGTTCGAACATCGGGTGTAAGGCTCACTCTCAACATACAGAGACTATACTTTGCTTCGTAATAGTTTAAGGAGACATACATAGAAACAAGAATGTAAATCATGACTGTCTAATAGAGAACTATTCTATTACATGAACTAGTGGGCATACCCCCGTTAACAATGCTAAGAATTCTCAAGCTCACAAAATTCCTTGTATTATCCCTCAGGCACTGGTTCAGGGAAACAGGATTAGAAATCCATTTTTACTTTTAGGACCCGGCCTTATCAAAAGCTCCTTAGCATCTAAGAGTTGTACCTGATGTCCATGGGTCCTCCGAGATAGCCAAAGGTATTCATACTACAACAGGAAACTATTGGGGTATAAGCTATACTAACTTAGTGAGTGAAAACTTCCGAATCACAATTAAGACAAAACATTCAAGCAAGTAATTAATCAATCAAGTGAAATGCATCAAATAAATGAGTTCAACAAACATATAACCAACCAAAAATCATATGTGGATGGACTTGCGCCCTCCATCCCGGGTTAGCAGATTTTTGAATCCTGCGGTACGACGCCGTTTAAGCTCACGGTCAACTGAACAATAATTCGTTTTATGGATCACGATTAACCAACATATATTCGTTTTATGGATCACGAAAAACCAATAATGCTAATGCTCCATCCCCATCGTGATATGCATGAGTTCAGTTATATTTGAAGTCCAATAATCAATTAATCGAATTCTTTTACGTGGTCAAGCAATAATCGCAGACAACCAACTCTAGTTCATCTCTATACAAGCAATAACTTATCACCTGGCTTCGATATTCCTTAAGTTCAACTTCACATATCAACAATAGACAATCATAATTCTCACTAACCCCATCATACATCATTCTTTTTATCTTTACCTAGCAACTAGTGCGACTATCATTACAATCACAAGCAATAATTGAAATCGGAAGAGGAACTCACTCGGCCATGGTAGCCGGTCTCTTAATAACGGTAGTCAGGTGATAGGGTATCGTCGTGCTCGGGATCACCTACCAAATAAGAATAGCCTAATAAGAATCTCATCACTTCACTAATTCAAGCTATGCATCTAAACTACTCAAAATCGTGATTCTCGCTATTTGCGGAAGTTCCAACTTAAAACGGCCGACCATAACTTAGTCGTTTTAACTCGGAATTTCGCAAATTTTATATCGATTTCTATCTACTTCGAAAGATCTATCTATTTCTAATATTATTTTCAAGTTTTGAAGACATTAAGGTCACGGAACAGAGGGATCAGATCTGTACTGTAACGTTTCCATTTCCAAAAAATTGTTTTGCATTTAGTAAAAATGTTTCTAGTTGATAACTCATGCATAGATGGAATATGAATGAATTCCTAGTATGAATTTCATGTAATGAGTTCAATATATGCATGATCTTGATGATTTTTGATAATGAACTCTTAAGAACTCCTAATCATTACAAGACTTCAATTAGCCATTTCCTAAAATCCATTCTTTCCAAATTTTTGCATCTCCTAGTATTTTAGGATTCCATTCCTAGAATTTACTTGTAATCTAACTAAAAACAAGTCTTTATCATCTATACTATCCAAGACCTCCATTTATGCATAAAAATTCATATTTTTCACTTTGTAAATATGTTTTTAAACAAGCTTTTCACAAAAATCCGAATTTTGGAAATTTTCATTTCTTGCACTTTTCTTAGGAGAAAACTTGTTCAATGCACCAGAATTTAAAGCTTTATTATATCTATTGCCTAAGGACTTCATTTAACCCATAAAACATGCAATTTAAGCTTGAACACTAGGTGTTTATGTAGGCATTACTCCAAAATACGAATTTAACAATTTAATCCCTACCTCAAAATTTTCCATTCTAACTCCACTACTTGTTTTATACATTACTCATGCCTAAACTCATTCAAACTTATACAAATCATTCTTAAAGATGCCTATTACATATACTTCTCATTTTTCATGAAAAATATGAGTTTTAAAGTGGTTTCAAGGGTTTTTAAAATGGGTTTCAAAAATCATCCGAATTTTCCATAAGACATTTCTAGCAAAAATCTTTTTTTTTGAGTTCCTTGCCTTCTATACATGAAGATCTATCATCTAACACATCTATATACATGTAAGGCTAAGCTTTTATGATCATTAATGCATGAAAGCTCAAGATATCCACATGAACATAAATGTAAATAAAAATATGAGTGTCTAAACACTAGATCTATCACATATAGTGCATGGATCATGAGTTTCATGGCATGAACATAACTTCCTATGCAAGATCTCTACTTTTGCATGCATGAACATAATAATACTTCATCAAAAGCTTGTTAAACACAAGATCTACTCTTGCAATGGTTTGAGATTCATGCATTCATGTTTTTTATCCTAGCATTTGCTCATTGGGATTTTAAGTGAAAACATACAAGAATACTCTTGCCATTGCAAGATTATGTAGTAGAAAGACTAGAAATCATCACCTAAAAGGAGTTTTGGAGATGAAATGAAGAGGAAATGAACTTGTGGATGTGTGTGTGTGGGGGCTTGGAGTCACGGCAAGATGAGGAAGAAGAAGAGAGGATTTTGCTTTTGAAAAAAATTTGGAATGAGTAAAAATGAGGAGAGAGAGTAGAAATGAGTTTATATATTAAGTGTTTTAGGGTTTATTTGTATAAAAAGGAGTAAAATAAAGCAAAATAGAGGGAAATGGGGAGGGGGGTGCGCCACCCAACATGAGTGGGAGAGAGAGAGAAGTTTAAATTTTGATAAAATTTGTAATTTAAGTAATAAAATGTAATATTTGTAATAATTAATTTGGAAACAAATTTTTCTTGGAAAAGAAAATATAATGAGTAGTTGTAAGGATGTAAGAATAGGGTATGGGTAGTGTGTAGTGTAGGTTGTACTTGTGAATAGTAGACAAGACATCTACTTTACCGGTTGTAGAGAAAACACGGGAAAAAAGGCTATAACTGTAATTTTTATAGCCCGAAAATTATAAAATTGATATTTTTGAAATCCTCATAAAATTACGGTTCTAATGAATATTCCGGAATATTTTTCCGAGTTTGTGGTCCCGGGCACGTTTTTCCGTAATTGAGCTCGGGAAGGCCCGGAATTGAAAAATTTTCCGAATTTAAAACTTTCTAAGGTTTAAAATACACTTTAAAACAATAATTCATATTCATTTACTTTATAAAACTTCTTTTGTTATGAAACCAAAGGAAAGCCGGATCTAGGGTTTCTAAGCTTCTCTCACTAAGCTTGTACTAGACCGATATAGGGTTTCGTTCCCTGGTTTCCAAAGTTTACTTGGTTACTAGGAAAATCAGGGTATAAAATTGTGAAATGAGTAATAGTAAATAGTACTAAAAGACCAGCTAATTACCAGTAGTAATGAAATACAGACAAAATCGCCAAATCAGGAAATTCTAGTTATCGACGATTCATAAAACTAATATTTTAGAGGTCCTTATAAAAATATAAGTCTAACGGCAGTAATAACATATTTTTAATATTTCAAATCTCGGGGTACGCTTTTCGAAGTCGATACCCGACCGGTTGGAAATAGATTGAAAGTTCTCAATCTCGTCCTTTAAAGCATTCTAGTCTTAATACGGACCAACTACACCCTTTTTCTCTTATTTCAACTCCTTGGCTTAGGAATACGGGACTATCGGATCTAGGATACGGGGTTTCTTGGGAGTTTCGCGGACTTAGGTTTTCCGGTTGACTTTCCGGTTTATACCTTTGCCAATTGGAACTGATTTTTATGTGTACAACATATCTGATTCGAGACATTTAATTTTAAGTTTGATTTTTATAAGTGTTTAATATCTCTCAACGTTTTTGGAATTCTTTGGATTGAGTTTTATTTCCGAAGGTTAATCACTATTTACTTCTTAATAATTTGTTTTAGGGCTCTATTTTACCTAAATTTATAAGTTGGAGTTAAATATAAAATTTTTCGTACGTAGAGGTGTTAGATTAGAAGTATATTGAGTTACTATTTTATTTCTGAGGGCTCTTATTTTTCTCACGATTCAAAAATTTCTGGATTCGTTCGGGATTTAAGACTTGTCGAAGTTCGGTTTTAATTCGGAGTGATTTTCAGGGTTTTATTTTCAAGGTTTATTTTCAGAATTATTTACTGAAATTTTCTAGGGCTTACATTTAGTATTTCTCTTGTTTAGGTGACGTGGAGTCCCAGCTTCCTTACCTAGAGGATTCCTTTGACTAGATGCTATCTGCCGCTATGGCTGAGTGAGTGTAAATTCTTACAATTTTGTACTTATGTTTTTGCTTATAGTTTAGCGACACTAGAATTAGGAAAAGATAAAAACGTGATAGCACATGTGCCTTACTTATATGATTGAAATCATGTTAAATATATTGAAGCTGGAATTATTAACTAATCACTATATGATTTAGTATAGGAATGATTTGTCTGCGAACTCTATGATCACTTTTAAAATATCTAATATTTTGGCATGATTACTTAAATAATATGATTCATGTATGATAACTTGTGACAATTTTTTAGCAAGAGGCAAAGGGGCTCGTCAAGCAAAAATCCGAGTGATGCACCATCCTCGTGAAATTTGGTAAAAAGGAAGAAAGAAGGACGAATAAGGAAAGAGGAAGGAAGGGAGATGAGTTAAGAGTTAGACTCGAGAATATTCACATTGTAAACCCTTGAAAATTACATAATTCTTAGGAAATAATCCTAAGAGTCAAACACCGGAATCGAAACCCTAAAAAATCGAACCAAGTTAAAACTTAATTCTAAATAAGATCCAAAAAACGAGATTTCTTAATCTGAGAAAGAGAGAACCCTAAAAAATAAAATAGAAAATCCAATTATCAGTTGAATCAACATCCATACATCAATCAAATCACCTAACTGTTCCTTAACACGCAAATCAAGACAATTTAACCAAATAACGCTCGACAACGAAATGATAAGATCTTAAATCCCTCGGTAAACTTCAGAATCAGAAATTTCAATTTTCACCAAAAGTCAAACTGAGTCAACTCATAACCCTAGACTCGGTTAAACGATCTCGAGAACTAAAAACTATTAAATAATCACAAATAAAATAAGATAAACCATAGATATCGAGATAAAAATATAAAACGGTCAAAACTCGAAAATTATATGATTTTGCGAATAACTTAACAAAACTGAAAGTCAAACCGGAACCCTAAAAGTCAACAAAGCTTATAACAAACCCTAGTGTTTAAGATTCGGCAATCCCACGCTCTTAAACCCTAAACAACGAAAAGAAAATAATTGTTGATAATAGTTCCTAATAATATAGAGAAGCTTAAAAATATCAAATTCGCAAAATTCGAGTGTCCTTCGGATCCCAACAGGATCAGTTTTCAAAAATAGTGCCCCGGTACACCGAATGGCAAAAATATTCCGTTAATACCAATAGATTTCTTAAAAATATAAGGTTTTCAAAAATATCAGTTTTAGAATTTTTCGATAACTAAAAATTACAAATATCGCATTATTACGCGTATTTTTATTACTACCGGTACTTTAATTGTCTAGTCTACTATTCATAGTACTTTTCTACTATTCATTACTATTTCACTATCTCTACTTTCTCTTACACCTATTTCTTACAGCCTATATACCTATTTTCTTACTTTTTATATTTCCAATACAACTTTATTCACATCACACTTTACACATTACTTCTTTTATTACAAAACAAATCAATTTCTTCCGCTATACTAAAGCAAACCGGCGCCACTCTCTCTCCATCCATCACAATTTATTTTCTTTTCCATTTTACTTAATTACATCTGATTTTCACTCCAAAATTCTATAAATACCCCCTTCCTCCTTCATTCTTTCACACAATTCATTATACTACCAAAACTCTCTCAAATTCACTACACAAACTCTCTCCACAAAATTTTCCTCTACCAAAATTCTCTTTCACCAAATACTCACAAAACTTCTCTCTACAACTACCATTTCTCAATAAACCACATAACCACATAATCATACATCCACTACTATCTTCAAACCACATAAACACTTTAGGTAAAGATTTCTTCCAACCATTTATTTTCTCATGTCATGTAACTTAACATGACTATGGTGTTGTTTTAAAACTCATATGAGTAGTAAAAGCAATAACATGTTCATGTTTTGTTTTTGCACATGAACTCCTATTTTATTATGTTGTTATGTTGATTTTATTATTCATATCTATCTAAATATATTTATGTATTTATATATAATCTTTAGAGCATATAAGCTCACTTGTTATTTATTTATTTCATGCTTTGCAATTTCTTTCATACTATTTCTTTAAGACTAGTCTTTCTAGTCTTAGACTTGTCTATATTAAGTCAAAACAATCTTTTACTTATTTTAATCTTTTGGGACTAGTCCATTCTTAGTCCCAGGATGCCTTGATGAAGCTAAGGCTCCCAATACTTGATTGGGATACCTTGATGAAGCTAAGGTTCTCAATACTTGATATTTTATTTTCTTGCTTATTATTTGTTTCTAGTATTTTCTTATGTTCTTATTATTTTACATGCTCATAATACTTGCATCTACATAATGATAATATCTCAACTAATTTGAAATTAAAATTTTACTTTACTAAAGGAACTTAAAACCAATTTTTTATTATGTGATTGTCACAAAATAATGGAGTTATTATCAATAACATAAAAATAAAGTAATACAAGTTTTCTCAAGTTTTTCTCAAATAACAAAGATAACTTTACCAAAGAAACATAATGAATAAATATTTTCTTTGTATATTATGGTAACCTAAGTTTTAGTAAAATAATTTGTTAATATTCAAAGTTTTTACAAAAAGTTTAAGGTTTAAACTCTTTTTCATTCCATAACAAAGCTAAGAAACAAATTAATTTTCAAAGTTAAGATAAATTCAACCCATAAAGTTACAAATCTACTTAGGAAAAATAATGATTTTCAAATTTCTAAAGAAAGAACTTGTTTCAAATAATATAAACAAGATAAGATTAAAAACAAAGGGTTTTATCAATAAAGAAAATTCTTTTCAAAGGAAATAAAGGAACCAAGTTTTAGAAAACAAAAACTTATATTTTAAAATAATAAATATAAGAAGACAAGACTCATTTTCTAAAACCATCCTAACTATAAAATTATAAAAAGGTTTTCAATAACTTAATATACTTTTGATAAATTTGATCTTTTATCACTAGAAGTAAAACATATGAAAGACTAAGGTTAAAAGAAAATTTACTTGTTTTGAGAAAAGAATGAAGAAAATAAAATAAGAATATACTCATTCATAATAACCTATGAGAATATAAAGTTTCTTCAAAAGACTTGAAAAGAAATTGTCAAAGTTAAAGTTTTAACAACTCAAAAATGAATTATTTTATGAAATAAATTGTTGAAACACTACCATTAGAATTTTTGCATATAAAGTGAACTTACCTATATACTCAAAGGATTTATCAAATTATACATACATACATATATATATATATCTATATTTTTTTCTCTAAAGGATTTTTTTGAATAAAGTTGAGTTAAGAATATGGATTTACAAAAGTTTAGAAATATTCGTTTTAAATCTGTACCCAACGTTTTCGGAACCTAAATGACCTTATATGAAAAAGATAACCTTAGAAATGGATAAATCTTTTTGAATAGGTAGAAAACGGTATATTATATGTGAAATTCCGAGTTACAATGAGCAAGTTATGGCCATTTTAAATCAGAATTTCATTTTATACGAATTTGACGAACATAGTGAAATAGAATTAGAAAGTTCAAGTAAAATTTCTAAAATATTTATCCTGGGTATTTCTTTTGTCTAGGAGATGAAAGATACGAGATTACCCTTCCTGAGGATTACTACGACTAAGAAGATCGCAAAATGGACGAGTGAGTTATTCCTCTTAATTTCGTTACCTTGCTTGTGCTTGTAAAGTAGTAGCATTAGTATACTAAGAAAAGATAAAAATGGATATATATTTGGGGAATTCGGGATTATGAGTATATATGTGATTCTATGTTTATGCGTGAAATGAGGATTAAGAATATCGCAACTTCAAACCGCTTGTTTAAATAATTTTGTTTACTTATTTGTATGACTGCTTATTAATTGCTAAATTGATTGATCGCCCCCAATAAACCTTAATAAGGTTTGGCTTAAGAAAAATGGAACACTCACGCATAGCATCCATCGAGTCACATCTCTTTCGGAAGGCTGCTACTCCTATGCGTAAAGTTGGATTGGCTGTGATCGTGTGGTGACATAGGCCATGTTCCTTCTTGGAGAATCCAAATCGCTTGGGGAAAGAAACTGTAGGTTCGGAGCTGAGCCAACCGAACGCTGTGGGTGAGGACCTGGGGACTAGTAGTAGAAGATCGAGGATCTTCAACCCCGATTCCCTAACCATTGATACGGAGGGGTAAATTCGTTCTATATATAGTTTCCAGATAACTATATATATTTGCGTAATCATGTGATTGTTGCATTGTATGCATAGTATATGTGTGAAAGTCTAAATGAACTTGTTTGAAAATTATGGTGCGAATGAAAAGGATATCTCACTAAGTTAGTTGTAGCTTATACCCCTATAGATTTTGTGAAAAGGTATACCCGTGGCTTAATTGAGGATCATGACATTAAGGAAGTCATGGAAGGATGTTAAGCTTCTACGAAGAAAATGGAATCATAAGATGAAGTAATTTTGTAAGGTTCTATATATGTAATGACTTATATGATTAATGATGTATGTTTATTTGAAGACAATGGAGGGATATGCCCTAAGAATTGTAATTTGATATGTTTATGTTTTATGATAAGTATTCTCTTTGCCTTGTTACTTATTTATTATCAATATAAATTGCTCTACTCCGATGCATTCCCTTGGTTGTGATGTACGCCTTGTACATGATATGGAAGCCTTTGCGTGACTGAGGTAGTCATTCCTAGGTTTTAGTATTGTGTACGGCGGACTGCCATATTTAGGATACCCCTCGGGGCATGACACACATAGTCCAATGGAAATTTGTAAATGACCTAGAATATTGGGTCGGGTAGACTAAATTTCATGCTTTGTGGAAAGGTGTTACTTGTGTTTTTCTTTGTAATGTTGTAGTATGTTGTTATGTTTTGATTTCTGTTTTGTAAGGGTCTTATACCCATTATCAATTTCTTATTTCAATGAAGATATTTTATGTGAATTTTGATCTTGTTAAGTATTTCCTTATCTATTTTATATGTGATAAAATTTCCGTGATTTCCGCTATATTTGATAAGATCATATTTTATACAAATCCTGATTATCAAAAGAGCTAGAATGGATATTTGTTTTGATTAAATTTTATGTTTCAGGACTAATTTGGATAAAGAAATCAAAACAAAAGAATTTGAATCAAAAATAGGAAAAATTGAATTCAAGGTCGGCAATTCACCACTCAAAGCCGCCGGCGTTCAGACGGCTTACATCCAAGGCCATTGCAGCACTGCCAGCTTTGCCTAGCATAAATTTCCACAACATTCAAAGCCGCCTCAAAGCTGCCGGCGTAGAAGATGAAGCAGCCAGCGTACATGAAGGCCGGCAGCTCAGAAATGAAACATCACCAGCTATGAAGCAGTTACATTATAAGCCGGCACTTAAGCCGCCGGCTTTGAGGCAGCATACATCATAGATCTGAAGCGACATGAAGATGTCCAACGCTTGAAGGAAATTGAAGAGACAAATCTGTTGGAGTGTCTATGCTGGCATGAAAGCCGCCGGCTTTGGGATGGCGTTCGTTATACATCAGCCCAACGCTTCATTTCTGACCATATACGACTGCTAGATCTACATCTAAGCCGCCGGCGTAGAAGCGGCCTACATGTGTAACTGATATTGAAGGCTGCCAGTACACTGCCTGTGCAAAGGATAATTTCAAGATACGCCGCCTGTAAGCCGCCGGCGTAGGATCCATAACGGCCGGCGTACAATGTGAAACAACAAAGTTCATTTAATGTTTTGCATGAAATTTTTCCTATAAATAGGGGGTCTTCCCCTCACTTTCAGAATCATCCAATCATACATTCCATAATCCAAGTAGCTCTAGAATACTTAGACATTTCATAGAGATTTTTGAAGAGATATTTGAAGTTATTCAAGAAGTTGCAAGTGAAGCTTTGGTATTTTGAATTGGTGATATCTAATCTTATTTCTTTTATGCAATTCATATATCTGAATATTTTGATCATAATGAAATCATTTACAATTTCTTATCTGATTGTTGAATCATCATCCATGAGTAGCTAAATTCTTTTTGTGGGAAGTTGATGAAACTTTAAACATGCTAAAATGATCTTTGAATCCATGTTATAAGATAGTTAGAATCATGAAACATTCATATTGAATTATGATTATTCATCATACTTTTGGTGCATAAGAATTCTAATAACTCGGAAGGGAAATTAGGGTTCATATGAATTCATAAATTGAGATTAAATTGCAATTGCGGAAGCGGCGGAGTTTAATCTAATTTAGAAATTGTCCATGAATATTAATGCAATGTTTTATGTTGATTTTTCACTAAGGAATTAGGAGATGTTAATATAAAGTATTAGTTAATTATAGAATCGGAAGGTTATAATTGTAATTTTGATTCCACTAATAATTTATTTAACGGAAGTTATTGAATTGTTTTGTGGTTTAAAAGGTTTTTAAACTCTGTTTTTAAGTCTTGACAATTTCTTATGAATGTTCATGAATCTAATTATCATTATAACATGACTTCAAGTTGATTGGCAATGGTTTAAGTGGATTATGCTCCTTCCCACATTTTTCTACCATATCCCTCTCTTTAAAAAGTTCATTGCATTCATATAGATAATTAGTTAGATAAGTTAGTTTAATCTAATCATTTTAAAAAGATCAAGTGCCTAGATATTAGTATTTGTTGATAATTGTCTAGTAGTTAATAGATCTCCGTGGGATCGACACTTGACTCATGCTATATTACAATAGAAGGCCCGGTACGCTTGCTGGAATAGATGCTTTGAAAATTCACTACTAATTATAGCACATCAATATTTGTTTAAAGACTTAACAAACCTATTGAAAAGATTATAACCTTACGAAAATAAAATCTAAACAACTGAGGTAGAAGAAGAAGGCGTCAAGAGCAAAGCACCTCAAATCATCTTGTGGAAGAAGCAAATCAACCTACTGCACCTCCCTAAAATCCACCTGTTGCTGACCCACAAGTACATTTGCAAGCTACACTTGGGCAGTTAACACAAGTGTTAGAAGCTCTAAGGCAAATGTTCAAGCACCTATGCCACCTCCACTGCAACCCGTACCATAAGCCTCTATGGAAGTACCTGCTCCAGAAGTGTACAATCTCAAACTGTGCCTTTACCGCCACCGCCGCCACTTAGGCTATACAGGAACTCTTTACCCGAGTTTATCAAAAGTAATTGGTATTTTGATGGAGCCTTTGTAAAGCCAGATGAAGCTGAAGACTGGCTAGCACAGATCAAAAGGTCCTTTGATGCCTTTGAAGTACCACATCATTTGAGGATCAACTTTGGCACTTACATGCTTCGTCTCAATGTTCGAGTTTGGTGGGAGTCTAAGAAACGCAAGTTGATGCCACCCGTTACAAGGGAGATGTTCCGTTAAGAATTCTTGGAGAACTACTTCCCCAGAAGTCTAAGAGTTCAATACAGTACTGATTTCTTACATATTGCCTAAAGAGGAAGAACTATGGAGCAATGCAAAACTAAGTTCAGTCGGTTGCTACAATATGCACTGGATTCTTATAAATACAGTGAAGAACTCAAAAGGCAAGTTTTTCTAAGTGGTTTGGAAGAAGAGTTACGTGTCAAGTTGGAGGAGTTCGATATAAGATCTTTGAGAGAATTAGTTGAGAGAGCTAGGATTTTGGAAGGAGCCAAGAAAAGGAAGGCAAGTACTGTGGAAAAGAAAGCATCTATCTTTGGAAGAAGGTTTCATGAAGGATCGAGTTCCGCACATCCATAGAAGAGGTTTCGACCTTTTAGTAACTTCAAGAGTAATGCTAATAGTGGGAAGTTCACACTTAAACCCATTATCTGTTAGAAGTGCAAGGGGACGCACTTCCCTAAGAGGTGCCCCCAATTGCAAGGGAAGTATTATTTCTATGGAGACTCGAATCACAAGATGCTCGAGTGTCTGAAGAAAGCAACAAATACTTGCTATGTTTGCAAGCAACTTGAGCATTTTGTCAATGAGTGCCCTCAAAGGAAGAATGTGAACTATAGTCTTATTGCCTGGAACACCTAACTATCTATTCAAACATATGATTCTTAGAAAATCGTATGTATTTTTTGCTCACGTATTTGATTGAATCTCATATGCTTGTTAAATAACTTGATTGAATATTGATTGTCCAAGTACTTTATTTGTGGAATTAAATCTCACTAAGCAAGAAGCTTACCCCATTATAGATATCTTTTGCAGTACCCATACCTATGGTTGATGCCCTGGGGTTATTTCTCTCAGGTATTTCCTTTTGGAGTAAGGATTTTTGGAAGAAGTCAAAGACTAGTTGTAGACTTAGACTTCTAAGTAAATCTCCAATGTATTTAATTTAAATAGACTTTGGTAGACTTTATTTTGATAGGGGAATACCATTTTAATATCTTGTAAGACCTTTATATTTCCATATTCTAGATATTGTGTTATGATTTCCATTTTTAAACTGCTATATGAATGTCTTCTTAAACAACTTGTTTCAAAGTTGGTCCTCTATGATTGCGAATGTACGCTTTACACCCGGTATTGGAGCTTATGGGATGACTAAGGTTGTCATACTTAAGCTTTAATATTGAGTGTGATGGATTGTCACGTTTAGGGTACCATTTGGGGCATGACATTCTCTTAGGTACTCCCTTTTGGACTAAGGAGTTTTTAGAAGAAGTTAAAGACTAGTAGTAGACTTAGACTTCTAATTAAATCTCCAATGTATTTATTTTGAATAGAATTTAATGGGCCTCATATTTTGATAGGGGAATGCCCCTTTAATTTTTTTGTAAGACCTTTATATTTCCACATTTAAGATGTTATGTTATGATTTCCATTCTTAATTGCTACATGAATGTCTTCTTAGACCATTTGTTTCAAAGTTGGTCCTTTGTGATTGTGAAGGTATGCTTTACACCCGGTATTGAGTGTGGCGAATTGTCATGTTGAGGGTAACTTTTAGGGCGTGACAACGATATACTCCGTACCAATAGAATTAGAATTCTCCATCAACTCAGTTGTAGTCGGTATTGTCAGCGAGCTTATCATGGACATAAATATATAGCGGGACCCAAGAAATTCCAAGTTTTGAAGTAGGGGAGAGCTAGGCGTCTGTCACTTCTGAATATAAACGTGGCCTCTTGGAGCATGCAAGTGTTGTAGTAGTAACCCATGAGTCATTCCATGTCATAGATAACTTCCAAGTCTATCCGATTCATGCGCCTTTGGGCATCATACCTTATTCCCTCAATAATGTGCTCCTACATGGTATTGCGTAGTTCTATCATCCACATGTCGAACATTTTGCAGGCAGACCTAGGGCATCCTACAAGAGCAAAATCCTCACACAAAAGCCTAACTTTCTATCGATATTCCACAAAGTTTTCATCATGTCTCATGTCCAGGTGCTAGGCCTTCGCCCTAACTTCACCAAAGGTAAGCTATAAAAGACAAAAAATGTTATTAGTCCGTTTGGAAAATCTAGGCTTTTCTAACTATCTAAAACTAAGGCTTGTTTTACTTATTTTTACTTATCTACGCTTTCTTTTTTCTATATTCATTCCTATTACCTTATTCTCCTAAACTTGTTCTTCTGATACCAACTTAAACTATCATGCCCAAAAGGTATCATAAATGTGGCAGTCTACCACATACGATGTTAAGACTTAAGAATGACTATCTTAGTCACGTGAAAGTTTTGATGTCATATGTAAGGCACACAACACAGTAATAGAAGATGCCAGAGAGAAGTGTAGTTTGAACTAGTAATAGAAAGCATGTAAGAATTTGGATAAATATTAACCCAAATAATATAATTCATAAATTCATTATAAAAAGCCTTAGGGGTATTCCCCCACCAAACATAGTCTAAGGATGGAAACATAAACACTGCTTCACCAAAAGATTTTAAAGAAAGTCTGATCTAAGTCTGTGATTAGATTTCCTCGAAAAGCCCCCAAAAGATGACGTACGTGGATAAACAAAGATCGTGGGTACAAAAGTAAATGATCCTGTGCATATAAAAATCTATAGGGGTATAAGATATCAAACAAGTTTAATTATTCAAGCAACTGAAATGCAACAAACACATGAACATACAAGACATATAGTTTTCCGGGAGCCATATGTTAAATGAATTTATGCTCTTCAGTTGGGATTTGGTATATGGGCCAATTACAGCCAACAAATAAATTTTATAGTTCTTACCGGCTACTATTTTCCATAAAAAAAAAAATATGTAGATCTTATCGGCTATTACTCGCCACATGCAAATACTACCGGTTATGTCGACCACTACTATTATACACTTATCTCACCAAATGTACAATAGAGAATGCAATGAGACTTGATTCGTGAAGTGCATGAATCAATTTTATTAAGAGTCTAGCATTTAGTTACAATATTTTGAGAGTGATCATACAATTTTAAGACACTTCAACATGGTAGTAGATCATACAAATTATTATAACCAATTTGAGACTCGATATGTTTAACATGAATTCACCAATCATTATAAATCACATGCACTTTTCCATTCTATCTTTTTCCTATTTCTAGTGCCACTAAACTACAAGCACAAGCATGAGTATGAAAAATAGGGGAAGTAAACTCACTTGGCCATGTCTTGACAGTAGCTTCCCTAATCAAAGTAGTCTTCGAGATAGCAAGTGTCCTCCTCCTCGGATCCTAGGCAAAAGAAATACCCAAAATAAGTATTCTGTAGAATTTCTACTTAAATTTTCTAACTCTATCTTCTATTTGCAGTAAAATTCGGATTTGTGGAAATTCCAACTTAAAATAGTCATAACTTGCTTATTTTAACTCAGAATTTTCGCATATTATATGTCATTTTCTACCTATTCGAAAAGATATATCTATTTCTAAGGTTATTTTTATTAGAGGTGGGCAAGTGGGTTAAACAGGCCAACTCGACATGGCCCACTTTGGCCTGTGGGTTAAACGGGCAAAAAATTTTGGCCCACTTTAAAAACGGGCCAAAATCAGCTGACCCTAACCCAACCCACTTTAGCCGTGGGTTAAACGCGTCAGCCTACTTTTTGACCCTTTTAACCCACTTACATATTTTGTGAGTTAAATGGGCCAAGTTGATCCATTTAACTTATTTAAGCTAATTAAATAAGATATATAATAAAAAGAGAGTTTTATAAGGTTATATATATTAATGATTAATTTTATTATTTTAATTACTTTTTATATAAAAATAAGTTTTCTAAAATAACTTATTAGATAATATATTTCATTTAAAACAATAATAATATATTTTATAAAATTTTATGGTGCATGTGCATCAATTTGTCATTCTTTGTTATAATTAACACATAAATTTAATCTCAAGTATAAAAAATCTCAATAATAACCTTCATTAATACATATTTACCCTATAATTATTTATTTTATTTTTATAAAAGTGGGTTGGTGGGTCAACCCACTTTGGCCCACGGGTTAAGTGGGTTGGGTAAAATTAACCTACTTTTAAACGGGCTAAAAAAAGTTAACCCTAACCCGTTTTTAAAGTGGGTTAAACGGGTTGGCCCGCGGGCCATAGCCCATTTGTCCAACTCTAATTTTTATGATAAATAGTCATTTTGGTGCCGAAATAGGAGGGTACATATTCATTACGAAATTCTCAGCCCTCAAAAGATAATTTTCTAAACTTTTCTTCATAAAAAAATCCTTAAACAAACACATAGATATTTGCAAGGTTGAAAATCATTTTATATATATATATATATAATCATATTGTATACATGAATTTAGTGGTGTTGTCTCAACATTGATTTTTCATAAAACAATTTATCTTTAAGAGTTTGAAAGATTGAAACTTTGAAAATTTCACTTTAAGTTGTTGAAAGGAAAACAAAAAATTTTTGGGTTGTTATAAGTGAGTACTTTCTTATTATAATTTCATTTCCTAAATTTTTCAAAGATAAATTAATTTTTAAAAACTTGATCTCTTTAAGATATCTACTACCAATTTTTGTTTTTAGTGGCTGCAAATGAAGTTTCCAAAAATTTTCTCTTAAGTTGTTGATAATCTCTAAGGTTTTGAGTTGTGTTACAAGTATATTTTCTTTTTATATTTATATTCTTCTACTTCTTGGAAAATAAGTTTATCATTTCTAAAACTTACTTTCTTTAGCCAATTTTTATTTTTTTAAGTAGGTTTATAAACTAGTGAGTTGATTTTTCCTTAACTTTGAAACTTGTCTAGTTCTTGGTGTTTATTATGAAGTTGGTAAAAACTCTTATAAGTAAGTTTTTCTGAAAAATTTGCATAGCAAAGAATTATCAACATTAAAGTTTTAACCCATAATTTTCATGTTACCATTTAAAAAAAAAAGTGTATATCAATTTAGTTAGATCTTTGAAGAAATCCTCTTTATTGACACTTTGAAATTTTACGATGAGCTTGTATAAATTTTTGAAAAGAATTTATTAAGAATAATTTTCTAAATCTTGATGGAAAAAAAATTGCTAAATGAGAAAAATCTATTTTAAAGTGAGTTTAATCTTGTTTTCTTTATTAAAGAAAGAACCCTTTTTTATTTTCATTGAGACAACATCTTAATTATGCATGAATATGATTATGTAGTCATGAAAAAGATAGAAATACCACATAATAAGAGATATAAGGAGCAAATAATTATAATAGTAAGGTCAAGTATTGGGAGCTTTAGCTTCATCAAAGCTTCCCGGAACTAAGAATAGACTAATTCCAAAAAAAAGAAAGAAAGAAAAAGAAAAAGGCATAATAGTAAGAGCAATATTAAGAGTAATATTAAGATGTTAGGTTAGTGAGTATTTAGGCTCTAAGAAATATAGATATACATGTATATAATACATATATATGGAGTTAGACTAGAGCAACAACAATAATATGACAATATAATAACAAAATAAAATAGCAATGGAAAAGAAAATATTTAAGCATGAGCAAGAACAAAACATGAACATAATGTTACTTCCTCAACACTTTGGTTTTAGGAAACACACACTATAGTTATGTAAAGTTGTATGACATGGAGAATAAATATTAGATATTTCTACCTAATATTTATGTGGTGATGGAGAAAGAAAGAATTTGTTGTTGGTTGTATGAAGATAATAATAGGGTAGGAAAAAAGGAAAGAGTTAGAAAGAAATTTTTGCAAACAGGTTTTGTAGAGAAATTTTGGGAGAGTTTAGTATGTAAATTAAGTATGTGAAGGAAATGGAGGAAGATGGGGTATTTATAGAGTTTTGTGGATGAAATTTAGATGTAATTATATAAAATAAAAAAGAAAAAAATAGGTGCATGAGTGTGTGGGGTGGTGTCGTTTTGACATAGAGGGGGGAGAAAGAGATTTGTTTTGTATTTTTGTAATAAAAAGTCATTAAGATGTGAGATATGAAAGATGTAAAGTAGTATTAGAAATGAAAATTATAAGAAATAGGTGTATAGATAGTAAGAGTAGATAGTAAAAAAAAAAAAAGTAGAGATGAGTCAATAGTGGTGAATTGTGTAAAATAGTAATATGAATGGTAGACAAGACAAATTAATACTGGCAGTAAAGAAAATATGCGTAAAAGTGTGAAATCTAATATTTTTAGCTACCGAAAAATATAAAAATGATATTTTTGAAATCCTTATATTATTACTAATCTAACGGTATCATCGGAATATTTTTATTATCCGAGCCCCGCGACATGTTTTTCGAGAATTGATCCCATTTGGGTTTGGAACAAACTAAATTTTGATGAATCTAATCTTTTTAGGCTTTCCTATTTTGTTATGAACTATAATATACAATTATCTCAATTTTACTATTCTAAGATTAAGAGCGTCGAATTTCCGAATCTAAACACTAGGGTTTGTTATAGACTTTGTTGACTTTTAGGATTTTCGGTTGACTTTTGATTTTAGGATATAAGCATAAACTTAGCATAAAATCTAAGGGTTTACATTATCATTATGCATCTCAAGCTGAAGGGGCTTAGAATTTATAATCTACAATCGAACAAGGTTATTGTTAGCATAGATGTAGTGGTTGATGAAAATTCTTTTTGGAATTAGAAAAAGGGTAGCATTGAGAGGCATCAAGATCATTCTCAATAATTAGAGACTTCAAAGTCTCTTCTTGAACCCTAAAATATAAATGTTGAAAATAAAGTTGAGTTTGAAGATCGAATATGAAGATGATGTCTCTACTACCAAGAAAACAAAGGCTTTAGCAGAAATTTGTGAGAGCTACAATTTTGTTATAAGCAAGCTAGCAAATTACATTGAAGCTTCAAAGTCGAAGGAATGTATTGAAGCAATGAATGAAATGGAAATGATTGAGAAAAATAAGACTTGGAAGTTGGTACATAAGCCTAAAGGAAGAAACGTAATAAGGCTAAAGTAGGTTTATAGAATAAAAGTATATATGAATGGATCAATTCATAAATCGAAAGTAAAGCTGGGTTGTTAAAGGTTATTGTCAATAACCTGGTGTAGACTTTGGTGATACTTTTGGACCTATTGGCAAGCATGGTACCATCAGAATTCTAGTGGCTTTAGGAGCTCACATGGAGTCGAAAGTTATCCACTTGTGAAATGAGCCTTTTTGAATAGAGAGTTGCAAGAGGAGATATCTATTAAACAACTTGAAGGTTATGAAGTTGTAAGTAAGAAGGAGATGGTTTATAGGCTATGTGAAGCTCTATATGGCTTAAGGAAACCTCTTAGAGCTTTGTACAGAAAAACTTATTCAACTTGGTCTAACAAAATTGATGCATACATAACTCATTGTGGTTCGTTCTATAAGGAGTGAAAATGAAGCCACTTTTTGTGTGAGAAGGGTAGAAGGGAAGAAATTGTTGTTGGTGTCACTTTATGTTGATGATTTATTGGTGACTGGAAATGATAAAGAGGAAATTGAGAAATTTAAAAGGGAAATGGAAAGGAAATTTGAGATGAGTGATTTGAGAAAGATGAAGTATTTCTTGGGAATGGAAATCTCTAAAAAACCATACAAGATTTTCATTTCTTAAGAAAAATATGCTCTTGAATAAAATGGACAGATATAGTTAACACTCGATTGGTGCCAAATGAAAGCTTTCAATGGATAAGGGTGGTGAAAAGGTTGATGCTACAATCTATAGAAGTTTGATTGTTGGTTTGTTGTATCTAGCGTTACCAAGCTTAATTTAATGTTTACAACAAGTTTGTTATTAAGATTTATGCATTCTCCAAGTTAAATTAACTTTGTAGTTGGAAAAAAAAAAAGGTGCTTGGATATGTAAAAGGGGTTGTTGACTATAGGATATAGTTTTCATTTGTTGAAGATGGAAATTTGCAAGGCTATTCAATTAGTGATTGTCTGGTAGTGTTGATGACAAGAAAAATAGATTTATTTGTGCCTTGTCTCTAGGGTCTGGATTATTTTCATGAAATTCCAAGAAACAAGATGTTTTGGCACAATCCTCTACTCAGCTAGAGTATATTGTAGCAATTGAAACAACAAACCAATCTATTTGATTCCGAAAAATTCTTAAAGTCCATTCACCTAAAGAGAATAACCATGTATTCCCTTCTCATTTTACGTAAAGTTGTTATTAACTTGTTTAGCTGAGATGAATGCCTATTCATAATAAATGAGTCGTTGGTGATTTGCCAATGAAACTAGTTGAAGCTATAATGATCCAAGTGGACGACAAGTTTGCAATTTGTATGGTAAAAAATCCTATGTCTCATGGCCAATCGAAGCATATCAATGCAAAATTTCATCCAATAAGGCATGTTGAAAAAGAAGATGAAGTGTAGCTGATTCATTAAAATCCGAAGAGCAACTTCCTGATATAATGACTAAAGTTTTGTCAAGAGGGAGATTTGAAGTTCTATGAACAACACTAGAAGTCTCAAGGAGTGTTGGAGGTTGAGATTTTCCAACATACTCTTTGAGTGATATATTAGTTCGAAATATATTTTGTATTTTTCTTTTAATTGGCAAAAGCTAACGGTCAATACCTTTTACTTTTAGTTTTACGAACAGGTGATGGATTAGTTGATGTTTAAAAAGTAACTTCTTACTTATATAACGAGCCACCTTATGATCTTTTATATACATATTGTAATCAACGAAATGCATCATTGAATGGCTTTTATGGACTAAAAAATGAGCAGAAACGCTTCTCGTTTTCTTCTGCAGAATCTAACAAAATTCAATTTACCCACTCTCGAGTTCAATCTAGTAATGTTTCAACTTGGAACAAAAACCAGTTTATTGAGCAATAGCTATCACAACCATGACCCATCCTCAAAAAGAAGAACTGTAGCTCTTCTCCTACTTAAAGGAATTGCATTATATATAGTACAGATGAAATTGCGCCCGGTATAGCAGGAAAACTTGTAACACGTAATGTGGACCTTGAATGAAACATGAGCTTCTCTAAAATATGCAACTATAACAAAAACTCCAAGTCAAGGATTGATAATGGTGTAGATTGCACAAGCAGCCATCACAATTCCTAGCTTAATTTTCGGAGGAATGTATGCATCTCCACTGCTAGGAGAAGGCCCTGGCGCAGGCACAGTTGCAGCAGGGACGATAGGAGACGCCAGTTCCGAAGGGGAAGGTGCCTTGACGGTTTCGCGAAGTACATTAATATCCACCTTTTGCCCTCCTTGACAATGGCCAGGGACCCCACAGAAGAAGTAGTGGTGGCCTTTGGTTTTAATGGTGATTGAATCGTTGCCGGTTGTGTAGGTCGCCTTAGGGGATGTTGTGTTGCATGACTTGTACTCAGCATGCGTTACTTGCATTACATTGTGAAACTGAGGAGCGTACTCAAAAACTGCCAACAACAACAATTAGTAGGACAATTACACGGTCAAAGCGTCATTTGCAACCCGCAAGAAAAACGTAAATATTAAGTTTTAACCCGCCTGAACTAATCCGTATAGTTTGCATTTTGTTTAAGGAACTATAAAAAATTTATTTGCGATGTGTTAAACGTTATTAAATTATTATTTGATTTTTAAAATTAATCTTTTTGATACGTGCGATATGATTACTTTGCTGTCATGGCAATGTCATATACCATGTTATTTGTTCTTTTTTGGCCAGCTGTCAAATACTATGTTAAGAAAAGCCGCTTTCGGCTGGGGGAAAAGAAGAAGAAAAAGAAGAATACTGGTAAGGAAAAAAGAAAAGAAATATATATACTGCGTTGCATACTATCAAAATAATTTGAACTATTCAGAAATCAATGGAATTTTTCGTTGAATTATTGTTAAAAAAAATTAAGACATACTTTGTTTTCCAAATTAATTACTTGGATTTTACATAACCTCCAAATGTTAGTAAGTTCAATTTTGGACCGTCAATTCCAAATTCAAGCAGCTGTAGTTGGCTTTTCGCTATTATAGAATTATAAAATGTGACCACAAACAGCAATGCCGCCGGATCTACCACTTTATATGGAAATGGATTGTTTCTTTTCCCAGTATTTAATGGTAAAGCTGATATGTTACCATTAAAAAATTTAAAAAAAAAATAGAGAGAAGAAAAGATCGCTTATCTTGTATTTTTCAGTAACATCCTTCTCCATAGGACCATAGCTTATTACGAAAATAGAAAATAACTTAAAAATTATTATATTCTATCTCTAAGGTATCACCTTATATTAGACAAATAAACTAGGGATTATACGCACAGAAGATAGTTAAAAATTCCAGAATTAATTACAGGAAAATATATGCATTTTTTACGTCATATATTGAATATGTAGGATATGGGGCCGGGGGATACATAAAGACCCAAAAGCTCTTCCCTCTTGCATTTCTTTAATCCTAAGTTTTTGGGAAAAAAAAATTTCATATTATATATGTAAAACATTTATACCGATCCAATTTGATATTTAATATGCCAATAATAAGCTATGATTTTTATACTTTTAAATAAGATACTTATAATCCATTATTCGGATTGTCCTTCTTATATCATTATCTTTTTGTCATTGTTGCCGTCCTTTCTTAAATATGAAGAAAGCTCAATTCGAGGCATGCGCATGGATCAGTATGATATCTCTCTCTCTCTCTCTCTTTCTCTGTGACCAACTAGGCGTTAGGCATACGCATAACTTTTGGTAAAAAATGGAATGAAGTAATAACCATGAAGAAGGCTGGAGGAGATTTAAATACCAAAAATAAGCAATAGGTGGTTGGTTGGTAAGTGCTTTCAGAATAAAAAGTAACAATTTCATACTCGACTTTGCAAAATCAGAAACTTCTTATGTCCACTCCGCTGGGATACAATTAATTAATCCTGGACCCGGTGGTTATTAAACAGGTGTCCCATCTCTTATATCTAATGATATTGTGCCAGTGAGATGGAAAAATAATATCAATCTTTCGGATGTCCCATTTACGCAAAGTAACACAATAATATACCGTGAGGTATGAAACCAGCTTGAGAAAAAAACAGTCAGAAGAGTCGTATTCAAAATATAACTATTTAAACACTATGTCGAGCTTTGGCAAAATAAAATAAAATAAAAATAAATAAATACTGCGTGGAGATTGAGATTTTCTAATAGACCACCTTATGGATGTCATCGAATTTCGAATCAAATTTAGATATTTGTTGAGCTCAAGTTGAATTTACTTATTCATATTATTGGAATTTAAAACAAATAAATAGACTAATCTAACCAAGAAATTTTTTTTTCCGCCAGCAATCTACGCACGTTTAATAAATGTCAAGTTGAAGTTCCACTTTAAGGTAAAGTCAAACTCAAAATTATAGAATGAATCATATTCAAGCTTGAGACTAGTATTATAATAACTTGTTTGTAACATTAATGTTATATTTGTTTCACTAAAATGAAAAAAAAATTATAAAGGATCATAATTACTTTATTTATAATTAAGGATATTTTTAAAACAAAATATGCTTTTTGTCTCTAAGTTCCAGCGAAAGAAAGAACTATGGATTCCTAATTTACTCCATATTATATGAAATTAACAATTTTTATAATAGAATTTCTGACAAATCAACCGAACTAATAGATAAATAAAAGCAGAATACTAATTCCATTCTAGTAAAATGAATCGTAAGATAATTATCCACCTATTATATTCTCCATAGTAGGGGAACATGTTTTAAAATAAATTAAAACCAAAACCAAAACCAATCTTCATTGTAATAATCCACCGTAAGACCTACGCTGCTTAGCACGCAAATATCCTATCAAAGCAATTTAGAGCGAGATTCAATAATTATCCACATATTTGGCCTATGTAGCGTGGCTGTCAATCTAAAGATAGATATTACACCACGGAAACAAATGTCGAAACGAAAAAATTATACAAACCCCATTTTAGAATTAAAAAATTAAATGAAAAGGGAAAATCCAAATATAGCCATAATAGAGATGGTGGATATAGCACAAAGGAAGCATATCGATCGACATCCGACGGTCACTTTTATAAAATAATAACACGACACCAGCACAGCCATAAATTCTACAATGGATAAAAGGTGTGTGGTTGCTTGTCTAAGAATGCTGTGATCATCATGAAAGCGTGCATTTTTTCTTTTTTTCTTTTTTTTTTTAAAACTAAGAAACTAATTATGTAGGATAACTGAAGACCTTTGTGGTGTGGACTTGTTGTTGAGAATGTCATCATAAAGTTACAATCATCATTGAATTAGTAATACTGTTACCTTCAGTGTGTAAATATACCAGCCTTTATTTCTTGCTTCTCCAGACAGAAGTGTGGTATGGGCATTGGAGAAGCAGGTGAAAAAATGGATTATTATTTATTATTATCTAGAAAATAAAAGTACGGTCGGGATTTCTTCAAGTGTATTACGATCTTCCTCCATCACTACGGGTCTGACATAAATAACAAAATTAAAATAGAAACAACAAAAAAAAATATAGAACAGGTGATAGCAATAATTTTAATTTTTTTTATTAGTGTAACCAATAAAAGAAATCAAAAATATTTTAACATAAAAATGTATGCAATAACTGCAATATTGCAAACTGAAAAATATTGATGGATGCTTTTGATGACATCTTTAAAAGGAAAAAAAAAATGGTATACTCATTTCCTTTTTTATAATATGTATATAACAAGGGTAGGGAGGCATTGAAATTTGCTGTTTTATAGTGTTAACAAAAGTCAGGAAACCTGTTAACAAGATTCTTTACTAATTGCAGGCACTTCAAAAGCGAAATTCTCTGTGATCTCTCAGTTCAATCTTTTGAAAAGTCGTATAGGATTTCAAAAAGGTACAAAATTAATCTGTGCTTTTAAACATTGAGGAGTCAAAGATTCAAACCGAGCCATATCCAAATGTAAAATTAGTCCGTGTGTTTAAACGTTCGGAGTCAAAATTTCAAACCTAACCATATCCAAATGCGTGTGTAATATCCACCACATAATAACCATTCATTGGTCAGAACGACCATCTGTGGCTTGAAATATTGACATAGTTATTATGCATGGACATAAATTAAAATTGTTCACATACTGATCTATCTTACATGTATATATAACTGGTAATTAAGTTGGGATTAGGGAATATATCATGTTATGTTTGTGTAATTGCAAAAATACATCATAAATAATTTACGATATATTATATTTGTATTTATTATTTTTTTATTTCTTATCGTCATCGGTTTAGTATTTTCTTGCTACAGTTGCATGTTCTTAGTCATATCGGTTTTGTATTTGTATTATCCTAATATGCCCGTAATTCCTATCCCTATTGTTACCCATGTGAAGTTTTCTCTTCTAAGGATGGACGAAGGTTTAATGATACCAATGAGCATATAAATACTAATAAAATTATGATATATAAATAATTTTATAAAAATTATATACCAATTAAGATTTGCTTAGTATTCACTCAGACACATATATAATACAGATTGAATCTCTCTACCCGACGATTTTGTCCAAAATACAGAGACATTTAAGGCTAGTTAGTGGTGGATTTCAACATCAACACTCAGAGACAGTGGAAAAATCACGCTCCATAAAGTGTAACAAAAAAGTGACTGAAGGATAATAAATTAAATTTAAAACCATTTTTGAGGGGGAAAAGAAAGGAAAAGAAAAGGAAAGGAAAGGAAAGGAAAGGAAAAGGTACTTGGAATTTTCTTTTTCTTTAAAGAACATAGAAAATAAATTTACTTACTAATGACATCGCCAACTTCGAAGTTCTTGGTGGCAGACCATTGTTTGTAGTCGACATTGCCAATGGTCGTCCAACCAGCTTTGTCGCCAACTTTAAAAACAGCTGCATCAGAAACTTGGAAAACCATAGCCGTATACACTATCGTATACATGATATAGTTGTATCTGACCTTGTCAACGACAGCCATGGCTGTATACGATCTGGTGAGGTCCCAAAGTTTATTAGTGAACGAGAAGTGTTGGGCTTGAATTAAGGAGGGAGAGAGTTGTAAATGTTGGGACCTTCTTTGGATAAAAACTCAACTTCACATCCGGGAAGTGTGTTTGAGAGGGCATATGATATATATCTTTCTTTTTGTGTTTGTGTGTGTGTGTGGGTGTCAGGTCGATGAGTGGATGTTTGTATGTTCTTGTTTTATGGGATCACTTATATTTTATGACTCACGGCTCTATTTTGGTTACAGGAGAATAGCCGGTAGCAATCAATACGGTTCCCCTGTATTTCATCAATATGATTCTGTTTTAAAGAGCATACCGTAATAATAACATATCTCAAACTAAATATGTGTGTGTGTGTATAGGGCCTTTAAAATTTTTCTCAAAAATTAATTATATTCACTTCTCTTTGTTGGTGGTATTCTCATATTTTATTACTGAGAAAAGTTTATTTTAGTTCTCAGTTTTTTGGTTCTTCTTTTTTTTCTCCATAGGTGTTAATAAAATTTCAAGTAGTATAATTTAGTATAAATGTCACGAATAGTACTTAAATTTTGACAAAATATATAATTAGATATCTAAAATCTAAAATTGATTAATTTAATATTTTAAAAAACTTTTATTCAAGCCCATAGTGCCACTGTTATATTGGTTAAAAATATCACGTTTGATGAAAATGTTAACCAATTTGATAGAAGTATTATTGGCTTAACAAAAATTTTTTTATGTATTAAATTGATTAATTATAAAATTAAAATATTTTTATAGTATTTTTACCAAAGTTTAAGTACTATTTGCGACATTAACCTTATAATTTGTTGACATGATACAAACACCAATCATAAGAAATGAAAATCAAATAAAGTCAATGGAATCCAATTAGATTTATGTGTGGATTTAAACTGCTAAATTTTTTTGAAATCCCCAAAATTATTCCCAAACTAAATAACCAAATTGTCATGACCTACCACCCCAGGCTCCACCACAATGGAGGGGTACCCCTAGGTTCTTAGGCCACCCTAGGTAGGGATCATGATGCCAAGTACACTGGCCCTCCCAGCACACCCTTAAGCACAACCGGTACACTAAAAGCATTATGTAACGACTCGAAACTCTATCCATCGAAATATTATTCGCTTTGGCCACATGCCGCACAGTTTTGTCTTTTTGGTACCTGCGCTTCTTGGGGGGTCATCCATCTTGGGATTACTCTGCTCAGAACATGCTTAACTTTGAAGTTCTAACAAACTCCAAGTTTTTACATCGAAAAGACGCCTCTATGATTACAGTTCCACCATCTATATTTGAGGGATATTACATACTCCCCCACTTATAGAACTGACGTCCCCGTCAGTTTCGTTACATAGATCCAGAACAACTGCTCTGATACCATTTGTCACGACCTGTCACCCCAGGTTCCACCACGATGGAGGGAGCGCCCCTAAGCTCTCAGGCTACTTTGGGTAGGAATCATGATGCCAAGTATAGTGGCGCTCCCAGCGCACCCCTAAGGCACAACTAGGATACCAAAAGTACTGTGTAACGACTCAGAACTCTACTCACATAGGTATTATCTGCTTTAGTCACATGCCGCATAGTTTTTTCCTTTTAGTATCAATGCTTCCCAAGAGGGTCACCCATCCTGGGATTACTCTGCCCAGAGCACGCTTAACTTTGGAGTTTTAACAAACTCTAAGCCATTACATCGAAAAGACGCATCTATAATTAGAGTTCCACTATTTATATTTGAGGGGTATTACATAAATTTTGAAAATTCAAAAGCAATTCGAATATCGAAATAAAATTGAATTATAATTTCATAACAGTTTTCTAAATGAAAAGTTTTGTAAGAAAAATCAGAATTACCATACCCCAAAAGGAGGCCTAAAAGGATCAACCTGTAGTTATCATATCAAGTATGCATCTAAGATATGAGAACCGTTTTATAAATCAGAGATTATAAGACTCTACTTATTGTTTACTAAACAACTTCTAATTTCATAAAAACATTTTGATAGCTTAGGAAAATACGGATTCCCACGATCCTTCAGAATTGTAGAGAGTCGGTATTCCCCACCAAATAGTAAAAATAAAATAGATTGTATATATATTTTTTTTCAAAATCTCAAACTATTACACAAAGCTCTAATCCTTCTTTTAAGTTTATATCATATACTACACAACTTAAACTTAAACACTAAACATATAAGTTATTTTTCTAAGCTAACTTTCATATCTTCAAGGACTTCACACTTTCTTAGCCTATCCTCCGCCTAAGATATACTTGCATAAAACTATGGGGCTATGAGCTCAACTACAGCTCAATGAATAACCATAACCAAATAAATGCTAAGCAATTATTATTAAGAAACATATGCAATGCATCACTCAACCATATGACATGCACATTTAAGATGATTGGAATCCAAACCAATAGAGATTCATGCCTTCGTTCAGAGTTGAAGGACCATCTCAAGTCATTCACGCCTAGAGAAACTGAGAACTAAGGAAGGGGGTATTTTCTCAACTTGTTGCCATGTACATATGTTTATTACTAACATGACCTCAAACTTCTCTTTAAATAGAACTAAGGAGAGAGGATTTCTTTTCAAATTCCTTTGTTATTCTCACACACATACACACACACATATCACCAACATAACCTCATTATCCCTAAAGCTGACTCCAACATAAGTGACATCCTTCGGTGCCTACTTAGTTTCCATGAAGCCAACGACTCTATAATAACTTTAACTAGATTTATTGGACTCTCAAAAGCACTACTATAGAATCAGAATATTAATACATGACATGAACACGATGCAAATGCAAGTATGTTGTCATACAATGAATGATAGATTACTTAAATAACCAAATAGTATTAAATTTATTTATTAAGATAGCCAATCGATGTAGCAACCATTCATCAGCAACAACAATGCAAGGAAATGTGATCACTTTTATGTTGGTAACTTATCAACCAAAGCAATCATCAAACAACAATTGAATACCCAATCCCCACATATATTCAGTTATTCTTATCTTAAATTTAGGTCAAGTTGAGCTTAGTTATATTACTAACTCAATTTATTTGTAAAGATCATATTAACTTAAGTCTATTAATTAATCCAATTGATACACATAAATCATATTAAGTCTCATTTAGTTACTAAATTAGATTAAGTCAAGTTAGACTTAGATTTGTAAACTAAAGTCTTTTTATGTGTTTAAATTCCATGTTAATTGAAATAAATTACTAAACCTATTAATTTATTAAACTCATTCTTAATTATACACATTTAATATATCAAATCTATTATCTATAATTCATTTAATTCTCTTTTTTTAAAGGCAAAATAGGGGAGTTGCACGGTTTACTGCACGGCCATGCTGAGCAAAAAAAAAATGCCCAGTATGCTTTCAACATGTTTAGCACGGGCTTGAGCACAAGGCTGTGCTGAGGTGAAAAAAAAAATGCCTTGAGCCTTAAAACTTGTTTGCATGGGCACGTGCACACCCGTGCTAGAACCCATGCTGACTGGGAAAATTTTGACAGCATCCAACACATGATTCCCCTATTTTCTTTACATAATTTCTTAACTTTTACACATCTTACTTTCATCAAAAGCATCACATAAACTAGTTTCCATTACTTCAAACACTTCTATACTCATTCTACATCATCAAACACCTCCAATTACTTCATCAAACTCACTTCATCAAACCCTTCCTCCATTCATGCATAAACCACATATCTATCATTCATCCAATTTTATCACAAACTCAGCATATATCTAACATCAACTCAACATATATATGCATAAATAATAACTAAATCAAACGAAAAGGAAATGCTTATCTTGGTAAACAATATGAACTTCTTGATTTTCTTTATTTCTACTCCTCCTAAGCTCTTGAAGCTTCTTTATGCATGATCTACAACTTTTATTTTGTTTTTCATCTTCATTTTCTTCTTTAATTTTGTTGGATTTGAGATTTAAGTTTTGGGGTTTTGAAGAAAGGGAAGAAGAAAAGCAACATAAGAAGAAGAAAGAAAGGAAAGAAGAAAAGAGGAAAATAAAAGGAAGAAAAAATTGGTAGCCAAAAGAGAAAGGAAAAGTAATAAATATAATAAGAACAAAAATAATTAAGGATATTTATAGGTAAAAGGTTCGGTTTAAACCTTTAAGATGATTTTCTTGAGGATCAAAAGTAATTAGAAAATAATTTTATAATTTATAACTTAGAAACATTAGTTTGAATCGAAAATCCAATGTAGGAATTTAACTTTGTAAAAACTTGATATTTAGTTTGAGTTTGAGTATAAAATTGATATTTTTAAACAAGCAGTTGAACTCAAAATTTGTGGGAATCAAGAAAATAGAATTTTAAGTTTAAATGGCCAATTTAGAACATTTTATAAATTTAGGTAAATGAACTTGAGAAAATTGGATCATTCATAAATTGAAAGAAAAAAGGTATAAATTGATGATTGTAATGAATTGAGTAAATCAATTTATGAAATAACTAAAATTTAGAGTTTGCAAATTTATTGATCATTGAAATCGAAATCTTTTTAAAGATCTAGAGATTTAAAAATTAAAATAAAAGAAATTTAGTTTCAAATTTATAAAATAAAATTAGAATTTGATTTATTAAAAAGAATGAAGGGAATATTTGATATCTCAAATCTTAGTTGATTTATTTATTAGTTATCAGCATTACATTTACATTGTTTTGACCTTTTATCATATTTATTTAATATTTCTTACTATTTTCATTTTCATGAAAGATATTGAAATTTATAATTGTTTAGATTTAATATATATATATATATATATATTTTGTAATCATCTATCTACTCACTATTTATTAATTTTATTTCATACTTTCTGGAATTTAAATGTTTATTTAACTTTATACAACCGATATTCTATGCAAGCATATGCAAGCAATAAGAATTATTTTAGCAATTTCAACATCCACTTACCTAATTTTTGAAGAAGACTCATACTTAACCAGGACGACAAATGACTGACAACACGACTAGACTAGACTTGACTCGACTTGTCTCTTAACTTGAGACAACTCACAATGACACAACATTGACTCACATAACACAATACACTCAACAAATGAATGTTGTAAACTCGCTTTTCCATTCTTATCTGAATATATATAGCAGTGTACATATAAAATATACAATACTCATACTCTTTTAGTCATTAGAGATATTATGTTATATAATTTTCATTAACATGACCATCTTGACAAGACTAAAGTCAAGATGTCATAATTTTTTTTTTTTTTTTGCATATTTATCCAAATTACTATTATCTTATTAAAGTTGAAATTAGGTTATCTCATTACGTGATTGTATTATTATCAGTTATTGATTGCATAAAACTAGAAAATTGTATCTTAAAAATTTATTTTTATTCCTTCAAATTGTTAATCAACAATTAGATTGTTTATATTGTAATATTTCTAAAATGCGAAAAAATTAAGAGTGGTTTTTGTGATTTCTTTTAAAACATTTCAAAAAGCTTCAAATTATTTACTTAATGATTTTTTAATTTGAGTTGTACTATTTTGGGTTACTATAAAAACAATGTCGTTAAATTCTTTGATTTGCAAAATTATGAATTTTCCCCTAATTAGAAATTTATGCGTATTAAAAAAATTCAAAAATTTAAATAAATTAGACTTGATTGATATATTTAAATCATTATTCATCTAAGAGGTTAATTAAAGATCTTAAACTGTATAAAATGAGTTAAGGGTCTTGCATATGTGAGATTTAGATGCACCAGATCATGCCATATGGCAAAAACCCTAAAAATAGATCATTTTTTCCCTTATCTAAAACCCTAATTATGCCTGTTTCCCTCTTCCATATAAATATTCTCCTTCTCTTTTTCGCTATCCTTTTTAGGAGATCCTCTCAAAACCCTAAGGTAAGATTCTCTAAAACCCTAACCCCTTCTTAGTACTAAATAAGTGGGATTAGCAAAAGTATAGCACTAATTAACTCATCTGATGTCTTTTACATGAGGAAAATGAAGAAGATGAAGTAGTGTTAGAATAGGATGGAGTAGTGTTAGAAGAATATGGAGACCCACCATCACAACAAAATTTGTGTCAAGGTAAGCATGAGATTTTAAGATGTTGTAATGTGAGTATTTTAGAATTTTGAGTATGAAAACTAACTTTGGTGAGTTAATACATGTTTAGAGTGTCAAGAAATCAAGTTTTGGAGTAATTTTGAAATCTTAAATCCCCTTCCCAGCTAATGCAAGTGAAAATATTGTTGGAATAAGGTAAGACATCAAAACTAACTAATTTTTATGAGATTAAGATGGTTTTGAAGTTGGGACTAACATAGTAGTAGTAAATGGTGTTTTGGCTGTAATTTAGAGTTGGGTCTTGTTGTAAGTTGATGTTAGCAATGGGAAACAATGACGTCTTACATGAGCATATTGTAAAAACTTTAGAAAAACCATGAAGATGGTAGTTGTTTTTTATTAGTTAATTGATAAATCACTAATACACTATTCTAATCTTTCTTTCAATCAATTTATAGGCAAGTATACCTATCATTCATAGCATAGGAGATAATAACAAGGTCATCCCACATGGATTGAATAACTATTAGTAATGACTTATCCTTCTATTGGCTAACCTAAAATATATTTGAAAATTAACTATTGTTGATATAACTATGATTAATTCTTATTTTTATGGCTTCAAAACATATCAACAATAAGTTATGAAAATTCAATATTATTCAACTCATCTAAACAACAATTTCCCCACAAGAATACTACTATAGTCAATTTCATAAGATAATATCAACGATCATTCATATTTAATTAATCCATAAGATTCCTAAAACAACTTAGTATCTCTTTCAATGTTACTAATCACTAATCTCTTAAATCTACATATTATAATGTATTCTAATTAGTAACAATTCAAGGATTGTATTATTGCACTATGAATGTTTACACAATCAATTAAAATAGAAGACTCTTCTGATTCTATTTCTAGAAATTCAAACAAGCCTTTTGATTATGCTAGATCTATTCAAGTGTGCAATTCTTCAATCAACTTACATGAAATCAAACATATAATCAATATTCTAAACATATCAATCTATGAAACATTACAAAACTCATAATCAAACTTAAAAAGAACATAAACTTTCATTAAAAATGCAATTAAGTGCAAAACTTATTAATGATAGATTTCTATGCCTCCATTACAAAACTATTAAAAGCACTATACATCTATTAAAAATCAACTCTATAATGGATGGAATACACTTGAGTGGAGCAATCTTGAATGATTTTCTTGATTGGTTCCTCTCCCTTAGATACTCTATTCTTGAAGACTCTAAAACAAGGTTTTTAATGTAGGGAAATTAATTATCTAGTAATTATGTTTTGTTTTTTACCGCTACAAACATATTTATACTTGTCAAATGTCGAACATATACTTAAGTTTTAGATAAACTTAAGTTCCTTGGATATTTTTAAACATTTGACTAAGTCTTTGAAATGCACATAGGATAAGCATGGGCATATCTTTTCAATCATGCATCTTCCTGAGTAGTTATAACTATTGAATACATCATACTCGAAAAGGAACACAACTAGGGCATGGTGTAATGTATCCAACCATGCTTCTCACTGGACATTCATACTCCTTCAACTTATGCACAACATGAGTAGAACACAATAGCTTCTTTCTTCTCATGGGTCTAACTGATCCTTTATTGCTCGTAAACCTAGATTTGCATGGGATAAACACAATCGCTTATATCTTGTCATGCTTCATTTTGTCCTTTGATCTTCATTCATATGCAAGAAGGACGAGGGAAACACCAATTCATTCTTTAGTTTATTCATCTTTCAAGGAACACGGGGTAAACACGACTTAATACATTCGGTCATGTTTCTCACTATTGATTCTTCATAACTTCAATTTCAATTCTTGATAGAAACATGGGGTTATGGTTAAATGTAAGTCTTCGCGTTTCTCTCTATCTTCAATTCTTCAAAATTTTAGTCAAGCCCAACAGGAGCATAGGTAAAACAAGCCTAAATGTATCCGATCATGCTCTTCCAGCATGAGCATGAGGGAAACATGATTGATTATATCTCCCCGTGTTCTTCATATTTCTTTGTCATTTTCTTCACTTTGACTCCAAATTTGATATACCTTGATTAATTTTACTCCAAAGCTCTTTTCCTTTAAAAAACAGAAAATTGTTCAATTTAAGTATCAAATTTGAATAATAAATTATATAATTTACTACAGTCTAACCCATTAAATATAGAATAAGACTCCTGTATCAATTATCAAAACTAGGTGTTTTAAACATTCGATCACAATAAATCATGTTTTAACAAACAAAAGATGAAAAACAGACGAATATAGGCATGAATACGACTATCTAATACCTTTAAGGTCACCAACGTTGTTCCAAAACATATTTTTGACAAAAATAACAAGTATAGGATGAAGTAGCACAAACCTATAAGAGCACGACATGTACTCAACGTCGTGTACCTACTTATGTTCCTCTCTAACCCATAAAAAACACAAAGAAACGTGTTTTTCAAAAAAGCATGGCATGAACATAAGGTCATGTTCTCCCCGTGTTTATATCTATCTTAAAAATGTTATGAAACCCAGAAGAACACTAGGGGATACATGTAGTCGTGTTTCTCTCGTGCTTTTATCTATTTCAAAATGCATTGAAGCCTAAAAGAACACGAGAGGATACAAGTAGTTGTGTTCCTCTCGTGCTTTTCTTTGTTTTGAAAATGCTTGAAACCTAGAAGAACACAATGAGATGCATGAAGCCGTGTTCCTCCCATACTTCTCTTTGACCCCCAAATGAAGAAGGAGCATGCTTGAAATACAACTAACCTATCCAGTTACGTACTAGAACACAAGGTGATACATCCCCCCATGTACCAAACATGCTCTTTTCCAGCCCCTTCATAACTTCACCAATTCTGGCTCAAATCGCTCGAAACTTGACCCGGTTCTTTCATTAACCTTAAGTAACCTTTGAAGACCTTCAAAATACAAATTTAACAAGTGTTAATACCCCATTCACAATGTACATCACCCAAACACTTGAGTCCAAAGTGCCTTACATTAACTAGAGCAATTCAAACTTAATCATCGAAATACGATTCTAAGAACTATACGAAATTAGTTGACTTTAGGAATCAATTGTTGAAAAGTCAAGAATCAAGGCCCACAAAAGTATATTCCACTAAGAATTAATTAACATAAGCCCTAAAACCAACCTTAACTTACATGATTAACTAGATAACTTAGCTAAATGAAACAAATGACTCTTAAAACATTATCTTTGAGTAGATATGGTTAAACTAAAGAGGCCTAGATGTAACAAACAATACAAATGAAATAAAGGTAGTAAATCTTGAACTAATTCCCGATTTTAATCATGAATAGTTGTTAGATATTGAGCTTGGAAGGGATTTGAAAGCTTAAGTCAATTGACAGGTACGTGGTAATTATGTGTTGTCTGCTAGGATAGTATTAATAACTAGATAAAGAATATAAACTTGGCTTAAATGAGTGCAGGTTGATGCTTGGCCTTTTACTCCAAGTGTGGCACCCCAAGACTGAGTTATCAGTTTGTTCACAACTTTGAGATGATATAGTAGTGTAGGTGCTTAGGCCGCCAAAGATGCATAGTTTGGGCTTAGTAATAGTTGATAGGGAAATTTCCGAGATCAGGCGGCTGAATAGGAGCAGGTATGAAGTTATGACGAGTTATATGGCGTAATGAGACCCTGTATAAAGCGTTGTAGTGGACTATGCTCGTCAGTGGCAGCCTGAGAGGAGATGACCCGGATGATACTATTTCCTTCTTTTCTTTCTAGTAAGTTTTGGGGACTTATCGAACTTGCTTTTTCGATGCGTAATCTACTGAGGGAACCCTACCCTTTTTCTTTGACGGGAGTCATGAGTACTATTATGTATGTTGATATTTTCAGCACGTTGGAAAATACTTGTTTGTTGCTTTATAACTTAATTAAACTTTATTAATAGTTGTTGCATTAGCCTAGGTGTGCATGACATGCGCGTATGTGTATAGTTATTGTGTATTAAGTTTCATCGCTCACTTTTTACTATTTCAATTATCGAGAATGATCACTTTGTGAACCTTCATCATGACTCTATAGGTTTCATGACTTTATTAATGTCTATATGTTATATATATGGATTATATATAATATTTATAATATATATGACATTTATATTATATATTAATATAAATTGTGTAATATGATATATATGATTTATATATTATGTTCCGAACATACACATGTAACATATTCAATTTATGTAACAAATGAATTATAATATATATTATATGTTTATAATTTGTAGATTTTATATATGTAAAAAAATTATATACATATAACCGAATATATTATAAACATCTATTATATTTGTTATGTGATATACATATATATAGATTATGATATATATCTATATTATATATATATATATATATATGTTAACCATAATTTTTAGCTTATATGTACTATTTAAGTTATATATATAATTATCACAAACTATAAATGTTATATATAGAGTACATAGTTTAATCATGTAAATATATATCTATATGTCAATATGTATATATTTATATTATGTAATATATATACGATAAATATATATAGCATATTCATGTCATGTAATAAACGGATTGTAACACATATATATATATACGTATATAACATATAAATTATGTATTTATAATCGCTGTGTCCAAAACCCGATCAGAATTGGGTCAAGATCTCGGCACAGTCAATGGCATAGCATAAACATTACCGTTCTCGCTCAGTGTTTGCAACGACTGAAAAGGCAATCGTAGAAGCGAAGCTTATCGCCACGTCGACCATCAAATATGAGATTGGGCCTCTTCTCAAAGATTTGATGGAATTGTAAACCCCGGTATTCTCAGTAGTCAAGAAACCCCGGGAGTTGGAAGCAAAACCCTAATCCGGTCCAGTTTGAGTCCTGTGAGAGAAGCCTAGGAACCCTAAATCTGGCTTTCCTTCGGTTTCATAATAAAAGAAATTTTATAAAGTAAATGAAGTTGAATTATTGTTTTAAAGTACATCTTAAACCTCTGGAAGTTTTAAAATCGGGAATTTTTCAATTCCGGGCTTTCCCGAGCTCAATTACGGAAAAGCGTGTCCCGGGCCACGGAATCAGAAAAAATGTTCTGGAATATTCATTAGAACCGTAATTTTATAAGGATTCCAAAAATATCAATTTTATAATTTTTCGAGCTATAAAAATTACAGTTATAGCTTTCCCGTGTTTTTGGTACAACCGGTAAAGTATATGTCTTGTCTACTATTCACAAGTATAACCTACACTACACACTACTCATACCCTATTCTTACATCCTTACAACTACTCATTTCAATTTTCTTTTCCAAGATATTTTGTCTCTTAAATAATTATTACATTTATTACATTTTAATTTACTAAATTACAAAATATCAAATTTTTAAACACACACATGGAGTGTGGCCGGCGCCCCCCCCCCCCCCCCCCCCCCCCCCCCCCCCCCCCCCCCTTGTTTCCCTCTCAACTTAATTATTTTTACTTCATTTTATTTAGCTAAACCCAAATTCACTTCATATATAAACATATTTTTCTCTCTCTCTCTTCATTTCTTCTTGTTTCAATTTTTACAAAAAAAAAAGTAAAAACCCTCTCTTTTTCCCCCTTGGTGCCGTGAGCTTTGCCCCCTCCCCCTCTCACAAGTTCAACTCATTTACTCCTCTTTTCTACTCCAAAACTCCTTTGGTATGTTGATTTTAGATCTTGTTCATCCCAAATCTTGTAATGGCAAGATTATTCTTGTGTGTTTTCTCATTTAAATCCCAATGAGCATGAGCAAGAGCAAGGGACATGAAAACACTACTACAAGAATCTCAAGCCATCACAAGAAGTGGATCTAGTATTTGGAAGAGTTTTGGTTGAAATATCATCTTGTTCGTGCATGTAAAGTAGAGATCTTGTATATATATTGATGTTCATGCCATGAGATCTATGATTCATGCATTATATTTAGTAGATCTAAAGTTTAGACATCCACAACTTCATGTACATGTATGATCATAGAGTTATTTTTATTTCCATGCATTGATGATCATAAAAATGTAGTCTTGTGTATGTGTAGAGATGTTAGATAGTAGATATTCATATATAGAAGGCAAGAACATTGAAAAAGGAAAGGTTTTGTCAAATATGAAATGTTGGAAATTCGAATGAAATTGAAACCCTACTCTAAAAACCACCAAAATCACTTTTGAACTCATATTTCATATGAAAAATGAAGGGTATGTGTAGTAGATATCTTGAAAGAATGATTTTCATAAGCTTGGATGAGTTTAGGCATAATAGAAATGTAAAACAAGTGGTGGAGTTAGAATGAAAAATATTGATGTGTGGACCAATAGTCAAATTCGTAACTTAGGTTCATGCCAACAAGAACTATAAGTATCTAAGTCTAAATTGAATGTTTTATAAGCTAAATGAAGTCCTTAAATAGTATATATATTGGAGCTTCAAATTTTAATGCATTAGACAAGTTTTCCATAAGAAAAATGCAAGAAAATGAAATTTCAAAAATTCGGATTTTCACAAAAGGCTTGTTTAAAAACATGTTTACCAAATGAAAAATGGGAATTTTTATGCATGAATGAAGGCCATGGTTAGTATAGACTTTGAGAACTCATTTTTATTTAGATAACAAGTGAATTACAAGATTAAAAATCAAAGAAACCCTATGGAGTGTAAAGTGGAAGAATGGCTTCTTAGAAATAACCTTTATGGAATTTTCTAACACTTAGGAGTTCATAAGAGTTATTTTCACAAAATCATCATGACCATGCATATATTGAGTTCATTACATGGCATTCATGCTGGGAATTCATTTCCATACCAATCATCTATGAATCATTAACTAGGAACATTTTTATCAAAAGCGAAACAATTTTTCAGAATGGAGAAAGTGACAGAACAGAACTGATCCCACTGTTCCGTGACTTTACTATTTTCAAAACTTGAATTTAATATTAGAAATAGATAGGTCTTTCGAAGTAGATAGAGATCGATATAAAATTTGCGAAATTCCGAGTTAAAATGACCAAGTTATGGCCGTTTTAAGTCGGAACTTCCGCAAATAGCGAGAATTCCGAATTCATCTAGTTTAGATGCATAGTTTGGATTAGCTACATGATGAGAATCTCATTAGGATTATTCTTACTTGGTAGGTGATCCTGAGCAGGACGACACCTTACCGCCCGATTACTACTACTAGAAAGATTGACGTCCAATGGCCGAGTGAGTTTTACTTCCGCTCTCAATTAATGATTGTGATTGTAATGTAGTGGCACTAGTGGTGTAGGCAAAGATAAAAATGAATATGCATAATGGGGTTTATGGGAATTATATATGTATTTGTCTGTTGTTGAAGCGTGGAATGAAACTTAAGAAATATCGAAACCGGGTGTTAAACTATTGACTGATTAGCTAGTATCTTATATTGAATGTTTGTGAATACTTGTTGGTCACCTAAAAGAATTGAACTAATGAATATCCGACTTCAATTGTAATTGGATTCATTCATATCACGATGGGGATGGATCATTCGCATTGGTTGGTTTTTCGTGATCCATAAAATGAATATGTTGGTTAATCGTGATCCATAAAACGAAATATTGTTAGTAGACCATGAGCTTAAACGGCGTTGTACCGCAGGATTCGTTAATATGCTAATCCGGGATGGAGGGCGCAAGTCCATCCACATATGATTTCCGGTTTGTCATATGTTTGTTAAACTCATTTGTTTGATGCATACACTTGCTTGAATAATCACTTGTTTGAATGAATTATACTTCATTGTGTTATGGAAGTTATTACTCACTAAGCTAGTTAGCTTACGCCCCCATAGTTTCTACTTATTGCAGCACGAGTTTATATGGCTTAGACCGAGGCAAGCCACAGCACAGGTACCGGAGATAGGAGTTTCCCATAGAAGTTTACTTCATTGCTTTTGTATAGACTTCCGTTGGAAACTAAGGACTCTAGATGGCTGTAACGGACTTGTTATTAATTTGCGGGAGAATGCCCCTTAGATTTTGTAAACTATAACTATGCGTTTTGATTTATTATCTATGGCTAATGAATGCCACCTTAAATTGTTTAACTCCATTTGTTGAAGTATTCTATTGTCGTAAAGGAACGCTTTACATCTACTTAAGACTCCCGAAGGGCTCGGGTAGGGAACTCGAGAGTCTTATTTAGTATGTGGCGGGCTGTTACGTTTAGGATACCCTACGGGGCGTGACAGGAATGGTTCCCATTGACTAAGGTTGTTGCCAGTGCTTTCCTCGAAATTCTTGATTATAAAGAGCCGTGTAAGCCCGTAGGATGCTATCCCAATCGGCCCCTACTACCTCTTGCTTCCCCTTCAACTATGCAAGCCTGACCCCTTCGACGTATAAGAGACGAATCGGCAAGCGGATTGGTCTTTGCGCCTTCTAGACGCGGTCACATATATATGCACATATACATTATAAATATTTATTATATATGTCATGTCATATATATATTATGTTATATATGTTTAAGCGATGCACATTAGGTGTAATTTATACTTTATATGCACTTTATAAGTTACATATATTTTATTATATTATATATAATCTACTCATTTTATATATGTTTCGATGTAATTTCTATTACATAACATATAGATTATGTATTCATAATCTATAAATTAAATATATGAGTATGTTATATCAGTACATAAAATTGTCATAAATATTTGATTTGCATACTATATGATATAGTTGTTGTGTATATATATGTTATACATGTAGCATATAAATCAACTATATATAAATTATGTATATTTTATTTTTTAGATATGATCTATATTATATATTATATATATGTTCTATATATAACCTATAATATACAATATCTATATACATTATTTATTTCATATATGGATAGTTTTGTCATTTTATAATTTCATTAGGAAGAATATCATATTTTAATAAAATAAGAATACAAAATAATAATAATATCTTTTAATGGGTTCATGGGTTTGTAAATGGGTTTGGGTCTTAAATTCAAACCTAGACACGTTTAAATTCATATTGTTTCTAGGTTTAACCTGTTCATTAATCATGTCAATTTTTATTTACCAAAACCCTTTTATAATCAGGTCGAATAATTCGGGTTCATGGGTTGAATCCTAACTTGTTAGCACTAATAATGCGTCAATTGTTATTTTATTTTCGTGATACTTTTTTATTTCTTTTCCAATTAAGATTTACAACAATGAATTTTGACCAAATTTGAGTCTCAATGCATAGTATTCGGTGTCATCTCACTATTATTTTGATCACCTACTTTTGGTTTTTTTTTTTTTTTGCTATTTTTATTTTAATATATATATATTTATCTTCTTAACTATTTTCATTTTTTCCCCATTTTTCAATTATTTTAATTAAGACTATTATAGGAGGACAAAAATAAGGTGTCCACCATAAGAAAATATTATGATTTATAACAGAAGCTTTCATCTTTTGATATTTTCCGAAGGTTTATAATAATATGTTTTA
Organism: Combretum micranthum; assembly: GCA_024138025.1. Lineage (NCBI taxonomy): Eukaryota > Viridiplantae > Streptophyta > Magnoliopsida > Myrtales > Combretaceae > Combretum > Combretum micranthum. Next base: position 160,772 of record JAMXBD010001127.1, on the reverse strand, counting down.
ATCGAAATTAATTTTTGTCATGACTTTAAAATGGGGTAATAGACATTTTAGAAAAAGAACCTAAGAAAATGTTAGGAAGTTGACATTTGGATGATTGTGAATTTTTGCCTCTATTAATTTATAACCCTATAATCATTTCAAAATCTAATAAATGAATATATATTTATAAAATTGGTTCTCAACCATTTTCCAAATTTTTTTTAATTTAAAATAAGCTAGTAAGCTAATAGTCAAGGTTTGACAAAAAAAAAAAAAAAAACGTAATGATGAAGGTTGGAAAAAACAAATAATTAAAGTATCTACTACCTGGTGCAATGTTACAATCCCACATCGCTTCCTTAAGTAACTGAAGAATGGTACTTAAACTTGAGAAATTCTCCTACCTGATAGGCTAGTCTTTTTGGATTGGGCTCTCTTTTGGAGCTTAGTACCTAATATCTGGTATTCTCGTTGAGAATATTGATGCCAACGTAAGGGGCGACCTGAGAAAGGGCTATATAGCAGAGAAGACTATAGTGAAAACTATCTAAAGTGGGCTGCTAAGAGCGTCGGCTTCTCAAGGGGTGAGCAATGTTACGATCCACATCGGTTCCTCAAAGTTGGGTAATGTTACGATTCCACATCGGTTCTTTAATTAATTGAGGAATCGTACTTAAGCTTTAGGGGTTCTCCCACTTAATAGGCTAGTCTTTTGGGTTGGGCTCTTATTTTGGACTTTTTACCTCATATTTAGCCAACATAATAATAAAGTAAAATGTATAAAATCTTTATATAGGATTTACCTAGTTCTTTTACCATATAACATATGCAAAATTAATTCTATTTGTTCGCTTCCAAACTTTTGGCTAAAATTTATTTACTTGGAATCAGCTTCCCTACATGTTTTTTATTTGAATTTCGTCAAGAACCAAAGGATTTTTCCAAGATTATTCAACGTAGAAAATATGATATAATAGTCAAGTAACTTCTAATTAAAATATTAATAAAATGTTTTTCAAAAAGGAAAATTGTAAGATGCATTTCATATAAAAACTAGTACATCTTTAAGATTTTTTGGTTTAGGCCGAAGAAGTGGTTGAGTTAAGACGGGGAACTGCAAATCCTTTATTCCGGAATATGGTGTCTTTAAATATGTTTGTGGCTTGTCAGCCCTAGATAAGGCTCTTTGTTAACTTTGTAACGAACAACATCACATGCTCCATTTTTATTAACAAAAGAATAATTCACAATTTTTCTATGCTCCATTTTTATTAACAAAAGAATAATTCACAATTTTTCTATATGTTTATTTATAATTTGATACAAAATATATTCAAAATTTTGTTATGTAACCAATATTATCTATATTTTCCACAAATAACATATTGTTAAGTAGATATATAAAGCTTATTCAATCAATGCATTTCAAGTAAGAGAAATTCTATAGTCCCATTATTAATTTTAACGGTACCAATTCCGTTACTATCTAATTACTCACACTATATCTAATCGTAATCGAACCACTAAAATACTTAACATTTCAACTACTATATTTATTTTAGGATAAATTACATGGACATCTCTTGGAAACTATCAAAATTACATGGACCCTCAATTTTTTAAAAAGTCTGGACTTACTCTTCTCAAATGGATGTGAGTCCTACTTATTTTAATAAATTGTTGTTTGTCTGCATATCAAATTTGAATTGAATAATAAAATATGAAAAATAAATGGCATGTCATATGATCTATTTTATACAACAATTTCTTCGACCCAAATACCATTACTATTGGAAAAATAAAACAAACAAAAGAAAAAAAAGATTTAATCCAAAATGTTAAAAAGAAAAATGAGGTCACTTACAATGAAAAAAGTTTAGATCTTTGTTGTGGTGTTTAAGGAATAATAATGATAAACACAAAAATCTTTATTTTATAATATGTTGTTTAATTCAAAAGAAAAAAGTGTTTATTGTATATGATGTCTTTTGCAACGATTTAAGAGATTTTTCTATTGTAATTATAGTAAACTAATTCTTGAACAACCAAGGAATTATACAAGAGAAACTCTTTAAGTGATTTAATCCAAAAAAAAAGTTTCATAGATGTTAAAAAATATGTCTTTTGCAATGACTTAAAGATCATTCTATTATCAATTACTATAAACCCATTTTTAAGTAAATTATAATATAGTTTTTCTTTTCTTTTTTTTTAAAAAAAAACCTTTTTGCTTAAAAGATTTGCTTCCAAGATCAATTTTTTTTTCCTTAAAAAATCTTCTATATGCAGACCTTTTTTCTCAAAATATTTGCTACCAAGATTTTTCATATCTATCATTAATGTACTCATGCTCATTGCTGTCATAAGCACTATAAGAAAAGAACTCTAAGTGCTTATGGAATTAGATAGTGTTCTCAAAGTTGTTGTTGTTGTTGTTGATGTTGTTGTTGTTGTTGTTGTTATTATGTGTCACAATGTTTATCATTTTTTTTCTTTTTTTTTTTTTTTTTTGCAATGGTTGGATTTATAAGTATTTAATCCAAAAAAAAAAAAAATAGTTTGAAAAACTAGGTAATACGCCACGTTAATATCAAGTAATATTTAATATACATATGACAACAATTCATTAAAATAAGTAGGATCCACATCTATTTGAAGAGGGTAAGTGTAGACTTTTTAGCTCCGATCAAGTAATAGATTATATATTACCACTATGAACATGTGAATCTTACCTAATACTTTGTGGAATCAATTAAAAACAAATATGGAAAATTTTATGATTTTATCATATTTTCTAATGGACCGATCTAGTACGATGCATATTTTAATGACTCATACTTAGATTGCGCTACTAAAATGCATGATATATTAATTACTATATAAACAGACTCATTGACAAAATAATAGAAGTTTCCAAATAAATAAATAAATATATATGCTTAATTTCAAAGTTTGTAAAAGAAACATAAGAGCTTAGATACGTACTATTTATGCAAAGAAAGGATTGTATTTTTTGGCCGAATATTGAGAAAAGGTTTGAGGATCTATATATTGACGTACTGTTTACAAAAAGCAGACTGTACACTTGTCCCACATGATATAAGGGCCTAAGCTAATAATGTAATTGACAGCACATAAACAAAGTTAAAAAATGAGAGTAATTTAAATATTTTGACTCTTAAATCGTATACTTGAAAAATACAGTCCCGTTTTTACACATAGAGTACAGATCCCGGTTCTCCGTTTGCAATTTTCTCCGGGGGGGGGGGGGGGGGGGGGTGGGGTGGGGGGGTGTGGTGGTGTGTGGTGTGGAGGATGAAATAATGAACAGAATCCCTAGACAAATTTCAGTTGCGGTTTGATAATCTTTGAAGGGAAGGATGTCTGTTGGGAACTTTGATATGAAGTAGAGATGGACAGTTAATGGTACCCAGACAATGCTGCCCATTTCTACTGAGCGGTTACATATATTTTCATTAATTTTGGTGTGAATAAGGTAATGCTACGTTATCGAAAGGACAGCTCGAGAAATCTTGCCTTCTACACTCGCCAATTACAAAACTTAGCTTATGGGTCATGCCAATGAATTGTTGTTAGTGTTAAGCAATCACAGCAAACCTTAATCAGGAAACCATCACTGCTCTTTTTCATTGTCAACTGATGTTGCATCCGTATAATCCTATTTTTCTTTCCGTCATAGTTTTTATTATGATAAAATGTTGTCCTTTCGAAAGTAGGAAAAAGATGGAAATACTGAAAAAAAACAATTATATACTTTCGGATTAAAAAAAAAATTGGCAGAGTAGAAGAGGTTAAAATTTACATTGTCCAATTTTTATTTGTATCTTATCTATTTATGATATGTATTTGTATCTGATCTGTTTAATTAGTTGATGAGTAAAAATATTTTTTTTTCATTAGTATCTAATTCTTAATATACATCTGTTTGTCAACCACAATAATAAAATGTCAAAACCATTAAAATAAAATGAAGCAATGAGACCCGAAATTATGAAAGAGTGATATATCATTTAATTACAAGTAAAGACACCAAAATTAATGATGGGCTTTAATAATATCGACAATTCAATTCAATTGTTTGAACGATGTCACTTTCACAGAGTGTAAGACAGCGAAATTTATACGAGCAAGCGTGAAAATCAATATTCCAATTACGTACTTATACAACGAATTATATGATGGAAATAAAGCTAGAGACATGTATACCTATATTTTTATCTATCATGTGCTATAGCTGCGTCCTGAAGGGACTCAAGTTACAACTGATATTCAGGGTCGGATCCCTTCGCATGGCCAACTTTATTTGAGCTAGTACCATTAACAACGGTATCTCCATAGTCTTCCTCATTGTCATCCATAAATCTTTTCCAGTACCAGTGCTTCTTCCATGCACGCTCAGTCATTTCATCAATCGGAATGTTCTTCGTCTCCGGGAGAAGAAACAGCACAAAGAAGGACATTATGAAAACCCAACCAGAGAAGAATAAGAAGATGCCAAACTTAAAGTGGCAAAGCATGGATAAGAAGGCCTGTGCAATAACAAATGTGAAGAGGAAATTGAAGCACACTGTTATGCTCTGTCCAGCCGATCGGGTCTCTAACGGAAAGGTCTCACTGGGGATCAACCATCCAAGAGGTCCCCATGACCACGCAAAGGCAGAGACAAAGGTGCATATCATTAGGATTACAAAGATTCCAAAGCCGTGGCTGAGGCTCTCGGTATGGTCCTTAACCTTAATTGCTAGGACAACTGCAATCACAACTTGAGAGATGAACATTTGTACACCAGCTTCTAGTAAGAGTACACGACGACCAATCTTGTCAACCGAGTAGACCGACACAAGGGTTGAGAAAACATTGGCAGCTCCTATGATGACAGCTGAATAAAGAGAGGCATCATTACCGAACCCCACAGTTTTGAGGATCACAGGAGCGTAGAACATGATGGCATTGATGCCTGTGAATTGCTGGAAGATCTGTTTACATGTGATTCATAATATTCAGTCAAATATATTTCACAGAAATTAGACACAAGAAAGAATATGCAATAGAAGAGGACTATCCAGTGTAATATCTCGAGAATATGTCAAATTTCTGAAAATACTGACCTGCATGGCCATTGCAATTATCAATTGAGGCCTATTTCTTCTCTTCATAAGATTTCTGAAGGGATGCTTCACTTCTTTGGCTATACGACTTGCCTCGACAAGCTCAAGATATTCTGGTTCAATGTTATCAGTTCCTCGGATCTTTCTAAGCACAGCTTTCCCTTCTTCATGGCGCTCACGCTCTATGAGACTGTTTGGAGTTTCAACTACCAGCAGTGCACCCACAGTCAAGAGAAAAGCAGGAACACCAGCCATGCCCAGTGACAATCTCCAACCCCATCCTGCTTTAATTCTGTGATGAAATAAACAGAAGTTTAAAGATGTTAAACCATTGTTCTGATGACAAATACAGAAGCAAGCGTTCATGTACATCTTTATCGTGTATAAATTAAAGCGACTGTGGAATGTGAGCACCTTTTCAAATGTACTGCTACCTCAAAACTACAGATGGAAAACTTCACCTCTCAAAACTTCCTCAAAGTATACGCAAATTGGAAATTTGAATGCACATTTTAACAAGTTTTGAAGTAAAATCACCACTTTTAGAGTTGCTGGGGTAACGGTGCATATGAAATTGTCATCAAAGTCATATTGTAATTACAAAATCAATCACTCGTGAAGGGACTAGTCCGGGCCTTAATCTCAGATCATGCAGTATACTGAATCCATGTACAAGTTCATTAATGTTGCCAAAAAATAGGTTGTTTTCAATGGCTAAACTTTCCCAGCGGCTGAATTGCTGTTTAAAAAATTTTTTGTCACAAAATTTTTTATACATAATGGCATATGAACATTGGCGAAAAAGAGAATTGCTTCTCTAGAGATCAACTTCATGTTTATTCATGTGGGTACATATGAGATAATAAAATGGCAGCATGCATCATTTGGCAAAGATTAGTTTCCATTCGGTTGCCCCGATTGAAATGGTTGGTTTGGGTTGATAGAAACATTGCGTCCCTTACTAGATGTCATGAGCAATCAGTTCTGTAAGTCATTCAGCTAATCCTCACTACATGTCTCCATGTGATTGTTGAACAGTCATAGATGAGACTTCAAAAAAATGCCAGAAATTTCATTGTTGTTGGGGGGAAGAGGGGGAAGGAAGAAGTGGAGTTGACTTACTTGCTAGTTCCGTAATTGATAAGATTTGCAAAGAGAATGCCAATTGTAACATTAAGCTGGAACAATATGTTAAGTCCTCCACGGATTCTTGTTGGTGCTATCTCTGATAGAAAAAGTGGCACAGCCTATATGCATTTGAAAAAGTTAACAGGGGAAAGAGAAGAAAGCAAAGCTTCGGTAAGCAAAGACGTAATATATGAATCCAAAGGTTATTTAAAAAATTAATTCTCCAAAGTCAATAATAAATACGAACTATTATTTTATGAAGGTCCAATCTAAATTATTATCATAATGTCTTCAAATACCATATTATTGGCTATGGCTATTGCATCAAGGTGGACAGAGTTGCCTTATCCCACGCAACCATGCTGTCAAGATCCTTTTTTCTACCTCAGCACCCATATTTCAAGAGGCATGCTTTGTGGGCTATTGACCTTTTAAGGTCAAGCAATTCAAATTGCATAACTTTTAAATATTCAACAAATGCCCATGACTTAGGTATCTAACTAGAAAATCATAACTTAAACAAACAAAGCGCCGCTAGTCAGCGAAAGGAAAATTATTTTGTAAGCTTGAAAATAAATAAATAACAAATCCTTACCATAAGAAGAAAAAGACGAGGATGAAAAAACAGAGAGATTATATCATATGAAACTTGACGGATAACACCAAACTAGAAGTCTCTATCACTTGAAATATTGTAGCGCCAAACCAATGGGTAAAAAATACGCCAATTCACATGTGCAAAAGATCAAAACATGTAGTTATCGTCAAAATTACCAAGTACCAGCGACCATATGAATCGTTTTCTGTCATTATCATTGGAAATTCAAACACGGTGTTTGTTTACTCGAATAGCTGACGAGCAGTACACATTGCGCATATTGAAGGTAAATTTTCATCCTAGTTGATTCGATGCATGCCAATATTGCCATATGCACATAGAATAGCTAAATTTGCGTGTGCAATTGTAAAACTGCGGATAGCATGTGACCAACCTGATTAGCAAAACCAACGCCAAAACCCAATAATATCCTACCAATGATGAGCATAGCGAGGTCTTGGGCAGCAGTATTGAGAACGACACCAGCAAGGAAGAAAACCCCAGCAATAAGCATAGATGGCTTCCTGCCAAACTTTCTGGTAGTGTAGGATGCAAAGAAAGTCGATATTAACCCGGCTAGATATAGCGATGAGGTGAACAATTGCAGGCCTTGGTTGTCATATCTGCAATAATTACTATTGATTGATGGGTCATTCGTTTTCCTGTAAACAACTGGGAAAAACTTCTTCAAGAATGATGGCATGGCAGTGACACCCCCTATTGGATATACGAGAAAAAATTAATATTAGCTTCAATTTTTTTTGCAATCATTTGTTTTCATTCATCATTGATTGATGCGCATAACAACAACTAATCCAATCCTTATTACTTACCACGTATGAATTAGTAGTTCGTACCATTAGAGGAAAAAATCGTGATGAAATCTAATTTGTTTCATCAATAAACTTCATAATTCACTAAAAACAGTTAACAGACCAACATATGTAAATCTATAACCAAAAAAACAGCAAATAATCTTTCTCATTTCATTATGTTAGGAGGCTCATGTAAGACATAATCTTAATCAAGCAGGTCGATCTAGATTCGCATGCATCCCTTATTGAATTCGCAGGCTCATGTAAGACATAAATCTTAATCATCGCTTCTTATTGAATTCGTAATAAAAATGGTCCGAATTATGACAAAGATAACTAAAAATGCAGAAATACCAATCAACACCAATAATTTCTTTTCGCAGTTTCTAACACTAATTATATATCATAGTTTCTTTACATAAAGATGCTCCCACTGAAAAAAATTAAGGGAAAAAAAAAAAAGCAAAATACACAATTCCATTTCTTTCTCTACAAATGCTAATAATCACCGATTAAGACTTCTACATTACAACAGAACTATTTCCTAAAATTTGTTCAATCACTCTCTTAACAACAAAACCAACTATGCACGCAAAATTTTGTAAATCGATGGATCCTTTTTTACGTGCTAGCTACTAGTTTCTTAATTACTAAAAAATCACATCATTAAAAACATCTAATCGTCTTCAGCTACCAAAGGATTTTAGTTTCAGAACAGCATTAAGCTTCATTACAAGCTTACCGGAAACACCGACGTCGTAGCCGAACATGAGACCTCCCGTAGCAGCCATTATACAGGAGATCACCACGATCGGAGTGATCTTAGCTTCGAACTCACTCCCTGCCGGAGCAACGGCGAGTCCTCCCCCTGGCATCGTAAGGACTCGGAGCTTAATCCTAAAATGTCCAAAATCAAATGCGGGGAAGAATAAGAAAGTTGAGTCTGTTGTGTGTTAGTTATGTGTGTTTTAATTTCTAGTGGAATGATATCATTTTTGGAGGAAGAGCTGGAGTTTATATAGAGGGAGGGGGGGGGGGGGAGGATCCAAGTGGATTCCACTCGATCAGATATTTTCCACGGGAACGATCGACGGCTGAGAACTGTTTTCTTCCGACGGCTGTGAGTCAATAAAACGGCTCTTGACTTTTCCGTCATGGGATTCCTTTCTGCGGATTTAACAGGTTTTTGAATTCTCTTTTGGGGCTTATTTTATTGTTATTAGGATATACGAAGTGTGAAAGGCAAAAGAAAAAAAGGTTTTTTATTTGACTTTTAAAATATAAAATAACCACATAATTTCACGTGTAACGGGGTGACGTGGCACTTTAAGATATGTCACATGGTGAGAACTCAGAATAAAAGATCCTTTAGTTTTATTTTATCTTATTTTTCCTGCTGGGATACTTTATTTGACTTTCTCTTTTTGGGGGGTAAACCAATGGGAAATAGATGAAGATTTAGCCTGCTAGAAATTTAGAACGGATGTATACGACAAATTACGTGGCAATGTCCTAATCCATGTGACTTTATTATTTTCATAAAATAAAAGAAAGAAAATTTTTATGTGATTTATCTTATTCGAAATTGGTGAATGTGAGTCTCACATATTCCTAGGTTGGAGTCCGAGCATTGGATATATAATTGTTAAAATTACAAGTGAATTTATGCTAAAAGTTTACTATGCGTTTTTTCTTTTTTAATTATTAAATCGGATGAAACACATTTACTATCTTTGAAAAAATTACATAAATACAAATTAAATAAAAATAATTATCTAAATGAATTTACTATATTGTATCTTGGATGTGAGATACATAAATTTACATGTGTATCGCATAATTAAGATGCCCTATAAAAACCTAGGATAATTTGTATAATGTGTGCATCACTTCTACAAGATGCGATTTACAAATGTTGGATATGCAATATACATATATATCGCATGTCAAACATGAGATACTAATAAAAATCCAATATCTCATTTTGAACATGCGATACAACGACAATATTTAGATAATTATTTTTATTTGACGGGTCGATAATCATGTATTTTTCTCTATTAAATCAAACACATATATATAATAGTTTAAAAAATAAATTTTTGATAGATTTCGAATTTAGGTTTGAATTTTATGAATTTACCATTTTAACAATTATATACCATTCTACCTTTTTGTATATTTATGTTATTTTCTTGTAGAATTGCTTGAAAATTTATATACAGATAAATAGCAAAGAGCTCTCTTCTGCAGCCTCCTCTTCTTTTAAATGTGCACTAAAACCTCTTTTTCTTCCGAGATGTCCATCTGTACAAAACATTTGATTTTTTTTCTTTTAACATATGCACATGCAGTCTTAAGGATGATAAAGTGCCCATTTTATCCTTTCTTCATTGAAAAAATTAAAACAAAAATAAAGAAAAATGGCACTACTCTTCTTCTCGGGAAAAGGAAATTAATATTATTTTTTAAAAAAAAAATTACAAAAATACCACTAGGGTAAAAATAATCCAAGAATAGGCAAGTTGAACTCGTCTCTTGAGAGACGAGGTCATTCGTTGCCGACCTCGTCTCTTCAAGAGACGAGGTTAGTGTATATTGTGCAGTGACCTCGTCTCTTGAAGAGACAATGGTTTAAATCTTTAACCTCGTCTCTTGAAGAGAGAGAGGTCGGCAACGAATGACCTCGTCTCTTCAAGAGACGAGTTCAACTTGCCTATTTTTGAGATTATTTTTTCATCACAGTATTTGTATAATTTTTTTGGGAAGATAGTTATTTTTTTCCTTATCCCTTCTTCTCCTCGGGGCTATGCCATTTTCTACTCTCTAAATTATTCACGGTGCTAGATGAGGAGACTAACCCAATAGTTGTCATTATTTACACCAACCTTATAGAAATTACAAAATGGATAAATATAATTTAAATTTTAATGTTTTGAAAATTTTCTATTTGAGTTTTAATTTTTTTTCTTTTCATTCACATCTTCAACATTTAATAAAATTTGTGAAATTAGATTTTTCTTAACATTGTCAACTCATAGTAGATGTTTTTTTGCTGCTATTTCACACAACACCACCTAGATTCTCATCCCACAAGACAAATCACTTCGAGAACAATAAAGTAACTTTGGATCATGAAGAAAGTTTGTGGCATGCAAAGTCAGGAGCTAAATGGATCATGGATGGCAAGAGAAACACTCGCTATTATCATTACTTAACTTTATCAAGGAGATCCAAAAACCGAATCCTTGCACTCGAAACCACCGTTGGTGACTGGCTGTTTGACTAAAATCAAATACAACATGATTTTATTATTTCCAAGCTCTATTCAGGTCATCAAAACTAGAGATTCCCATTCATAATCTGTTAAGCCCCTATTATAGAAATAGGCCCGGCCCACTCTAGACTAGGGCAAATATTTTTCCCTAACCCTAATGTGAACTCACTCACTTGTCAGACCTAAGGTAAAATTCCTCTCTCGTGTTTACTCTCTCTGGAATGAAAACAGAAAAACTAACTCTTGTTCTTTCTTTACTATTTTTACAATCTAAAATAATACTGATAGAATTGTGTTTTGATGTTGCAGGTGAAGGTAGATGTTGGTGATGGAAGTTGATAGTTTGGTTAATTCAAGATAACCACTCTCCACAAATCTCACTCGAGATTACCAGATTTCACTAGTGGGTTTGATACCCTTTCTGATCTATTAGCTTTCTATTTATAATGTTTGTTACAACTTGAATCTGAGTTGGCAAAGCTATATCTGTAAACCCCAGTCTTCCTAGTAGTCAAGAAAACTTCGGAAACTGGAAAACAAAACCGTAAACCTGATTAGTTCAAGCTTAGTGAGAGAAACCAAGAAACCCTAGATCCGGCTTTCCTTCGGTTTCGTATCAAAAGAACTTTTATAAAATAATTTAATGTGAAATATTGTTTTAAAGTATATTTCAAATCATAGAAAGTTTTGATTTCGGAAATTTTTTATTCCGGGCCTTCTTTAGCTCCATTACGAAAAATCGAGCCCCATAACTAGAAACTCAGAAAAATATTCCGAAATACTCCTTAGAACCGAAATTTTATAAGGATTTCAAAAATATAAGTTTTATAAATTTTCGAGTTATAAAAATTACAGTTATAGCCTTTTCCATTATTTTCTTTACTACCGGTAAATTAAATATCTTGTTACTATTTATCACTATTCATAAGTACAACTTACAACACACACAACCCATATCCTAGTGTTACATCCTTATAATTACTCATTATATTTTCTTTTCCAAGAAATTTTATCTCTTAAATAAATTATTACATTTAATACATTTTATTACATAAATTACAATTTCAAATAAATTCAAATCTCTTCCTCTCTCTCACTCAAGATGGCCGGCACCTACCCCCCAATTTATCTCCAATATTGATTTATTTTATCTCCTTTTTATAACAAACAAACCCTAATTTCACTTAATATAAATAATCTTTAATTTTCTCTCTCCTTCATTTCATTTTTCATTTATTCAAAAATCACAAAACTCTCTTTTCTTTTTCCTCTCATTGCCGTGAACTCTCTACCCCTCACACACACACAAAAGCTTCATTTCTTCACCAAATCCATCTTTAGGTGATGATTCTCAAGCTTTTTTACTACTTAATCTTGTAATGGCAAGATTATTCATGTGTATTTTCACCTTAAATCCCCATGAGCATTTGCTAGCAATAAGAAAATGCTAATACATGAATACCAAGCCATCACAAGAGTAGATCTTGTGTTTGATGAGATTTTGGTTGAGATATTATTTATGTCATGCATGTAAGAGTAGAGATCTTGCATGAAACTATAGGTTCATATTCTTAAACTCCTTTTCATGCATTATAAGTAGTAGATTTAGCACTTAGACATTCATATTATACTTGACATTCAAGTTCATATAGATATTTTGTGTTTTCATGCATTAATGCTCATAAAAAATTTAGTCTTGTGTATATAAATGTGGTAGTTAGTGGATCTTTATGTAGATAAGACAAAAAACTTAAAAAGGAAAAGCTTTTGTTAGAAATGTTCAAGGAAAATTCGTATGACTTTAAAGCTCTATTTTAAAAAACCCTTGTATTAACTTTAAAACTCATGTTTATGTGAAAATGAAGGGTATAGGTAATGATATCATTTAAGTAGTGATTTTTATAAGTTGAAATGTGTTTTGATGAGATTATGTGTAAAACAAGAAGTAGAATCAATATGTAAATTTTGAGTAGTAGTCAACTTAAAATTCATAACTTTGGATGATGCCCATGGAAACACCTATTATTCAAGCTCAAATTGAAAGTTTTATGTAAACCCCCAAATTTTTGAAATCGGTTTAGCATAGAACCCTAAACCGGAAGTCAAACGGAACCCTAAAGGTCAACAAAACCCTAGTTTACCGTAACTGATTAAATACGGCATTGCCGTTTTCTTTGACCCTAGAAAACGAAGTTGAGATAATTAGCTAGAATAGTTCGTAATAACCATAGGTTTTATAAAAATATCAGTTTTGCGAATTTCGAGTGTCATTTGAACCCGATCGGACACGGTTCTCCAAAAGCGTGTCCGGGAGCCCGGAATAGTAAAAATATTTCGAATACACCGTTAGACTCGTAAAAATATAAGGTTTTCAAAAATATCAATTTCAAAATTTTTCAGTAAGTAAAAATAACAGATATAGCTATTATACGCGTATTTTCTTACTACCGGTATTTTATTAGTCATATCTATCTTACATTACACTATTCATTACTATTCTACACTATTCTTTTATCTCTGCTTTTTTCTTACACCTATTCTTACACATAACTATAAACTTAACTTTTTACTTTTCCCATAACTTTATTTCAATCTACCTTACACATTACATCTTTCATTTATCAAAAAGTAAAAAAAAAAAAAAAAAAAAATCACTCCCCCTCTACATAGTATGGTTGGCGGCCCCCCCCCCCCCCCCCCCCCCCCCCCCCCCCCCCCCCCCCCCCCCCCCCCCCCCCCCCCCCCCCCCCCCCCCCCCCCCCCCCCCCCCCCCCCCCCCCCCCCCCCCCCCCCCCCCCCCATCTCCTCAATTTGTTTCAATTTTCATTTATTTTAATCACACAAAATTCACTCCACATTTTCCTATAAATACTCTCTTCCTCTTTCACTTCTTTCACACATTCACTACCCACAAATTCATACAAACACTCTCTCAAATTTTCCTCTCAAAACTCTCTCAAAATACTATCCCAAAACTCTCTCAAAATAATTCCACAACAACTTCCACCAACAACAAAAACCCATAACCACATAACCATATCAAAGTCTCCTTTAGGTAACTACCTTCTTTTAATTTCTTCTTCTTCTTCATGTCATGTAACTTTACATGACCATAGTGTGAGTTTCTAAAGACTACAAGTTATGGAAGCTACATTATGTTCATGTATTGTTCTTGTTCATGCTAACCCATTTATGTTATATTGTTATTTTGTTTTATTATTGTTAATTATATTATTATCTATATATATGTATATACATAACCTTTAGAGCATATAAGCTCACTTGCAATTTATTTATTTCATGCAAAGCAATTTATTTACTTATTCCATTGCAATTTATTTATTTATTCCTTGTTAAATTAAGACTAGCCTCTAGTCTTAGACTTATCCTCATCAAGTCAAAACAAGTTTTCTTTCTTTCATTTTATTTTATTATGGGACTAGTCTACTTCTTAGTCCCGAGAGCCTTGAAAAAGCTAAGACTCCAATACTTGACTTTATTATTTATGTTTTATGTTATTTTGTCTATTATTATTCTCATAATCATGTTCATTTAGATTGTTGTCCAAAAATTTTATTTTCTAAAAATAATTAAACAAAAGAAGAATTTTGTCACTTAGAAATAAGTTTATGTAAAGTATAAAATCTATGAGATAACAAAAATAAACTTATTCCTTTTCAAGTTACAAAAAGAACTCACTATAATTTTAGAAACTATTTTTACTTTAAAAAGCTACTTAAACCTTTATTATTCCAGTTTGTTTTTCAAAAGAAAATATTGTTGATACAAAAATGGTTCTTTTTATGAAAGAGATAAACAAATGAATGGCTAAGGAATTTTCAAGTAAAGACCTTTACAAACAAATAAGGCAAAGAAAATCTATGGTTTGAAAACAAAAATAGAGTTATTTCTTTTCAAGTTACAAGAAGAAACCACTAAAATTTTAGAAAAAGGTTTCTTAAGTCACATATTGATTCACTTTGTTTTTATCAACAAAATAAGCTTTTATGAATGAATGATTTCTATAAGGCATAAGAAAAGAATGAGAAATTTTCAAGCAAAGATTTTGCAAGCAAATAGACAAAGAAATTTATACATGAAAAATAAATAGTGTATTTTCTAAAAACTCCAAATTAGTATTAGAATAGGAAAATTTAATTTTATTTGGGAAAAATAATGAAACATAAAGCATTTTTAGAAAACAAAAGGGAACAAGGTATTTTATTTCAAGAAATTTACAAAAACAATTTTTGAAAACTATAAGTTTCCGAAAAACTTCAAAACGACATTGTTTTACCCAAGAGAAATAATTGGACAACAAAACACTTGAGCATGCTTAAATATGAGTTATATAGTATAAAAAGAGAATTTTTCAAACTATATAGATAACTAAGTAGTTATCAAACAAATTTTGATTTTTTAAACCAAAGTTGTTTTGTGTGGAAAACTCGTGGTGAACTTTGTCGCCACTGTTTCGAGGCCTATATGCCCTTGTTTGTTAAAAATAATTTTGGAAATGGGTAGATGTTTTCGAGTAGGTAGAAATCGGTATATTATATGCGCGATTCCGAGTTAAAATGACCAAGCTATAGCCATTTTAAGTTGGAACATTCCTTTATACGAACTTTGACGTTCTTTTGACATTGTTTTGTCAAATCTCAAGAAAATCATCAAGAAATACTTATTATGGGTATTTTCTTTGGTTAGGTGACCTCGAGGAAGGATTCCTTTACCCTGAGGATTATTACGATTAAGAGGAGTGTGTGAACGACTCATCCACCTAGAGGAATAGTCGACATGGCATCATGAGTTTATTTCCATTAAATGCTATACTTATTGTGCTTGTAAAGTAGTTGCATTAGAATTAGGAAAAGATAAACCGATGTGTATGTTAAATAATTCCTTGAATGAGTTATTAAAGAATATCGAAGCCGGAATTGTTTTAAATGATTGTTTTAGTATAGTATTGATTTGTATGAAATTCCTTGATCGCCCTAAATTTAAAAATAATTATGCTATGATTTTATAAATAAATGAATTCATGCATATCACGAAGTGAGTCACATTGCATTTTGGGTTATTATCCTTGGGTGAGAAGAATAGTAAACTCATGTCAAAAGCAACACTTGGCGGATGATCCGAAAGAGATTGCTTGGCGGCTTAATGGAAAATGCTTGGCGAAAGATCCGAAAGCAAGGTCAATCAAGTAGATTCGGAATGCTTGGCGATGAGTGCTCGCGAGCATGAAAACTTTTTAATTAAAACTACTTGAATTGAGGTTATGTATCACCAAACCTCAAATGGAGGGCGTAAATCCATTCAACATATAGTTCTCGGAAAACTATATGCTTGCTTGCCCATGTGCTTGTTGCATTACATTTGTTTGTTTAATCAACTTGTTTGAAATCTTGTTACAAGAAGTTATTTATGGAAATAGTTCTCACTAAGCCTTTAGCTTATACCCCAATAGATATCTTTTGCAGTTTCCCTACCTTTGGTTAAGGCCACGTAGACCCTGCGGGCAGGTAATTCTTTTTGGGTAATAGAAATTTAGATAAAGTGTAGTATTAGTATTGATGTATAAATACTCATGTAATAGATTAGTGATCAAGGGGATATGTCCCTAAGTTTGTAAAGTCATTGATATGAATGAATGATTATTATGAGTCCTCTTTCTTAAATGTGTTATTTATATCTTCTTAAACTTCATAATTCCATACATGGTCCTCTAAAGTTGTGAAAGCACGCCTTACACTTAATATAAAAGCTTTTGGAATGGCTAAGGTGGTCATACTTAAGCTTTAATATTGAGTGTGGCGGACTGTCACATTTAGGATACCCATTGGGGCGTGACATTTTATGTATTAAATGAAGTCCTTAGGTAGTAGGTATAGTAAAGTCTTAAATTTTAATACATTACACAAGTTTTTCCCAAATGAATCATTCAAAAAGTGGATTTCTAAAAATTCGGATTTTTGAGTAAATCCTATTTGAAAACATACTTGCAAAGTGTAAAATGTAAATTTTTATGTAGAAATGAAGGTCTTAGGTAGTATATGTTATGAAGACTCAATTTTAATTAAGATAACTAGAAATTCCTAAGAATAAAATCCCAAACACTAGTGTGATGTCAAAGTTAGAAAACTAGATTTTCAAGAAGTAGTTATTGTTGAAGTCTTGCAAAATTAAGGAGTTCTAAATTTTCTTTTAGAAAAAAAAAAATCATCAAGATCATGCATACATTGAACTCGCCACATGTCATTCATGTTAGGAAATCATTCATATTTCATATGTACTTGAATTATCAAATAGATACATTTCAAACAAGTACAAAACTCTTTTTCGGAAATGGAAATAGTTACTGATCAGATCTGATCCCTCTGTTCCATGACCTAAATGTTTTCAAAACTTAGGAATAATACTATAATTAGATAGATCTTTCGAAGTAGATAAAAATCGATATAAAATTTACGAAATTCCGAGTAAAAATGACCAAGTTATGACCGTTTTAAATCGAAACTTCCGCAAATAGTGAGAATTACGATTTTGATTAGTTTTAATTTATAGCTTGGATTAGTTAAGTGATTAAATACTTATTAGGGTATTCTTCCTTGATAGGTGATCCCGAAACCGACGAATCCTTACCACCCGATTACTATTACTAAAAGACCGGCAAACATGGCCGAGTGAGTATCACTTCCGATTTCAATTATTGTTGTGATTGTAATGATAGTTGCATTAGTTACTTAGCAAAGATAAAATGAATATGCATGATGGGGTTGAATGGGAATTATATAAGTTTGTTGTTGTTATGTGAAGTGAAATTTAAAGAATATCGAAGCCAGGTGATTAATCATTACTTGTATAGATGAGCTAGGATTGACTGTCTGTGAATATTGATTAGTCACCTAAAAGAAATGGTATAATTGATTATCCGTGAGCCTAAACGGTGTAAATGTTGGTTAATCGTGATCCATAAAACGAATTATAAGTTGGTTGACCGTGAGCCTAAACGGCGTCGTACCGCAGGATTCGTTAATCTGCTAACCCGGGATGGAGGGCGCAAGTCCATCCACATATGATTTCCGGCTGGTCATATGTTTGATGAATTCACGTGTTTGATCCATATCATATGTCTGCTTAATTACTTGTTTGATTGATGTGTTATAATTGTGATCATGAAAGTTTTCACTCACTAAGCTAGTATAGCTTACGCCCCTATAATTTCTATTTATTGCATCACGAGTTTATTTGGCTAAGATCGAAACAGGCTACAGCTCAGGTACAGGAGCTAGGTGTTTTCTATAGAAGTTGTATTCAAAATTTGTTTAGACTTCCACAGGAAACCAAGAGACTCTAGATGACTATAATGGACCTTTAAATATTCTTTTGTGGGGAAATGCCCCTTAGTCTTTGTAACATATTGCCTATGCGTTTTGATTTATTATCTAATGCTATCGAATGCCAAATTAAACTATTTAATTCTATTGAATAGAGTATTCTATTGTCGTAAAGGGATGCCTTATATCTATACAAGATTCTCGAAAGACTTGGATAGTAATTCGAGAGTCTTATATTATCACGCCCCAGCGGGTACCCTAAATGTGACAGCCCGCCGTACGCAATATTAAAACTTAAGAATGACTACCTCAGTCACTCGAAAGCTTCCATATCGGTACAAGGAGTACATTCACAACAAAGGGAGACCGGTGGAGTTATGCATTTTAAGATATTGGCAGCGGAACATGCAAAATAACACTTAATATATATTTCATAGAAATAGAAAGTCTTACAACTTCTAAGGGGCATTCCCCGATAATTTCATAACAACAAAGTCTTGCTAACAAAAGCTAGAAGATTTTAGAAGAAATCTATTCTAAGACTTCAAAATAAAATTCCTCCAAAAGCTTCTCAAACTAAAGATTCTACCCGGGTGGCCAAGATGGTCTCGGGTGCAAAAAGATAATCCTGCAAAGTCAAAAGTCTATAGGAGTATAAGCATTACTAGCTTAGTGAGATATTCCTTACGCAAAAGTACTCATAACAAACGATCAACCAAGTTTATTAATCAAGCATATGAATGCAACAACCATATGATCAAACATTACATACGACTATCCGGTTTCGTATGTTCGATGGATTTACCCCTCCATCGGAGGTTAGGGAATGCTTTGAACTGGGTCCCGAACGACCTCCTGAAAGTTGCACGCGTCTTGGGGTTCCAACGAACCGTACTACTAGTCCCCGGGCTTTCCTTACCCAAAGCGATCGATCCGGCTCGGCTACGCCTTGAGACCGTATTCCCGAACGTCCTAACTCTCAAGATTGTAGCAAGGCAGCTTACCTTTCGGTCCCACGCTGAGGAGTAGTAGCAAAATTTCGAAATGATATTCTAAGTGATATGCATGAGCAATTTATTATATGGGGATTTCAATATGACATTAAATCATTTAAAGCGATCAAGCAATATTTGCATACAAGACAATACATACATGAAAACATTTATATTAATCACAAATCGTGTTTCGATATACTTATTGTTCATTGATCGCACAACGATTCACATACATAATTCCCATGACAACCCGCATGCATATCAATTTTATCTTTTCCTAACACTAGTGCTCTATTCTACAAGCACATGCGTGAATACGTAAACGTAAAGGAAACTCACTCGTCCATAGCTTTCTTCTAGGAGTCGAAGTAATCCTCTGGGAAGGGAAGATCTTCGTCCTCGACACCTAAACCAAAAGAAATACCCGACATGAGTATTTCGTCCAAGATCTATTCAAATTCTATAATTCTATCTTATTGAATTCGTCAAAAATCGTATGAATGGAAATCCCAATTTAAAATGACCATAACTTGCTCATTTTAACTCGGAATTTCGCATATTATATATCGATTTCTACCTACTCGAAAAGATCTATCTATTTCTAAGGTTATTTTTATCAAAAGAATTCATTTGGGTCTTGGAAATAACGAACAGATTTGATACGAATTTCAAAACTAGAGTTTTCAAACTTTCTTCATCCAAAACTTTTGTACAAAAATATAGATATATTGTATGGTTGAAAAATCCTTTAAATACATATTTATAGACTCAAACCATATGCATGAATTTAGTGGTGTTGTCTCAACAATGATCTTGTAAAACAATGTGTCTTTGAAAGTGAGATAAGCTTAACACTTGAAAAGAAATTAGTTTTGCTTTGAAAAATTTCCTAAATTATCATAAGTGAGTATTTCCTTCTTTGACTCTAATTCTTAGTTATTGAGAATATTTAAATTTTCAAAAAGAAATTTTCATCTTTTTCTCATAATTTTATTTCTAGTGGTTTGGAAAACATAGTTTTTCCTAAATATTTCATGGTTATATGTTCTAAAGTTTTTCTAAAGTTAGATCCACTTTAATAGAATAATATCAATAAGTTTATAAGTTATTTTATTATTTTTATTTCCTAAGTAAGGCTCATCCTTAGAAAAGTTATTCTTTAATAATTTGTAAAACTTGTCTAGATTTTAGTATTTTAGAGTGTTGGTAGAAAATTTTGACAAATGAGTTTGAGAAAACATTTGGTTAAAACAAGGAATTAAGTTTAAAGAAATTTCTTATTTTATTGGTTTTGAAAAGAGAATTTGTGATAACTTTACTTTATGTATTTCTTGGTAAAATCACATATTATTACTAAAACTTGAGCTAAACTTATCTAACTTTTAAAAAATATTTGTTAAGATAAAACCTTTAAATCTATATGGAAAAATAATTTCTTATGTGACAAAATTTATTTATTTATTTTTTTTTAAAGAGAGTTCATTTTTATTACTTAAAAAACTCATTTTCATTATGGTTGAGACAATAGCAACATATTCATGTATGAATGAGAATTTATAACTATGAGAAATATAAAAACAACATAAATAAGATAAATAAAATAAGAGCATAAAAATAAAGTCAAGTATTGGGAACCTTAGCTTCATCAAGGTATCCCGGGACTAAGAATAGACTAGTCCTCAAAAGAAAAAGAAAAGCAAAGAAATAAAATTGTTTTGACTTGATATGGACAAGTCTAAGACTAGAAATACTAGTCTTAATATTTGCATAAAACAAGTAAATAAATAAATTGCAAGACTTGAAAATAAATAAATAACAAATGAGCTTATATGCTCTAAATAAATATATATACATAATACTTATATAAGTTAGGTTAGAAATCAATAACAACATAATAACATAAAGAAAAGAATAGAACATGAACAAAAACAAAACATGAATAAATTGTTGCTTCTTTAACTCAATGAGTCTAAGAAACATACACTAAACTCATGTTAAGTTATATGAACATGATGAGTAAATAAGAAATTTTTACCTAAAGTTTATGTGTTGGTTAAAGAAAAGAATGGGTTGTATATTATGTGGGAATGGATTTTCTAAGGAAAAGAGAGAACTTGAGAGAGATTTTGGGAGATGAATTTTGTGGAGTGATTTTGAAAGAGTTTTGGTATGAATTTTGTTGTGTGAAAGAATGGAAGAGGAAGGGGGTATTTATAGATTTTTGGGAGTGGAAATTAGATGTAATTAAATAATTTGAAATAGAAAATAAAATTGATGTGATTAAAGAAGTAATGTGTAAAGTGTGATGTGATTAAAGTTGTAAGGGGAAGGTAAATTGTAAGGTATAGGTGTGGTAGAGTGTAAGAGTAGAGTATAAGAAAAAGTAGAGATGAGTAAATAGTAATGAATAGTAGAAAAGTACTATGAATAATAGACTAGACAATTAAAATACCGGTAGTAAAGAAAATACGCGTAAAAGGCCTATATCTGTTATTTTTAGTTACCGAAAAATTCTAAAATTGATATTTTTGAAAACCTTATATTTTTACGAATCTATTGGTGTTGTCGGAATAATTTTGCTATCCAGTGCACCGGGGCACGGTTTTCGAAAACTGATCCCGATCGGATCCAAAAGACACTAGAAAAATTCGAATCTGATAATTTTAGGCTTTCCTATATAATTACGAACCATATTCCACAATTATCTCAATTTCCTTTTCTAGGGTTTAAGAACACGGGATTGCCGGATCTAGATTCACTAGACTAAACATAGAACTAGGTTAATTTTTGGGTTTCGTTTCAACTTCCGATTCTTAGGGTTTACTAATATTATCGAAAAATCTAGGGGCTTACATATATGGTATGTGGCGGACTGTTACATTTAGGATACCCCTATGGGGCGTGACAATATCTTAACTAACTATATGTCGTTTACACTATGTGTATGTTAAAATGTAAATCTGTTACACTTAATTTTGCTCCTGTGCATGTTATTCTAACTACGTTAGCGTATTCTTCAAATATGATTGGTCTATGTAATATCTAGGTTGTAATATTTCTCTGGTCCTTGAAAACAACCTTGTCCTCAAGGTTGAAACAGTGATGTTGATGCTCAGTATTCACTGTAGTGTATGTCCCTTTGAAAAAATCGAATGACTTGAAATTTCTTATAATCGATTTGTAAAAATAGGTCCATGCAGTGGCGATGATGATAAGGGATCTGGTTATTATGAGAAAAAACTTGACTACCCATAGCATATATGAAAGCAGTAGGGTTCGGTGAAATAGAAATCGATCCTTGAGCCAAAAGTATGTTCAAATCCTAAAATTTAATTCAATGTCTAGTGGCCTGATGTTCCAAATGTTGTCCCAATTCTGTCCATGTAGAATAGTGGCTTGATGGAACCACATTTGAAAAGTTTCATCCGCCCACATGTAACATGTGTTGTTATATGACTAAATTTGCTAATATTGATTCCTTATCCCTTTCAGTAGCTGCTTCATAATGAAATTCAACCAATAATGTAGTAAATCAGAATCTAAATAAAGCAATGATGAAGATGCAAATTGTGGAATAAGCTGGCTGCCCATATCCTGTCACGCCTCAAAGGGTACCTTAAACGCGGCAGTCCGTCGTACACAATATTAAAGCCTAAGAATGACCACCTCAGTCACGTGAAGGCTTCCATACTATGTACAAGGCGTCTAACACATAAAAGAGACACATCGGAATGATACATTTTATGTTGATACAATTGAGTAACAATGCAAAGGAAATAAAATCCACTATACTTTCGATACAAACCACTATACTTCAAAATACAAATCATTATACTTCAAAATACAATTCATTCAACTTCAATTTCATTCATCCACAAACTTCCCTACATAAACTATTACAAGACAAATCATAAAACTAGCTGATAACTTCAAACATTCGTATTCTTTACCGAAATCCCAGAGTCATTCCCGGCTCTAACCAATTCGGTCCCCACTTTGCATTCTTGAAATAACCTGTTCATTTAAACAACTATTGGGGTATAAGCTATACTAGCTTAGTGAGAATTCCCTTAATTCCGTACCATAACAAACAAGTTATAATCAATCATATGCTATGCATGAACAAACACGTGAGCAAACAATTATGTATGGGTATCCGGAACCCACATACAGAACGGATTTACGCCCTCCGTATCTTGGGTTAGGGATGGTATTGAAGTCTACACGACTGCTGCTAGTCCCAAGCCCTCGGCTAGGCTCACACCACTCGCCTCTAGGCTCACACCACTCGCCTCGGCTAGGCTCACACATGGAATGCATCCCCGATGCGCCTTAGTTTCCTATGAATGAGCTCTGATCCCGGGTTTTAATATCCAAACGAGTCCTCGGACCATACCGATCAACTTGCGTAGGAGCATCACGCTACCAAATGCAATATGTCCGATGCGATGCATGATCAATTTACTTTTTGCTTAGGTCAAAATATTTATACATTTTTTAGAGTGACCAGCCAATATCACACACATAACAGAAATAATATGAACAGTGCAGTTATCCAATCAAATCGTGGTTTCGATATGCTTTAGTATTCTTTGGCATACATTCATCACAGCCTCATCATAAATCCCATCCCCATTCGTATCGATTTTTGTCTTGTTCCTATAATCTAATGCAACTAACTACAAGCACAATCAAGGTAACAAAACAAGGAGAAACTCACTCGGCCATTGGATCACCGGTCTTCTAGTAATAGTAATCCGGTGGTAGGGAATCGTCGAATTCGAGGTCACCTAACAAGGAGGAAATACTCTAATAAGTATTTCAACTCAAACTAATCCAAACGATTTTATATGAACTATCAAATTCGTAATTTTCGTCCTAAGCGGGAATTCCAACTTAAAACGGCCATAACTTGGTCATTTTAACTTGGAATCTCGCAAATTATATATCGATTTCTATCTACTTCGAAAGATCTATCTAATTCTAATATTATTTTCAAGTTTTGAAAACTTTGAAGCTTCGAAAAGTTGGATCAGATTAGGGCAGCAACAATTTCAATTTCGAAATAGTTTTGTAAATGTTTGAATGTTCCTACTTATAATTAAGCTATACATGCAATATGTGATTTCCTAACATGAATGCATGAAATGAGTTTCATGTATGCATGGTCTTGATGATTTTTGGTAAGAAAATTTTGGAACTCTTTATTTTGCAAGACTTCAACTATAACTACTTTTTGAAAAATCTAGTTTTCTAACTTTGATCATTTCCATTTGTTTTGGATTTATTACTTAAGAAAATATAATTATTTTTGTTAAAATTGAGTCTTCATTATATATATTACTTATGACCTTCATTTCTACATAAAAATTTCCATTTTACACTTTGTAAATATGTTTTCCAATATGATTTACTCAAAAATCCGAATTTTAGAAAATCCACTTTTTGAATGATTCATTTGGGGAAAACTTGTTTAAAGACATTAAAATTTAAGGCTTTACTATATCAATTACCTAAGGACTTCATTTAACACATAAAACTTGCAATTTGAGCTCAAATACTAAGTGATTACTTATGCATCATCTCAAATTACGAATTTGACAATTGATCACTAACTCAAAATTTTTCATTTTAATTCCATTACTTGTTTAACACCTTACTCATGCCTAAACTCATTTTAACTTGTAAAAATCATTGCTTAATGATATCTATTACCTATATACTTCATTTTTCACATAAAACATGAGTTTTGGAGTTGATACATGGGTTCTAAAAATTGGTCTTGGTTGGGATCCGAATTTACAAAATTCATTTTTGGTTATATCTTTTGATAAAATCTATCTAAGCTCATGAAAATCCATTCCTTACATATCCTATCCTAAGAGCCTTTCATTTCTTAAATAAAACTTCATTTTTGAGTTGGAAAACATGTTTTTAAAATAGGCCTTGGCCAAAATCCGAAAATAGAATTTTTATTTTGAAAATAACTTTTGAAATCACTTTTGATTCTTGTAAAAAGAAGTCTTGATGATATACATATATTAAGCCTTCATTTTCTTAAGTAAAAATTACATTTTGACACTTGGAAAGTGGTTTTTAAATGAGGTCTTGCCAAAATACGAATTTCAATTTTGTTTGAGTTCATAACTAAGATATATACTTAATATGACATAACATAAAACAATGCATGGTAATAAGCTATAAACATCATGGATCTAAACTTTACTTATCAAAATCTTTCATTTATGGTATCTATACCCTAAGCCCTTCATTTTAAATGAAAAATACATTTTGAAGTTGAAAAACCACTTTTCTAAATATGGTTCCATTTTCATCCGAATTTTCAAAAGTTGTTTTTGTTGAAAATAAAATAGATCTTGAGTTTCCTACAATTTTCCTACCATCATCATGCTATAGCAAGTTGTTCATGAACATAAACAAAGATCTAATGCATTTATGAACTCAAAACACTAGATCTAGTTTCTAAACTAGTTTTAAATGCATGAATCACTAAGATAGACATGTGGATGATAGATCTATACATAAATCATAAGAAATAACAAAATAACAACTTAAATAACAAGATCATGGCATAAACGAAAATCAAAGCTACAAAAATTTAGATCTACAAAATATCAACTTTAAACAAGAAAATAATTGAAATACAAGATAATAAAAGTAGAGAAAAGGAGTGTTTCATTTTGGCATCATCATCCTAAGCTTTTAAGCTTATGGAAGGTCATTTGATGCATGAAACTTCATTATACTTTACCTATATCACCTATGGAAGCTTTGAGAGGAAGATTTACTTAAAAATCTTCAAGAAATATGTGTGGAGGCTCAAGAATGGAATGGGGGCAGCTTGGTTCTTCTAAGAACAAGAGCAAAAATGGAGAGGAAAAAGAGAGAGAAAAAGCTAAGGAATGAAAAAGGAAAGAAGGAGTAAATGAAGGAGAGAGAGAAAATGAGTGTATTAAATGTGTTTTAATTAATTGAAGAGAGAAAAAATAAAACATGGTAGAAAAATGGTGGTGTAATCACATTTCTAATTATTAAATTAATTAGCAATTTAATTTGAATTATTTTAATATTTTAACAATTATGTTACCAGTATGATCAAAATACGCGAATATAGGCTATAAATAATATTTTTATAACTCGAAAAATTCTAAAAAAATTATTTTATGAAAATAAAATATTTTTAAAATATTTTCAAATTATTAAATTAATTTATTTTATTTTTAGTATCGGGTCTTAAACAGAATTTGATCCCGTAAAGACCCGAAATGAACTAAATTTTAGAAAAACAAAATTTTCTATAACATATAAAATATTTATCTAAAAAAATAAGGCTTTATAAGAATAATAAAATTTTGTAATGAAATAAAAATGAATAGTGCAAAAGACTAATCAATTACCGGTAATAATGGAAATACGATAAAAAGGTTATAACTGAACTTTTATAACCCGAAAAATTATATAACTGATATATTTGGAAATCTTATGAAATTACGAGTCTAACGGTACTATTGATATATTTTTGATATCTCGAGTCCCGGGACACGCTTTTCGAAGTCTATATCCGAACGGGTTCGAAATAGGTCAAAAATTTACCAATCTGATAATTATAAAAGAACTTATATTACTATGAGTTATTCTACATATTTAAAATACATCTTGGCCTCTAAGATTAGGGGCGCTAGATTGCCGGACTTACACTATTGTATTCCGGTTAGGGTTTCCGGGTGATTTTCTGGTTTAGACTTTTGCCAATTTGGAAACTGATATTTATGTTTATATAACATATTTAATTTGAGAAATTTATTTTAAATTTTATTTTTGTAAGTATTTAACATCTCTTAATGTTTTCGGAATTCTTGAATTGAGTTATATTTTCGAAAGTCGATCATTATTTGCTTTTTAATAATTTGTTTTTGAGCTTTATATTACCCGTTTTTATAAGTTGGAGTTAAATATGGAATTTTTTGTACGCCGTGGTTTTAAATTTGAAGACCATTGAGTTTTTATTTTATTGTTTAAAGATTTTCGTTTTCTCATGATTAAGAAGTTTATGAATTCGTTCGTGATTTAGGACTTGTCGAAATTCGGTTTTAATTTGGAGTAATTTTTAGGGTTTATTTTCGAAGTTCATCTTGAAATTATTTATTAAAATTTTCCGGGGCTTACATATCCAAGGATATGTAGGCAGTTGGCTTTGAGTAAAAAAATTGAAATAATATGAGGAAAAGATGGCTATCCCATTTTAGAAAATGGTTGGTGGTAGTCTTTTCCATATGATAAAAATCCTCCTGAGCCACCAAATGTAGACCATACAATGTAGCTTTCTGAAACACGGTAGGAGTGAGTTTGTAGAATACTGCAATCTTAGTTTTATCAGGTAAGGCTTGACCATCCACATAACACTCACAAATGGTCATGGTAAGAACTGGCTCCAACTGTTCTTGTTGTTTATATGATTTAAAATTGCATCTGACAGATTTTGCAGGTACTAACACTACAACATCAGAGTGTATGTCCTCCACCAAAGGAAATTCTGAAAGAGGATAATGATACAACATATGAACTGCAATAGTAAGTTCCTAAACTGTCCCTGAAAATTGTACTACTAAAGTATTTATAGATGCATCTGTACATTTTGTAACTTTAGTAAACTCCATTAGAGAATCCTAATCTGAATTTGCGTGTACCCCTATCAACTCATTCTTAATCACAATTGTTGCATGTTCCTTGTTTAGGCTTCACATCAACAATACACTTTATTGTATGAACCAAATGTAGATCATGCTCTGTATCATATGATTGTTGAACCACAGTCTCATGATGGTCAAAGTGGCCAATTTCCTTCTCTTGAATGGTAGCATCACTCAATTGAACAGTAAGTAAAATATCATCATCAGAACATATTTCAGCATCTTCAATCTCATCTTGTATACTTGTGATTTCTTGCATAGAATCAGCATGTTTTTGCATAGGTACAATATCATCATCACATATAGGCACTAGGCACGATTCTTCTTTAATATCAAACCTATCTTTGTGCCAATTATAATCAAAAGGCCTATATTGTAACATTAAGAATTTTACAAAATGATCCCATGAGCGAAAATTATTGAATTGTTGCATGGAGTTATACCATGTAAAAGCACAATCTTGCATGGCAAAATATGCTAGTTTATGGTAGAATTCCTCCTCTATGTGATAATAATCGAAAAAGCATTCCACATGAAGCACCCAAAAAGTAGGATCACTACCACAAAATTTAGGTATATCTTCCTTAACGATGACAAGAAGCAATGGAGAAAGGGAAGATAGGGAAACTTCTTGCATTTGCATGTAAAAAAGGTAAATTCAATGTCAATCTATCTACCCTTGAATTTACAAACTGTAATGCATTGTCTGGATTACTAACCATTTCATTTATAATTTTGTCATCAGAAAGTGGAAGGTGAAACCGTCGAATGGAAGTTTCATATTATGTTGAAGCAGCTACTGAGGTAATAGAATAAAGTTCATCCATTTCCTGATTGGAATGTTGCTGAAAATCAGAATTAACTTGCTGATTTGTGACAGATTGACATGGCAGTTGTAGATTTGAAATCCAAGAATCTAAGATAGCATGAATCTTTGCAAAAGTCTCCGTCAAATCGTCATTGGCAGCCATTAGAAGATCAAGAAGAAAGTTGCAAGAATGGAAGATCAAGAATGGAGGTTGATTCGGGACGAGAGTAGCAATGTTAAGCCCTTGTTATAAAAATAGGCCCGGCTCACTCTACTAGGGTAAATGTTTTTCCTTAACCCTAATGCGAACTCACTCACTAATCAGACCTAAGGTAAAATTCCTCTATCGTGTTTACTCTCTCTGAAATGAAAACAGAAAAACTAACTCTTGTTCTTTCTTTACAATTTTTACAATATAAAATAATACTGATAGAATTGTGTTTTGATGTTGCAGGTGAAGGTAGATGTTGGTGATGAAAGTTGATAGTTTGGTTAATTCGAGATAGCCACTCTCCATAAATCTCACTCGAGGTTTCTAGATTTCACTAACGGGTTTGATACCCATATGATCTATTAGCTTTCTATATATAATGTTTGTTACAACTTGAATCTGAGTTGGCAAAGCTATATCCTAACTAACTATCTATCGTTTACACTATGTATATGTTGAAATGTAAATATGTTACACTTGATTTTGCTCTTGTGCATGTTATTCCAGCTATGTTAACGTATTCTTCAAATATGATTGGTCTCTGTAATATCTGGGTTATAACATTATCCATGTCCTTCATCTTAGCAGGTGGTCTTAATCCTGATCAAATATCTACTTTAAGCGCACCCTTGTTCGACCATGAGATTTCATTGGCTCCTAGAAATCACCTGGAAAAGATGGCGTTCCTGCTTTTTTCTATAAAAAATTTTAGCTATTTGTTGGGCCATCAATTACAGCTCATACTCATAACATTTTCAATGATGGCATCATTTCGCCATGTATCAATCAGACTCAATTGATTCTCATTATCAATTTCACTCAATAAGCATATGCTAAACCTTGTACAAAATTATAACCAAGATTTTGGTTAATCAACTTTGACTTCATCTTGATCAATTTATTCACACTTCCTAGGCTGGATTTATTAAGGTAGAAAAGCCACCAATCAAATCATTCTCCTCAATAAGATTTTTCATTCTTTCTAAGAAAGCCCAATTTAGCAGTTAGATGCTCATTAAACTTGATCTCACCAAAGCATATGACTACCTTGAATGGGATTTTGCATATTGGTTTTAAAAACCTCAACTTCCTAGAATGGTGGCTCAATCTTGTTAATAGTTGTCTCTCCACAACATCAATAGAGGTTCAATTAAATGGTACATCTACAAAAGCTTTCCAACCAAGTCGAGGTCTTTGTCAAGGATATTCACTTTCACCTTATCTCTTCATCCTTAATCTAGAATTTCTTAGTTAAGCCATTGAACATCAAATTCAATTAGGTAATTGGCATCTTTTCAAAATCAGAGGGTCATGAGTGGCTATCTCCTATGCCATGTTTGCAGAAAATATCATTCTAGTTGTAAACCCCGGTTTTCTTAGTAACTGAGTAAGCTCCGTGAATCGGAAATCAAAACCTAAATAGGATTAGTACAAGTAACCTAGAAACCCTAATTCCGGCTTTTCTTAGATTTCTATATAAAAGAACCTCTATAAGATAAATTAATGCGGATTATTGTTTTATAGTATATTTCGAACCATACAAAATTTTGATTTCGAAAAATTTTCTATTCCGAGCTTTCCCGAGCTTCATTACGGAAAAGCGAGCCCCGGAACTAGAAACTCAGAAAAATATTCCGGAATACTCGTTAGAACCGGAATTTTATAAGGATTTCAAAAATATATATTTTATAATTTTTCGGGCTATAAAAATTACAGTTATAGCCTTTTTCCCGTATTTTCGTTGCTACCGATAAAGTAAATGTCTTATCTACTATTTATTACTATTCACAAGTACAACCTACTACACACATACCCATGCCCTATTCTTACAACCTTTCAATCACTCAATTCATTTTGTTTTCCAAGAAATTTTGTCTCTTCACAAATCATTACAATTAATACAATTTATTACACAAATTCAAATTTCAAATGAAATCAAATATATCTTCCTTTCACTCCCTCATTGGCCGGCGCATATCCCCATACTTTTCCCCCCAATTTGTTTCATTTTAACTCCTTTTATTACACAAACAAACCCTAAATCCACCTAATATAAATACTCATTTACTTTTCTCTCTCTTCACTTTTCATTCCATTTTCCAAAAACTCTCAAACCCTCTCTTTTCCCTTTCCTTCTCTTCTTCTTTGCTTTGTTCTTCTTAAGAACAAGTTGCCCCATTTTTCTTTCTTGCTTCCACATATATTTCTTGCAAATATTTGAGGTAATCTTTCCCTTTCTTTATAAGATGTTCTAGGATGATACCATGGATGTTTCATGCATCAAAGGACATTCCACAAGCTTAAAAGGCTATGGATGATGATGCCAAGAAGTGAAACACTCCTCTAGATGATGATCTCTTTTGTTCTTAGTATTTTTGTTATCTTCAAGGCTTGTTTATATTCTTATTTTTGTGATAACTTGTAGATCTAGAGTTTTACAAAGCTTTGGTTATGTTTATGTGTAGATCTAGAAGCTTAAGGCCTAACTATCAAGTTCTTTTTATGTTTCCATGGTTGTATTTTGAGTAGATCTTAGATTTGAGTTTGAATGAAAAAGTAAAATTCGTAACTTGTCAAGGCACTATTTTAAAAACCCTCTTTCAAGTCTTAAAATGGAAGTTTTTGTTAAAAAAATGAAGGTTTGATGGATGTATATCATCAAGGCTTCATCTTACAAGGATCAAAGTTGATTTTCAAAGTTTATTTTCAAAAACAAAGATGGTATTTTCGGATCAAGACAAAGACCTAAAATAAAAACATGTTTTCCAACTCAAAAAGGAGGATTTTGTTCAAGAAATGAAGGGTTCTTAAGATATAATATGTAATGGGTTGTTTTTCATGAGTTTTGATGAATTTCTTCAAAATATGTTCAAAATAAATTTATGAAAATTCGGATCTAGACCAAGACCCATTTTTGGAACCCATCATTCAACTTTAAAATGAAGATTTAGACAAAAATATAAGGGCTCTTGGTATAGATATCTTAAGGAATGAATTTTCATAAGTTTAAATGAGTTTTCCTAAAAAGTATTGCTTAAGTCAAGTGTTTTGTAAAAGACAAAATTTAGGTCTTGTCTTCATTGTAACTTCAAAGAGGAAATTCGTAATTATGGGGAGACCAATTTTTAAAACCTTCTTTTAGATCTCAAAACAAGTATTTCATATTGAAAATGGAATGCTTTGATGATATATAATATAGGAAAATTATTTTCATTGAATTAAGTAAGTTTTAGTAAAGGAATTACTCAAAACAAGACAATGAGTTTCAACTTGTAAATTTTGGTTTTATGAAAATGGATTCTTAGAAGTTTCATTTGAACTTTATGTTTGGTATTAGATAAGTGTGTAATCTCTTAATTTTGTTTTAGAATCTCTTGCAAGTTAGGACTAAAATAATTGGTCTAAGTAGTTAAATAGAGTAGATATAAATTTTTCACAAAGGTCAATCTTGGATTTTCGCAACCCTACTGTACAGTATGTTTCCGACCCCTAAATGATCTTAAATGTTTGAATTAACTTTAGAAATAGATAGCTCTTTCGAAGTAGGTATAAATCGGTATATTATAAGCTTAATTCCGAGTTAAAATGAGTTAGATATGACCTTTTTAAGTTAGGTTCAACCTAGACGGAAATTGACGAACTTAGTAAATAAAATTGTTAAGTTTAATAGAACTTCATAAGAAATACTCATTGAGGGTATTCTTTGTACTTAGGTAATTTGGAGGACGGGTTACCACTCCCCGAGGACTATTACGACTAGTGGATTTCACTACATGGACAAGTGAGTTCATTTCTCAATTAATTATGCTCTTGGGTGTGCTTGTAGTAGTAGTGGCATTAGACTTAGGAAAAGATAAAATTGTGATTGAATGGTGATCTAAACTTGTATGAATGAACGATAAGTATATCGAGGCAAGCTTTGTTGCAATAACTTGTATGAGCTAGTATAGATTTGGAGTGTCTGAAATCTGTATGATCACTTTTAAAATTATCTAATTAATATGCCATGATTATATGAATAAATTGTACATGCATATCACGTAGTGAGTCACATTGCATTACGAGAATCTTTTGGTGGGAACAAAAGTATGATCGGAGGCAGCGGGTCTTTAATGAAGGGGACTAAGGGTTGCATGACTTATGGACCACCCCCTTCAATAATGAAAACTATGGTTGCATGACTATGGACCAAACATTAAAATTGTGGTACTACATTGTCTTATGGACCACCCCCTTAGATTGGGACTATGGTTGCATGTCTTATGGACCAACATTGGAACTGTAGTTGCATGACTTATGAACTACCCCAAACCCGAATGGAGGCGTAAATCCGTTCACTTATGACTACGGAAAGTCATATGCTTGCTTGCTCATTTGTTGTGCATTCATATGGTTGCTTAATTACAACTTGCTTTATAGAGATTTAAGCTTGATCGAGTATGTTACTTGGAATGAATCTCACTAAGCAATTAGCTATATACTCCAATAGTTTTTATTGCAGTGTCCCTATTTTGGTTGTCCGAGAGGACACTTGTGCAGGTTTATCACATGGATTAAGAGCTTTTGAGGAAGTCGGGACCTAGTATAGGCGTGGACTTCTAGGAAAATCTCTTTAATGTAAACTCAGATATGTGTAATTGGAGCTAGATGATGAAGACTCCCATTATTTTGGCGGGGTATGCCCCTGGTTTTTTTTTTTTTGTAAAATTTTAACTATTTATCTGTTGTGATTTCTATTCTTAATGCTATGTATGCTTTCTTAAGACTAATCGATTCAAAGTGTGATCCTAAAAGTTGTGTAAGTACACCTTACACCCGATATGTAAACTTATGGGATGACTAAGGATGTCATACTTAAGTTTAAATATCGAGTGTGGTGGACTGTTCGTTTAGGGTACCCTTTGGGGCGTGACACTAGTAGGCAAAGTTGATACCACTAATGCAACCACCATTCACTCTTTGTTGGAAGAGTTTAGCAAAATATCTGGCCTACAAGCTAATTTGTCCAAATCTTCTATAATATCCTCTCTTGTAGTCCATACTTCTACTAGGGAGGCTATGAAATTATGGCTTCCTTTCAAGGAGGTAGCCTTACTTGGAAAGTATTTTGGCTTCCCTCTATCAAATGGGAGAAAGGCAAAATACTTCAATTTTTCCTTCTTGCTTGATATCTTTAGTAGCAAATTGACAGCATGGAAGGCAAGACATCTCAGTATGGCAAGTTGACTTATCCTAGCAAAGTGTTCATCATGTTGCTCTTCAGTAGATGAATACACTAGTATATCATCCATGAAAAACAATCAACAGATATTCCAACAAACGTCTGAAGATACGGTTCATTAAGTCCATGAAAACTATAGGTGCATTAACAGTTCAAATGGCATGACCAAAAATTCATAATGACCATACCTAGTTCGGAATGCACTCTTTGGTACATCCTTCACCTTAATTTGGATTGATGATATCTTGACTTTAAATCAATTCGATAAAGTACCTTTGCTCCTCTCAATTGATCAAAGAGATCATCAATTCTCGGTAAAGGATATTTGTTCTTGATAGTAACTCTGTTTAATTCCCTATAGTCAATACAGAGTCTCATCGAACCATCTTTCTTCTTAACAAACAATACTGGTGCTCCCCATGGTGAAACACTTAGTCTGATAAATCATTTATCCGACAACTCTTGCCATTGTACATTTAATTCTTTCAACTCTACAGGTGCCATTCGGTATGGAGCTTTTGATACTGGTTCAGTTCCGAGTATCAAGTCAATAGAAAACTCCACTTCTTTGTATGGGGGTAATCTAGGTAAATCATCGGGAAATACATCCAGATATTCACATACCGTACTTATAGTATGTATATCCACTCCTTTTGATTCACCATCTGTAGCACCAATAATACATCCGTTTAACTCCATATTCACTTCATTTTCAACTTCAATTACCGTTATCCTACTCCCGACTTCTTTGAGTATCTCACCCCTATACTCCTTTCTTTTTTCTTGGTTGTTAACAAAAGATATCATTTTGAGACGATAATTAACTTTTGCTTTTATAGCATTTAACCATGTCATACCTAGAATAATATCATATTTCTGCATATCTACCATGATCAAATCAGCACACGATTCTTGACCTCCAATCTTTAGTGGATATCTTCTTATCATCTCCCGAGTTATCACTAGATCTCCCATTGGTGTAGTAACTCCTAATTCCTTATTCATGCTTTCAATTGGTAATCCTACACATCTTGCTAATTTGGCATTTATGAAAGAATGCATTGCTCCCATGTTAAACAAAGCATAC
Source organism: Combretum micranthum (assembly GCA_024138025.1). NCBI lineage: Eukaryota > Viridiplantae > Streptophyta > Magnoliopsida > Myrtales > Combretaceae > Combretum > Combretum micranthum. The sequence goes on along the minus strand of JAMXBD010001127.1, from coordinate 125,473 downwards.
ACAATCTGATCTATCGCTTGAATTGTTTCTATTTCTCATTTATTAATTATATGTTATTTTTAACTCATAAAAGATATTTATTGTGCATCAAATTGTGTATGTGTCTAATATTATAACTTTAGATAAGCAAATATACTACATACCTACAATAAAACTATAGTCATCAGGGTCGGCTTCTTCCCATATATTTCCTTCATCTTCCTCTTCTATCTCCACATCCTCAATTGGAGTTCCATGCATGGCATAGACCCTGGTTGCTGCGGTAGCTTTACTAGCATTGGTATTCCCATTTTTGGATCCTGTCACATCGACTACTCCTTTAGATTGTAAAGGACTAGCAGCTGTATTCACCCTTTGTGGGCAATAAGTTGATATGTATCCAACTTTTCTACAGATGAAACAAGTTGCACCATTCTTCTTTGGGCAAGTGGAAACCATGTGTCCACTTTTGCCACAATAACAACATTTTTGCTGAAGGTGTGGGCAATTTCTTAGGTAATGGGCACCTTTACATTTCCAGCATGAAACATTACTTCTTTGAATATTTCCACTTTTCGCATTTCCCATAGTTTTAACGAACTTCTTTTTCTTAAGAACAAAACTCATTCCTACATCATCATGAGTTCTCTTACCAAATGTGTGTCGACGTTTTCTATATCTTTTAACCTCTTAATTCTTTGCACGCTCAATGATTCGAGCTTTCTTTACCATAGCCGCAAAATCAGCAATTTTAAACTCAGCTACTCTCCTTTGAAAATTAGGCTCTAATCCGACCATAAAAGTCTGCCTTTTTAGCTCATCATTATCTCAATAAGCATCGAGAGCAAACTGCAACAACCCGATTGAACTTGTGTTCATATTCATCAATTGTCTTACTGCATTATGTCAGATTTGTTGGTCCTAAATAATAATCAAGAAGAGGGGTTGAATTGATTATTTCAAATTTTTGCCTTTAAAAATTAATCCCCTTTCAATTTTGAAAATCGAGAACAATATATCAATATAACAAATATGAAAATAAATTGCGTAAAATTAAAAAGACAGAGATAGAAGATCAGGCAATGATTTATAGTGGTTCCACCTTCTGCGTCAATCCACTATTCCAGCTTCGAGCCGAGACCCCGATATTCTTCAGGTTTATTCCACTATATCCAATAAATTACCAATTACAAGCTTGTGCAATTCTCTCTACTCGGTTCTCACAGCTATTCTTTAGCTATAATCGATCTACAGAGTCTAAACTTATAATTAAACTAACTCACAAGAAGGCAAAAACACGTTCCTTCATTCACAATAAAATAAAAATTGTAAGTGCAGTACGAAAAAATGATTTGCACAATTCAGATGGAAGGAGCTTTGTAAACTTAAAAAAAAAAAAAATTTGAAGCAGCATTTGAATCAGCAAGAAGAGAATTGTTTAAAATGCGAGAGCAAATTTTCGTAAAGAGAGATATATGAACAGTACTTTTCTTCTCCTGACAAGTTCCTTTTTATTTCTTCCTCTTGGCTTCAACGTTAAAAAAAATCAGATAAGTTACTATTTGCATGTGTCTCGGATGGATCTTTATCTTTTCTTTCAAAAATCTGTTGAAAGCTTATCTTCAATTTCAAATTCAAAATCTGGCCGAAAATCAAAATAGATATTAATAAAGCTTCCTTCTTTCCGTTCTGATTCTAAGATACTTTGCCCAATTTGAATTCCTAGTACAGCTAGAGTACGGATAATTTTTTGTGATATTCATACTGGCTGGATGAATACTTGCATCATGTTTATCCGATGGAGATAAATCTTGAAGAATTTCCATTTCAAGATTGTTGACCATGATCTTCAAAATTCATTGTTAAAAAAAAAATCTATAACAACCAAAAACAAATTTCCCTGAAATCTTGTTAATTCGAATCTATTTGTTCCTCATAATGTGAAGAAAATAATGTTTATCTTTGCTCCTTGTTTCATTCCCATATATGTGGATCTGAATTTGAGATAAGTTTAAACCTGTTTTGATACTGAAGAAGTTGTTATGATTCTGAAGAAGTCAACTAGAACGAGTTGGATAAGGTTGAAGATAATGAATAGTGAAATTCGTAATTTTCTCATTATTGTTCAAAATTGCAACTGATCCCCTGGATTATCCTCTAGACGACATTTAATACTTCCATTCTTTTTATTAAATTTCCTTGGATATTGTCCTACTTAAGTGGAACAATTAAGTATACTGCCTAAATATACTTAATAACTCGAAGCTAGGTTTTCAATATACTCAATTGTATCAAACTTAAATGAATTTGAATACATTTGAGAGCATGAACAGAAATTTTTCGTTGAACATTTTGCAGTTAAAAATTGCAAGAACACCTTCTGGATTGATCTCTGGATAATATAGTGAAGCTTCCATTTTCATTTGATTGAAGTAATTATCTTCTGAACTATCTTCTGAAAAACTTCCAACACATCATACAACCTTCTGTAATAAGTTCTATTTTTCCTTTTGTATTCAATTTCACTTTCAGAATTCCATATAACTTGTATTCTTTCATCTTTCCCTAAATTGTTAACCTCTATACTAACTTCTGGACGATATACTCATACAATAATAGAGCCATAACAAAGTCCTTTTATATTCTATGAAATCCTTTGGATTTTGAATACTATTAAATATACTCTGCACACTTAATAAATTAATTAGATATCTTTAAATATTTTGTTATCATCAAAACTGTATTTATAGAGAATCAACATTCTCCCCCATTTTGATGATAGCAAAACCATTTCTCTTTTTTTTAAAAAAAAAATTTCATCACAATCACTACTTAACTAACCAGCATACATAACATTGCTCAAAGAACCAAGAGCATACATAGTCAGCAAAAACAGCTCACAATGAATTGATTAGTAATCATTAAAAATAGAAATCTTCTTTATATTTCTCCTCCTTTTTGTTAGCATCAAAGAAAATTAAAAAGAACAAAAGATAGTCATTTAGTCAACAAAAGCATGAAAGAGCAAAATTTTGGTTACATGAACCACAAACAAAACAGAGTCTGACATCAATATTTGCTAAAGCAAAAGAGAAAAATAGAGTTAAGATTGTTTTGGAAACATGATGTTGATCAGCTGAAAAACATAAGGGACATGTGCCCATTGGAGAGAGTCTTGAGAATCAACATGTGGAAAGGAATCAGAAGTTGTTTTTCCTTGTTTTGGATCGAAAACAGGAGCAGAAGAAACAGGAACAGATGAATCCTCAGAAGTGGTTTCAACAGGAATTGGATCATCTTTGTTTAGGTCTTGATCATGTTGAGTAGCTCCACAGCTCTATTTCTCAGCAATCACAGAAGCTGAGTGATCACCATTCACAGCAGCTTGTTGAATAACATCCTCAGCAACTGTTTGATCTTCAACTATAGGAATTGATTGATCAATATCCATAGTAGTTATGAAAACATCATCCTCAACAGCTTTAAAATCTTGTTCATCCACTTCAACACGACATCCTGAAATTCTAGATACATTCCCAACAAATCCTTGATCAGATATCTTTTGAATCACTTCTTTCATATTTTCTATAAAATTCTTATTCATCTCCTCAAATTTTTCATCAATTCTCTTTGTCATTTTTATTCCATTTCTTCTGTTTTTGAATTAATCTCCCCTGAATTTTAGAAATCTCTTCATCCTCTTCTTCGAAATTTCTCTTAGCTTCATTATCCAACATTATTCTTATTTTCTGCCAAATGAACTTCTTTACCCTATGTTTCTTATGCACATAACATCCATTAGTGTTGGCAAATCAACTTTCTTATCTTTCTTCATTGCCAAGATTAATAATCCTTCTTCTTTAGAGAGAGTGATAATAATCCCTTTCTTTGGCAACAAACATTCATTAACCATCTTATGGAGCATGCGAATTAACAATTCAAATTAAGTGATAAACACATCATCCTCCGTAAAAGAACCAATTCCATCATTTAACAGCCTAAATAGATCACTTTTCTTCATAGATACCAGCTAAACATCATCTATCATATCTTTCAACTGAAAACATTTTATCAACAATTTCCTAGAAACTTTAATCTTTGTTTTTCCAATTTTTTATACCAATTTCGCATTAGGTTTTCTTTTCAAATTATCATAGAACTCTTTCACAAGAAAACCACAGACTTAAACAGACAAAGAACATAATTTCTTGCAGCCTAATTTTTCAACCCAATCATCTCAATAGAATCCATTTTTCCTAAAAAACTCAAAATCAAGAAACAAGGTTTCATGAAATTTTACCTTTGTTAAATCGAATGATTTGACCTTCTCCTTTTCCAATGAAATCTCAGATGGATTTCTTTTCCTTTTTCGTGATGAGGTTTTCTCTTTCATTGAACCACTTGTTTCTTCTTGAACTTGTGTTGGATTTTCTTTTTTTTCTTTGAAGAAGGTTCTGGGTTGAGCTCTGAATACGAAGATTCTCATGTTTCTTTTGGATTTTCCTTCTCCTTCTTCTTCGAAGAGGGTTCTGGATTAACCTCTTTCTTCTTTGACGACTTCATCGAAGAAGGTTCTGGGTTAACTTTTGGATTTGAAGATTCGCCTAAATTTTTCATTTTTTCTTGTTCATGCATCTTCTTTTTTCTGATTTCCATTTTCTTACTGGGTTTTGAAAAAATTTTCTTCTTTACTCTTTGTACAAAGTTCTTGTTTTTGTGAGGGTTCAGAATCAGAGGAGCTATCAACTATAGATATCGGTTTGGAGGACTTAACAAACTTGAAATTTTTGTTTGAGAGTCTCGAAGATTTTCGTGGAGGCATTTTGAAGAAATCAAAAGAATAGGGTGAGCCTTTTTAGGGTATGATGTTGCTGGAGAGATTTTATTAGAAGGAAGGAAGATGAAGGACCAACTTGGAGAAGCAGGAAAAAAAATAAGAGAGGTTGTTTTATATAAACGAGAGAAATAATGACCTTTTTATTGAAACTTGTTAATAAACTTTTTATTGAAACTTGACGCTCTTAACGCTTCATTTTTTTATTTTTATTTATTTATAAATAAAAGGGAGAGAAAAATAAAATATTTTTCTTTATACAAATGGATTGCAAATACTAATTTCATTACGAATGTATTCAAAATTAGCTTTTTCCAATGATTTTGTAAAAATATCTTCCAATTGCATATCAGAAGGCACAAATTTAACAATAATATTACCATTAATTACATGATCTCGAATAAAATGTTGTCGAATTTCAATGTGCTTTGATCTTAAATGATGCACTGGATTTTTTGTCAGATTAATTGCACTTGTATTATCACATTTAATAGGTATATTTTTATAAAATAAATCATAATCTTGCAATTATTGTTTAATCCAAAGCATTTGAGCACAACAATTTTGCAATAGAAACATATTCTGCTTTAGCTGTTGATAAGGCAACAGAATTTTGTTTCTTAGATGGCCAAGAAACTAATTTGTCACCTAAAAATTGACAAGTACCAAACGTGCCTTTTCTATCAATTTTGCAACTAGCATAATCTGCATCAGAGTATCCTAATAAATCAAAAATTTGATTTTAAGGTACCAAATGCTTAATTTTGAAGTATTTATCAAGTACTTGAAAATTCTTTTAACAGCTGTCAGATGTGTTTTTGTTGGTGTACTTTGAAATCTAGCACACAAACATACACTAAAGAGAATATCATATCTGGGATGCAGTTAAATATAATAAAGAACCAATGAAACTTCTATATAACTTTTTATTTACCTTTTTCCCTTTTAAGTCAAAATCTAACCTTGTTGAAGTACTCATGGGAGTTGCAGCTCCTTTACATCCTTCATACCCGAATTTCTTTAGAATTTGTTTTGTGTATTTTTCTTGATGTATGAAGATTCCTTTTTTTGTTTGTTTAATTTGTAGTCCAAGAAAGAAGGTCAACTCACCCATTATTGACATTTCAAATTCTTCCTGCAAATTTTTGACAATATATTTCATTAGTAGATCCAAATATAATGTCATCCACATATATTTGAATAGTTAAGATATCCTTATTATGTGATTTTAAAAAACAATGTTGTGTCAACAGTTCCTCTTTGAAAACCTTTTGAAATTAAAAACATACTTAATCTTTCATACCATGCTCTTGGGGCTTGTTTTAAACCATATAAAGCTTTATTTAATTTGTAAACATAATCAGGTTTAAAAGGATCTTCAAAACCAAGGGGTTGTTCTACAAAAACTTCCTCTTTTATAAAACCCCTTAAAAATGCACTTTTTACATCCATTTGAAAAAACTTTGAAACTTTTGAAACATGCATATGCAAGCATCAAACGAATTGCTTCTAATCTAGCTACATGTGTATATGTTTCATCAAAGTCGATTCCTTCTTCTTATGAATATTCTTTAGCCACCAATCTTGCTTTATTTCTAACTATTTTACCATCTTCATCTAATTTGTTCTTGAAAACCCATTTAGTTCCAATTATTGATTTTCCTTTAGGTTTAGGCACAATATTCCATACATTATTTTTTTGAAATTGATTTAGTTCGTCTTGCATGGCATCTATCCAATTATTATCGCTTAATGCTTCATCAACATTATTAGGCTCAAATTCGATAATAAAGCAAAATGATTTTCAAAATCCTTTAAATTAGATCTTGTTTTAACACCAGCTTGAACATCACTAATTATTTGTTCAGAAGGATGAGCGGATTTATATTTCCAAGCGTTAGGAGTTTCTATTTCAGATTCTCTAGGTTCTGGAGTACCTTCTGGAACAAGTTCTGGATTTCAAGATTCTTGGTTTTCTACAGTGGGTACTTCGGACTTTAGTTCTAAACAAGATTCTTCTTTAGATTTGGATTCTTTTTCATCATCAGATTCATCATCCTTTATATCTTCAACAAACTTAACATTTATTGATTCTTCAACCATTTTAGATGTTTTATTAAAAACATGATAAGCACGACTATTTAAAGAATATCCTAAAAAAGCTTCATAAGATCTTTCATCAAACTTACCAAGATTAATAGCATTTTTTTTCACAAAGCATTTAGAACCAAAAACATGAAAATAAGAGACATTAAGTTTCTTACCTCGAAATAGTTCATATGAAGTCTTGGATGTCATTGGTCGAATGTATACTCGATTGATGATATAACAAGCTGTAGAAACAGCTTCTACCCAAAAATACTCAGCAATACCACTTTCATTTAACATAGATCTTGTCATTTCTTGTATAGTTCTATTCTTGCGTTCTACAACTCCATTTTGTTGAGGTGTATATGGAGCTGAGAAATTATGAGATTACCTTGTTCTTCACAAAAATTTGTAAATTTCAAATTTTGAAACTCAGTTCCATGATCAGTTCTAAAACTAATTATGGAAATTCCTTTTTCATTTTGGATTTGTTTTGCAAATTTTTTAAAAGAATCAAAAGTATCTCTTTTATGTTGCAAGAACATAACCCAAGTATATCTTGAATAATCATCAACAATAATAAGTCCATACTTACTTCTACCCATGCTTAACACTCTTGTCGGTCCAAACAAATCAAGATGTAACAATTCAAGATGCCTTTTTGTTGAAATTTCTTTTTTACTTTTGTGAGAAACAGAAACCATCTTATTCTTTAAGCAAGTATCACACTTCACATCTTGTTTAATATTTATTTTAGGCAAACCTCTTATTATATTCTTTTTAGATAATTTTTCTAATTGATTGAAATTCACATGACCTAAACGCTTATGCCAAGCAAAAATATTATCATTCATTGACAACAAACAACAAGCATTTTCAACTTCATTAGGTTTTATCAAATATATGTTTTTCTTTCTAAAACCTTCAAACAATTTTATACCATTTTCATCAAAAGCAAAACATTTGTCTTTTTTAAAAATCATTTTATAACATTTGTCACATAATTGACTAATGCTCAAAAGATTATGTTTTAAGCCTTTAACTAAACAAACATTTTCTATTATGTAAAGGGATATACTAATGCTTCTAGTTGCAATAATTTTACCTCTACTGTCATCTCCAAATTTAACATATCCTTTTTCTTCCCAAGTTATGCTATTGAACAATGAAGCATTGCCTGTCATGTGCCTGGTACATCCACTGTCTAGATACCATGTTTCTTTAATTTTAGCTTCATGTTCCTGCAAAATTGAAGAGGATTAAACCTTTTTAGGAACCTAAACTAGTTTGGGTCCTCTATAAGACAAGCTCTTTTGGTTTCTTTGTTTAACTTGTTCGTTACTGAGCTTATTTCTTTTATAATTGCAGTACTTCTCAATATGACCAGGTTTATTACAAAATAAACATGCATATGAAATGTTATTACTATACATGTTGGTTACCTGTTTCATGTTATTTTGTATTGGATAACTACTGGAATACCTTCTGGTATTATATTCATATGATGGATAACCTCTAGAATACCTTATGGTATTATTTTCATATGACAGATAACCTCTGGACTACCTGCTGGTATTATTTTCATATGACGGATAACCTCTGGAATACCTTCTAGTATTATGTGTGTAACTCCTTTTCACTTGATTCGATTTTAAAACTTGCTTTTTAACACTTGATTCATTATTTGTGTTTGGTTTAGCTTTTACAAACACAATTTTCATAGATGTATTCAAACTAGATCCATATTCATATCCTAAACCATGTTTTTCAAAAGACGATCTTTGTGATGAAATCAACATGGTTAACTTTTTGTCACTTTCATTGAATTTATTAAATGTATTCTTTATTGAGTTATATAACTCATCTATTTTTATTTTTAGTACACCGGTTTCTTCCTTTAACAAATTATTATCTTTTCTTTGTTTCTCATTATCTATATGCAACTTTTCAAGATCATGCTTTAATATGTCGTTTTCATCAACAAATAAAGAATTTTTTTGTTTTAAAGCTTCCTTTTCATTTTTAAGCGACTTCACTTCATTATCATACTTAGTTATCTTTAAGTAAGCCTTTTTAAGTGCTTTTAATAATTTTTTCATTTCAACAAGCATATCATCTTCAGTAATTTCATTTTCAGATTCAGAGTGTACCTTAGAGGTAGCCATGAGATAAAGATTTGCTTCTTCTTCTTCGTTTGTATCTTCTGGACTACTCTCTGTATCATCTAAATCACTTCATGTTGCTAACATTGCTTGACTTCTCTTTTTGTATTGCTCCATTTTCTTCATCAAGGTGGGACACTCATATTTGATATGTCCTGGCTTTTTACACTCATAACATTGGATCTCCTTCTTCTCCTTTTTTTTTTTTTTCTCTTTTTGTTTGTAAGCCTTTCCTGCATCATTTTTTCTATATTCAGTAGTTTTCTTGAAAGTACTAAATTTCTTACGTCTTTGCTTTTTAAAGAATCGACTGAGCTTTCGTGCTAGAAGATTTATGTCTTCATCTCCTTCATCATCACTATTATCTGAATCAACTAGGTTGATATCAACTTCTTTGGCTTTAAACACAATTCCTTTGGAACTACTTTCTTCTCCTTGAGTAGTGTTTTTGTAAGATTCATAAGCCATTAGTTTTTCTCTTAGTTGGCTAAGAGAAAGTTTGTTGAGATCTTGTGCTTCTTCAATAGCAGTTTTCTTTGCATCCCAGATTGGTGGTTGTAAGCCACAAAAAATTTCAGTAAATAATTCCAAAATAAACATCGAAGATAAACTCTAAAAATGATTTCAAATTAAAACTGAACTTTGATTAGTCCTAAATCACGAATGAATCCAGAAATTTCTTAATCTTGAGAAAATGAGAATCCTTAAAAATAAAATAAGAACTCAACAGTCTATAAATTCAAAACCACTACGTATGAAAAATTCAATACTTAACTCTGACTTGTAAAATCGGGTAATATAGAACCCAAAAACAAATTATTAAAAAGTAAATAACGATAGGCCTTCTAAAATAAACCCAATTCAAGAATTTCAAAAACATTAAGCGATATTAATACTTACAAAAATAAAATTTAAAATAAATTTCTCAAACTAAATGTGATGTATAAACAAAAACCCACAGTTTCTAAATTGGCAAAGATCTAAATCGAAAAGTTGCCTGGGAACCCTAAGTGGAATATAGTAGTTCAAGTCCTTCGATCTGAATTGTGTAAATCATTTTTTTGTACTGCACCTTACAATTTTTATTTTATTGTAAACGAAGGAACGTGTTGTTGCCTTCTTGTCAGTTGGTTTATGTAAACCCCTGAATTTTCGAAATCGGTTTAGCACAAAACTCTAATCGAAAGTCAAACGAAACCCTAAAGGTCAACAAAACCCTAGTTTACCGTATCAAGCTAAATCCGGCATTGCCGTTTTCTTTGGCCCGGAAAAACGAAGTTGGGATAATTAGCTAAAATAGTTCGTAATAACCATAGGTTTCATAAAAGTTTCAGTTTCGCGAATTTCGGATGTCCTTCGAACCCGATCGGACACAGTTCTCGAAAAACGTGTCCGAAAGCCCGGAATAGTAAAAATATTCCGAATATACCGTTAGACTCGTAAAAATATAAGTTTTCCAAAAATATCAATTTCGTAATTTTCGGTAAGTAAAAATAACAGATATAGCTATTATACGCGTATTTTCTTACTACCGGTACTTTAATTATCATATCTACTTTACATTTCACTATTCATTACTATTCTACACTATTCTTTTATCTCTACTTTTTCTTACACCTACTCTTACACTCTACATAACCTATAATCTTAACTTTTTACCTTTCCCATAACTTTATATCACATCTACTTTACAAATTACATCTTTCATTTATCAAAAAGTCACAAAATTAAATCACTTCTCCCCCTCTACTAAAGTGGCCGGCGCCCCTCTCTCTCCATTCACAATTTTGTTTCAATTTTAATTTATTTTAATCACACAAAAATCACTCCTCAAAATCCTATAAATACCCCCCTCCTCTTTCACTTCTTTCACACATTCACTACCCACAAATTCTTACCAAAACTCTCTCAAATTTTCCTCTCAAAGCTCTCTCAAATTACTATCTCAAAACTCTCTCAAAATAATTCCACAACAACTTCCACCAACAACAAAAACCCATAACCACATAACCATATCAAAATCTTCTTTAGGTAACCCCTTTATAATTCTTTCTTCTTCTTCATGTCATGTAACTTTACATGACCATAGTGTGAGTTTCCAAATACTACAAGTTGTGGAAACTACATTATGTTCATGTATTGCTCTTGTTCATGCCAATCCATTTATGTTTATGTTGATTTATTATTGTTTATATACCTATACATATTCTTTAGAGCATATAAGCTCACTTGCAATTTATTTATTTCATGCAAAGCAATTTATTTACTTTTTCCATCGCAATTTATTTATTTATTCCTTGTTGAAATAAGACTAGTCTCTAGTCTTAGACTTGTCCTCATCAAGTCAAAACAAGCTTTTCTTCTTTCATTTTATTTCATTATGGGACTAGTTTATTTCTTAGTCCCGGGAGCCTTGAAAAAGCTAAGACTCCAATACTTGACTTTATTATTTATGCTTTATGTTATTTTATTTATTCTCATAATCATGTTCATTTAGATTGTTGTCCAAAAGTTTTATTTTCTAAAGATAATTAAATAAAAGAAGGCTTTTTGTCACTTAGGAATAAGTTTATGTGAAACATAAAAATATAGGATAACGAAAATAAATTCATTTTCAAATTACCAAAAAGAATTCACTATGAATTTAGAAACTATTTTTACTTAAAAAGCTACTTAAATCTTTGTTACTCTACCTTGTTTTCAAAAGAAAATATCTTTTTGACAAAACGGTTCTTTTCATAAAGAAAATAAGATGGAAGACTAAGGAAATTTTTAAAAGACCTTGCAAACAAATAGGCAAAGAAAATTTATGGTTTGAAAAATAATAAAGTTATTTCTTTTCAAGTTACAAAAAGAAGTTAATAAGATTATAGAAATTAGTTTTTCTACAAAAAGTCCTTAATTGCTCCACATTGTTTTTATGAAGAAAAACAAATTTTTATACATGGATGATTATTTTTGAAATGAGAAGTATCAAGTAAGGAATTTTTGCAAAACAAGTAAACAAATGAATTTATACAAGGAAAATAAAGAATAACATATTTCCTAGAAAACTTCAAATATAGTATTAATGTAACTTAGAAAGTAGAAAAATTTTATTAGGAAGAAATAAATAAAATCAACATAAAACGTTTTTAGAAAACAAAGGAAGCAAAGTATTTATTTCAAAGAAATTTATAAAAACAATTTCCGAAAAGCTTCAAACCGACATTGTTTTACCTAAGAAAAATAATTTGGACAACAAGACACTTGAGCATGCTTAAATATGAGTTATATAGTTATAAAAAGAGAATTTTTCAACTATATAAATAACTAAGTATTTATCAAACAAATTTTGATTTCTTGAACCAAAGTTGTTTTTGCTTGGAAATCCGTAGTGAATTTTGTCACCACTTTTTCGGAGCCTATATGGCTTTGTTTGTGGGAAATAATTTTAGAAATGGGTAGATCTTTTCGAGTAGATAGAAATCGGTATATTATATGCGCGATTCCGAGTTAAAATGACCAAGTTATGGCTATTTTAAGTTGGAACATTCTTCTACACGAACTTTAACGTTCTTTGACATTGTTTTGTCAAAATTCAAGAAAATCTTCAAGAAAAACTCATTGTAGGTATTTTCTTTGGTTAGGTGACCCGAGAAGGATTTCTTCACCCCGAGAACTATTACGATTTAGTGGAGTGTGTGAACGACTCATCCGCTTAGAGGAATAGACGACAATGGCATCGTGAGTTTATTTCCATTAAATGCTACACTTGTTGTGCTTGTAAATTAGTTACACTAGAGTTAGGAAAAGATAAACCGATATGCATGTAAAATAATTCCTTGAAGGAATTCTAAGAATATCGAAGCCCGAATTGTTCTAAGTGATTGTTTAGTTTAATATTGATCTGTGTGAAATTCCTTGATCGCCATAAAGTTGAAAATAATTATGTTATGACTTTATAAATCAATGAACTCATGCATACCACGAAGTGAGTCACATTGCATGGTTGGGTTATTATCCTTGGGTGAGAAGGATGGTAAGCTCATGTCGAAAGCAACACTTGGCGGAAGATCCGAAAGCGATTGCTTGGCGGCTTAATGGAATATGCTTGGCGGTTGATCCGAAAGCAAGGTCAAATCAAGTAGATTCGGAATACTTGGCGATGAGTGTTCGCAAGTTTAAAAGTTTTTAATGAATGCTTGGCAATGAGTGCTCGCAAGCTTAAATTTTCTATTGTTAAAACTACTTGTTTTGAGTATCACGAACCCCGAATGGAGGGCGTAAATCCATTCAACATATATTTCCCGGAAAGCTATATGATTGTTTGCCCACGTGTTTGATGCATTACATATGCGTGATTAACCAACTTGTTTGAATCTTGTTACAAGAAGTTATTTATGGAAATAGTTCTCACTAAGCCTATTAGCTTATTGTAAACCCCTAAATTTTCGGAATCAGTTTAGCATAAAACCCTAATCGGAAGTCAAACGGAACCTTAAAGGCCAACAAAACCCTAGTTTACTGTGTTAATCTAAATCCGGCATTGCTGTTTTCTTTGGCCCGGAAAAACGAAGTTGGGATAATTAGCTCGAATAGTCCGTAATAACCATAGGTTTTATAAAAGTTTCAGTTTCGCGAAATTCGGGTGTCCTTCGAACCCGATCGGACACAGTTCTCGAAAAACGTGTCCGGAAGCCCGGAATAGTAAAAATATTCCGAATACACCGTTAGACTCGTAAAAATATAAGTTTTCCAAAAATATCAATTTCATAATTTTTCGGTAAGTAAAAATAACAGATATAGCTATTATACGCGTATTTTCTTACTACCGGTACTTTAATTGTCATATCTACTTTACATTACACTATTCATTACTATTCTACACTATTCTTTTATCTCTACTTTTTCTTACACCTACTCTTACACTCTACATAACCTATAATCTTAACTTTTTACCTTTCCCATAACTTTATATCACATCTACCTTACAAATTACATCTTTTATTTTCAAAAAGTCAAAAAATAAATCATCCCTCTCTCCTCTCAAAGTGGCCGGCCCTCTCTCTCTCATCCCTCAATTTGTTTTAATTTCATTTATTTTAATCACACAAAAATCACTCCCATTTTCCTATAAATACCCCCCTCCTCTTTCACTTCTTTCACACATTCACTACCACAAATTCATACCAAAACTCTCTCAAATTTTCCTCTCAAAGCTCTCTCAAATTTCTATCTCAAAACTCTCTCAAAATAATTCCACAACAACTTCCACCAACAACAAAAACCCATAACCACATAACCATATCAAAATCTTCTTTAGGTAACTCATTTAATTCTTTCTTCTTCTTCATGTCATGTAACTTTACATGACCATAGTGTGAGTTTCCAAATACTACAAGTTGTGGAAACTACATTATGTTCATGTATTGTTCTTGTTCATGCCAATCCATTTATGTTTATGTTGATTTATTATTGTTTATATATCTATACATATTCTTTAGAGCATATAAGCTCACTTGCAATTTATTTATTTCATGCAAAGCAATTTATTTACTTTTCCATTGCAATTTATTTATTTATTCCTTGTTGAAATAAGACTAGTCTCTAGTCTTAGACTTGTCCTCATCAAGTCAAAACAAGCTTTTCTTCTTTCATTTTATTTCTTTATGGGACTAGTTTATTTCTTAGTCCCGGGAGCCTTGAAAAAGCTAAGACTCCAATACTTGACTTTATTCTTTATGCTTTATGTTATTTTGTTTATTATTATCTCATAATCATGTTCATTTAGATTGTTGTCCAAAAGCTTTATTTTCTAAAGATAATCAAATAAAAGAAGGCTTTTTGTCACTTAGGAATAAATTTTTGTGAAACATAAAAATATAAGATAACAAAAATAAACTCATTCATTTTCAAATTACAAAAAGAATTCACTATGAATTTAGAAACTATTTTTACTTAAAAAGCTACTTAAATCTTGTTACTCTACCTTGTTTTCAAAAGAAAATATTTGTTGACAAAAATGGTTCTTTTCATAAGAAAGATGGATGACTAAGGAAATTTTAAGTAAAGACCTTGCAAACAAATAGGCAAAGAAAATTTATGATTTGAAAATAATAAAGTTATTTCTTTTCAAGTTACAAGAGGAAAATAATAGAATTATAGAAATTAGTTTTTCTACAAAAAGTCCTTAAATGTTCCACTTTGTTTTTATAAGAAACCAAATTTTCATGCATGAGTAATTGTTTTCGGAATAGAGAAATGAGAAAAAGAATGAGAATATCAAGTAAAGATTTTTGCAAAACAAGTAAACAAGGAATTTACACAAGAAAATGAAGAAAAGAATATTTTCTAGAAAACTTCAAAAATATTATTAGTATAACTTAGAAAGTAGAAATTTTATTTTAAAAGTCACTTGGAAAAGATAAATAAAACCAACATAAAACGTTTTTAGAAAATAAAGAAAACAAGGTATTCGTTTCAAAGAAATTCACAAAAACAATTTCCGAAAAGCTTCAAACCGACATTGTTTTACTTAAGAAAAATAATTGGACAACAAGGCACTTGAGCATGCTTAAATATGAGTTATATAGTTAAAAAGAGAATTTTTCAACTATATAGATAACTAAGTATTTATCAAACAAATTTTGATTTCTTGAACCAAAGTTGTTTTTACTTGGAAATCCGTGGTGAATTTTGTCGCCACTTTTTCGGAGCCTATATGGCTTTGTTTGTGGGAAATAATTTTAGAAATGGGTAGATCTTTTCGAGTAGATAGAAATCGGTATATTATATGCGCGATTCCGAGTTAAAATGACCAAGTTATGGCCATTTTAAGTTGGAACATTCTTCTATACGAACTTTGACGTTCTTTGACATTGTTTTGTCAAAATTCAAGAAAATCTTCAAGAAAAACTCATTATGGGTATTTTCTTTGGTTAGGTGACCCCGAGGAAGGATTTCTTCACCCGAGAACTATTACGATTAAGTGGAGTGTGTGAACGACTCATCCGCTTAGAGGAATAGACGACAATGGCATCGTGAGTTTATTTCCATTAAATGCTACACTTGTTGTGCTTGTAAATTAGTTGCACTAGAGTTAGGAAAAGAACCGATATGCATGTAAAATAATTCCTTGAAAGAATTCTAAGAATATCGAAGCCCGAATTGTTCTAAGTGATTGTTTTAGTATAATATTGATTTGTGTGAAATTCCTTGATCACCATAAAGTGAAAATAATTATGTTATGACTTTATAAATTAATGAACTCATGCATACCACGAAGTGAGTCACATTACATGGTTGGGTTATTATCCTTGGGTGAGAAGGATAGTAGGCTCATGTCGAAAGCAACACTTGGCGGAAGATCCGAAAGCGATTGCTTGGCGGCTTAATGGAATATGCTTGGCGGTTGATCCGAAAGCAAGGTCAAATCAAGTAGGTTCGGAATACTTGGCGATGAGTGCTCGCAAGTATAAAAGTTTTGATTGAATACTTGGCGATGAGTGCTCGCAAGTATGAAAGTTTTTATTGAATGCTTGGCGATGTGTGCTCGCAAGCTTAAATTTTCTATTATTAAAACTACTTGTTTTGAGTATCACCAAACCCCGAATGGAGGGCGTAAATCCATTCAACATATAGTTCCCGAAAGCTATATGATTGTTTGCCCACGTGTTTGATGCATTACATATGTGTGATTAACCAACTTGTTTGAATCTTGTTACAAGAAGTTATTTATGGAAATAGTTCTCACTAAGCCTATTAGCTTATACCCCGATAGCTACCTTTTGCAGTTTCCGTACTTATGGCTAAGGCCACGTGGACCATGTGGGCAGGTAATCCCTTTTGAATATTAGAAATTTGAATAAAGTATAGTTTAGTATTAGCATGTTAATAGATTCGTAATTCAGGGAGTTGTCCCTAAGTTTCTAAAGTTTATGCCATGGAAAATTACTTATTGTGATTCTTCTTTTCTTAGTATGTTTTTATATCTCCTTAAGCTTCATTAATCCATGTATGGTCCTCTAAAATTGTGAAAGTAAGCCTTACACTTAATATAAAAGCTTTTGGAAATGACTAAGGTTGTCATACTTAAGCTTTAATATTGAGTGTGGCGGACTGTCACGTTTAGGGTACCCGTTGGGCGTGACACTTATACCCCGATAGCTATCTTTTGCAGTTCCCGTACTTATGGTTAAGGCCACGTGGACCCTGCGGGCAGGTAATCCCTTTTGAGCATTAGAAATCTGGATAAAGTATACATAATATTAGCATGTAAATAGTTATATAATAGATTAGTAATTTAGGAAATTGTCCTTAAGTTAGTAAAGTCTTTGCCATGAACAAATAATTATTGTGAATCCTCTTTTCTTAATATGTTTTTATATCTCCTTAAACTTCATTATTCCACATATGGTCTTCTAAAATTGTGAAAGTAAGCCTTACACTTAATATAAAAGCTTTTGGAAATGACTAAGGTTGTCATACTTAAGCTTTAATATTGAGTGTGGCGGACTATCACGTTTAGGGTACCCATTGGAGCGTGACAGTTTAATTACAAGTTTAGACTCTGTAGATTGGTTGTAGCTAGAGAATAGCTGTGAGAATCAAGCAGAGAGAATTGCACAAGCTTGTAATTGGAAATTTATTGGATATAGTGAAACAAACTGAAGGATATCGGGGTTTCGGCTCAAAGTTAGAAGAGTGGATTGATGCACAAGGCGGAACCACTACAAATCATTGCCTGATCTTCTATCTCTGTCTTTTTAATTTTATGTAATTTATTTTCATATTTGTTATATTGATATATTGTTCTCGATTTTAAAACTTGAAAGGGAATTAATTTTTAAAGGCAAAAATTTGAAATAATCAATTAAGTTCTGTAAACTCCGAAATTTTTTATAAATTCATAGAAAATAATCCTAAACGTTCAATATTAAAATTGAAATCCCAAAAATCGATTCAAAGTTAAAACCAAATTCTAAATCAAGTCAAACACAAAAATTCTTAGTCTTGAGAAAACGAGAACCCTTAAAACGAAATATAAAAATCCAATTATCGGTTGAATCAACATCCGTACATCAATCAAATCACCTAACCGTTTCCTAACACGCAAATCAAGACAATATATCCAAATAACGATCGACAACAAAATCTTAAAACCATCGATGAATTTTAGAATAAAAAATTTCAATTTTCACCAAAAGTCAAACTTAGTTAACTCATAACCTTAGACTCAGTTAAACGATCCCGAGAACTAAAAATTATTAAATAAATAAAATAAGATAAACCATAGATATCGAGATAAAAATATAAAATGGACAAACTCCAAAATTATGTGATCTTGCAAAAAACTCAACAAAACCGGAAGTCAAACCGGTACCCTAAAAGTCAACTAAGCCTATAACAAACCCTAGTGTTTAAGATCGGCAATCCCGCATTCCCAAACCCTAAAAAACGAAATTAAGTTAATGGCCTAAAATGATTCGTAATAATATAGGGTAACATAAAAATTTCAGATTGGAATTTCGAGTGTCCTGCGGACTCAAACGAGATCAGTTCTCGAAAAGCGTGGCCCAGAGCTCGGAACACTAAAAATATTTCTTTAATACCAATAGACTCATAAAAATATAAGAATTTCAAAAATATCAGTTTAAGAATTTTTTCGGTAGCTAAAAATTACAGATATCGCATTATTACGCGTATTTTTATTACTATCGGTATTTTAATTGTCTAGTCTACTATTCATAGTATTTTTTTACTATTCATTACTATTCTTCTATCTCTAATTTGTCTTACTACCTATTCTTACACCTACATACCTATTTTTTATAATTTTCTTTTCCCATAAAAATTCTACACCATATATTATCAAACTTCTCTTACACTTTTCTTCTAAAAATAATTTTTAATCAAATTTTCTCTCTCCCTCCCTCAAATTGCCATCCACTCCCCCTCTCTCTTCTTCCCCATTTGTTTTCTTTTTCATTTAAATTAATTACATCTAATTTTCACTCCAAAATTCTATAAATACCCCCTTCTTCCTTCATTCTTTCACACAATTCATTCTACTACCAAAACTCTCTCAAAATCTCTCCACAAAATCCTCTCTTTAAGAATTCTCTCTACCAAAACTCTCTTAAACCAATTCTCCACAAAAATCATTCCTTATACACAAACTATCTACCACATATCATTACTCCCATAATACCCATTTCATCTACCATCTTCACACCACTTACACACTTTAGGTAAAGATTTCTTCCAACTATTATTCACTCATGTAATGTAACTTAATATGACTATGTTGTTTTGAAACTCATATGAGTAGTAAAAGCAACAACATATTCATGTTTTGTTCTTGTACATAAGCTTCCTATTTTATTATGTTGTTATTATTATTGTTATTATTTGCTTCTAATCTAACTTATATATATAGTATTATGTATATTATGTATATATATTTATTTAAGAGCATATAAGCTCATTTGTTATTTATTTACTTTCAAGTTATGCAATTTATTTGTTTCATGTTGTTATAAAGACTAGTCTTTCTAGTCTTAGACTTGTCCATATCAAGTCAAAACAATCTTTCGTTTATTTTCTTTAATCTTTTGGGACTAGTCCATTCTTAGTCCCGGGATGCCTTGATGAAGCTAAGGCTCCAATACTTGACCGTGATACCTTAATGAAGCTAAGGTTCCTAATACTTGATATTTTACTTTCTTGCTTATTAATTGTTTCTAGTATTTTTTATGTTTTTATTACTTTATATGCTCATAATACTTGCATCTACATAATGTTAATGTCTCAACTAATTCAAAAGTAGAAATTTTATTTTATTAAAAGAACATAAAACTAAATTTCCTAATATGTAATTTATCACAAGATAATGAAGTTATTATCAAACAACATAAAAATAGAGTTTCCTTAACATTTTCTTAAATAACAAAAGTAGTTTACCAAGGAAACATAACAAATAAATATTTTCTTTGTATAATGTGGTAACCTAAGTTTTAGTAAAATAGTTTGTTAATATTAAAAGCCTTACAAAAGCTTAAGATTTAAACTCTTTTAACTTTATAACAAAACTAAGGAACAAACTAGTTTTCAAAGTTAAAGATGAATTTAATCCATAAAGTTAAAACCCACTTAGGAAAACAATGATTTTCAAGTTCCTAAAAGAGAAACTATTGTCAAAGAATATAAATAAGATTAGAAACAAATGATTTTATCAATAAAGATGACTCTTTTCAAAAGAAATAAAAGAACAAGTTTTAGAAAGCAAAAAACTTATATTTTAGAAATAAATATAAGAAGACAAGATTCATTTTCTAAAACCATCCTAAATACAAAATTATAAAAAGGTTTTCAACAACCTAATATACTTTTGATAAAATTGATCTTTTATCACTAGAAGTGAAATTTATGAAAAACTAAGGTTAAAGGAAAATTTACTTGTTTTGGAAAAAGGAATGAAGGAAATAAAATAAGAATATACTCATTTATAATAAAAATATAAAGTTTCTTCAAATACTTGAAAAGAAATTATCAAAGTTAAAATTTTAACAACTCAAAATGAATTGTTTTATGTAATAAATTGTTGAGACACTACCATTATAATTTTTGCATATAAAGTGAGCTTACCTATATACTCAAAGTATTTATCAAATATACATATATATATATATATATTGTTACAAAAGGATTTTCTTTAAAATGAAGTTAAGTTAGAAAATAGATTTGCAAAAGTTTAGAAAAATTCGTTTTAAATTTGTACCTAATGTTTTTGGAACCCAAATGACCTTATATGACAAAGATAACCTTATAAATGGATAGATCTTTTCGAATGGGTAGAAAACGGTATATTATATGCGAAATTCCGAGTTAAAATGAGCAAGTTATGGCCATTTTAAATTGGAATTTCATTCTATACGAATTTTGACAGACATAGTGAAATAGAATTAGAAAATTCAAGAAGAATCTCTATGAAATACTTATCCCGGGTATCTCTTTTGTTTAGGTGACGAAAGATACGAGATTACCCTACCCGAGGATTACTACGACTAGAAGATCACAAAATGAACAAGTGAGTTATTCCTCTTAAATTCGTTACCATGCTTGTGCTTGTAATGTAGTAGCATTAGTATACTAAGAAAAAATAGAAATTGATATATATTTGGGGAATTCGGGATTATGTGTATATATGTGATTCTATGCTTATGCGTGAAAGGAGAATTAAGAATATCGCAACTGCAAATTGCTTGTTTAAATAATTTTGTTTACTTACTTGTATGATTGCTTATTAATTGCCAAATTGATTGGTCACCTCCTAATGAACCTTAATAAGGTTGGGCTTAAGAAAAATAAAATGCTTATGCATAGCATCCATCGAGTCACATCTTTTTCGGAAGGCTGCTACTCCTATGCTTATGCGTGAAGGCTGTGATCGTGCGGTGCCACGGGCCATGTTCCTTCCTGGAGAATCCAAATCGCTCGGGGAAAGCGACTCTAGGTTGGAGCCGAGCCAACCGAACGCTGTGGGTGAGGACCTGGGGACTAGCAGTAGAAGGTTGAGGACCTTCAACCCCGATTCCCTAACCTTTAATACGGAAGGATAAATCCGTTCTATATATGGTTTCCGGATAACTATATATATTTGCGTAATCATGTGATTGTTGCATTGTTTGCATAGCATATGCGTGAAAATCTAAATAAGCTTGTTTGAAAATATGGTGCGGATGATAAGGAATATCTCACTAAGCTAGTTGTAGCTTATACTCCTATAGATTTTACTGAAACAGGTATACCTGTGGCTTAAATTAAGGATCATGATGTTGAGGACGTCATGAAAGGATGTTAAGCTTCTATGAAGATAATGAAATCATAAGATGAAGTAACTTTGTAAGGTTCTTTATATGTAATAACTTATATGATTAGTGATGTTTATTTTTTTGAAGACAATAGAGGAATATGCTCCTAAGAATTGAAATGTAATATGTTTATGTTTTATGATAAGTATTCTCTTTGCCTTGTTACTTATTCCTTATCAATATAAATTGCGCTACTCCGATGTGTTCCCTTAGTTGTGATGTACGCCTTGTACATGATATGAAAGCCTTTGCGTCACTAAGGTAGTCATTCCTAGGCTTTAGTATTATGTACGGTGGACTGCCACGTTTAGGGTACCCCTCGGGGCGTGACAAGTTCCATACGGTACCCTAAGCTTCCGATACCTGGAAAACATCAAGGGACCGCTCGATCTGAGCTAACCAGTCCTCAGCTTCTTTTGGCTTTCTCAGTAGTCCTTCAAAATACCTATTGTATTTAATGAATTCCGGCAACAAGTTCCTCTGAGGACGTAACGATGGAGGTGTTGGTGATTCTTGTTCATATCGAAGCGGTCCTTGCACCTCAGCAGCAGATTCATTAGGATTCACTGGTCCATTTTCCTGAAATTGAACCGGTGTAGTATGCCTTTCATTTCCTCTGGAAGGTGTTGGAGGCATTACTGACGCCTCAGCTGGTGGTGTTGCATGTATTGCTTGCATATTTTGCAAAGCTTGCAAGATCAATACATTTTGTTGTTAGAGATTTTGCAAAACATTCTCTAATCAGTTCTAAGGTAGTGTAGGGGCATTTGATGGTGGATTTTCATATATTCTCGCGTTTCTACTTTTTTCTCTTCCTTTTGGCATTTTATTACCATTAAACATGTTATTTAGATTAAATCACAATTCATGTTTACTAAAAGACATCAAAGACATACATACACATATATACATAAAGAAAACATACATAATATTACATGGCTAGTGCTTTATGCACATTCCAAAAATTGCACTAACTCTACTCCTAACTTCTTCTAGTTGTAATGTCAAAAGACAAGTATCCATCAGCCTACATAACATATACTACATATACATATAAACCATCAAAAGTCCATAAGGTATTATGTCTATCATGCCATCACCAAAAGTAGTACAAGCATCATTATATAAACTCTATATGTGACTTTATGGGTTAAGGTACAAACGTCCCTTGCCCTTCTCCGAGGGGACCTAACTGAGGGTAATGGTCCTCCTCCTTAGAGATACTATTGCTGATATCGATCCTCCCCTCTCGATCCCTCGGTGGTGCCAAGGTCGATCTGTGTCCATCATCTGGATACCTTTAGGAGTAGGCCTCTGCTCATCCCTGAAACCAGGTGGTGGTACATCTCTCTCAATATCTTCCGTGAGTAGTCCCGATCCATCTTGCATAACTGTAATTAGAAACATATTTTTTCTGCTTCCATCCTTATTTTCTTTCCTTCCTTCTCATCTAGCAAGGCAGTAGTCACACTCTGCATATAAACTGTGGCCTGAACTGTTGCTTGCTTTCTCTTAATAGGTGGTTTAGGAAGACATCTGGACTCGCTTCCCTCTTCTGGAGTAATGGGGGTCTATCTAACAAGATATCCCTAGGGAAGTTGCATCTGATCACATGAGTCAGCATCTAATCGTCATCATAGGCGGTGTCCTCCTGAATAGAGTATGATCGTATATAATGTCATGTGCATATATCCAGTCTCTTCCAATAGGTATCTAAACTCAAAAAACTTATGGATCTGGCCTCATTGATCTGGTTGATATTATAAAAGCTATATTATCGATCTCTAAGCCTCCACTTGTCTGGATAATCAATCTCTCAAATCTATCAAGAGTTTCTATTATTGTTCCATTGTTGGGAAACGCCCTTTCCATCAGAAATAGCCAATTCTTCAGAAAAGGTTGTAGACCTTTCTTCCATGTATTAAAGATCTCATCTAGTGTCTTTGTAATTCCACACAAAGCTAAGTCCTCTACTAAGACTCTCAATCGACGCCTGTTATCTATAAGTACCTCTTCCTCCATCATACTAAAAATTTTCTATTTAATATGGAAAATAGTTGTATTAGTCTGCACATAATAAAATTTATATGATTAGTAATCACACGGATTATATCCGTAGTGTGCATCTAACACAACCTATACCTATCCAACTAAACTAAAGGGTTCTAATTGGGTCTAAGCTCATGCTATTATTACTACATTTACCAATTTATTTTCTTATACACATTTGTCTTTCTTATACTAGTAACCATGCTCTGACACCAACTTAAAATTATCATGCCCCGAGGGTACCCTAATAGTAGTAAACAAGCTACACTTTAATATTACCACTAGATTACCTTCAAAGAATGGCATGTTTTCAAACAACAGTATTTTTTAATTGGTTTGATAAGAAATAAAAAATACATGTAAGCCATAAATTAATAAATAACTATTATCTCAGTACTTGAATATAATATTACAAACAATACTGTCTTTCTAAAAAGTCTCTAAATACATAACTGATAATTTAAATACTAACTAACTTAGACTAACAATAAAAGCAAATGACTTATCCCATAATTTTCTATGAACTTCCAGTCTTGAAGTTCTTACCAGAGCTAGATTCCTAGAAGTGACAAGCCATGGCTTAAGTGTAACCTGAAATGACTGTTGGAGTGTGAGCGAAACCATGAGCTCAGTGAATAACCAGAACTTACCACATATCAAACAAGTTTATTACCAATCATATGGAATGTATCAATCACGCATATGCATAAATACAAACCTAGATAACCCAGAATCCAAAGCAGGATGAAAATTTATGCCCTCTCATTGGGATTGAGGAACACAATAGTATGACCTACCCACCTAGGAGAGACTAAGCATAAAAAAAAAAAAAAAAATACTCGCTTTAATTATCACTTTAAATTTATCATGTCTTTAACACTCATTTCTTGTTTTAGCTTTAGAAATTTCACTAAGTGTTAGTCATTTCAAAGCAATACCATAATCGACGTCTTTCATTTACTACTTAGCTTCTATGGTATCAACAGAACAAAGGTAATCTTGCGTAGAATTAATAGCCTTTTTTCCTAGAAAAACCAATCATTACTAAAGATTTGAAACACTAACACGTAGTAACCTGCCACTTACTCAAATGCTACTTATGCAAATCGTGCAATGCATGTTTATTTCATTTATGGTACCTGTAATCAGGTTTAGGGTGATCAATCATTTCATGGACAAGCAGCATACTATATGAGCAATACAATCATACAGAATTCTTTATTACTGTCACGCCCCAAAGGGTACCCAAAACGCGACAGTCCACCACACTCGATATTTAAACTTAAGTACGACAATCTTAGTCATCCCGTAAGTTTATATATATCGGGTGTAAGGTGTACTTGCATAACTTTTAGGATCACACTTTGAATAGAATAGTTTAAAGAAGGCATACATTAGCATTAAGAATAGAAATCACAACGAGATAAATAAATTAAATCTTTACAAAAGTCAAGGAGGCATACCCTCGCCAAAAAATAATAATGGATGTCCTTCCATTCTAAATTCACATTTACAAATACTAGGGTTTATATTGAGGAGATTGTCCTAGAAGTCCACGCCTCTAGCTAGGTCCCGACTTCTTCAAAAACTCCTTTTACCAAAAGATAACCCTGTGAAAAGTGTTCTCTCGAAACAACCAAAAATAGGAACACCACAACAAAACTATCGGGGTGTAAGCTAACAGGCTTAGTGAGATTCATTCCCAAATAAATAATGCTCAACAATAGTATATAACAGACAAGTTATTAACAACCATATGAAATGCACAAGCAAATGATCATAAAAGCATATGACTTTTCGAGAGCCATATGTGAATGGATTTACACCCCCATTCGGGGTTAGGATGGTCTATAAGACATGCAACCATAAATTCCAATGTTGAGTGGGGTGGTCCATAAGTCATGCAACCATCATCCCGATCTCTTTCTCTTAGTTATACAACCTCTGTGGTTTTATTGTTGTAGTTTTATGTGCCTACTCCACATCCGTTAACTTAAGCGATCTCATATCCTTAATGTTAACATAAGCCCCCTCGCCTTCCGCTAATATACTTTTGTCCCACCAAAGGTGTATTAGCTAATGTAATATGACTCACTACGTGATATGCATGTACAATTTGTTCATATAATCATGGCATGTTAATTATGTAGATTAAATGCGATCATCGAGAATTTCAGACAATTCAAGCCTATACTAGCTCACACAATGATATTTACAAAAAGTCTCGTCTTGATATACTTATTATTCATTCATCCAAGATTAAATCACAACTCATCATAGTTTTATCTTTTCCTAATTCTAATGCCACTACGACTACAAGCACATACATGAGCACAACTATTTAAGAAATGAACTCACTCGGCCATGTAGAGAAATCCACTAGTCGTAGTAGTCCTCGGGGAGTGGAAATCCGTCCTCCAAGTCACCTAAATACAAGGAATACCCAAAATGAGTATTTCTTATAAGGTTCTAATAACTTAACAATTCTAGCTACTAAGTTCGTTAATTCCCGTATAAGATAAAGTCCTAACTTTAAATGACCATATCTAACTCATTTTAACTCGGAATTAAGCATATAATATATCGATTTCTATCTACTTCGAAAGATATATCTATTCCTAATATTATTTTCAAGTTTTGAAAATATTTAGGTCACGAAACAGAGGCATCAGTTCTGGTCGTTCGAAAACTTCAACTCCGAAAATTGCTTTATGATTGTTTGTGATGTTTCTAGCATATAGTTTTAGCTATACATGCAATATTGATGATTTCCTATCATGAATGATATGATATGAACTTGATACCTGCATGCCTTTGACATTGTTTACAAAGAGGAAAATTAAGAAACTTCTTATTTGTGAAGATCCATGGCTACACACTTTCATGAAAACTAGATTCCTAACTTTGACTATCTCATTTGTTTTGAAGTTATTTCCTTAAGAAAATCAATTTATCCTTATCTAAATTGAGTCTTCATTATACCTATTACCCAAGCCTTCGTTTCTACATAAAAACTTACATTTTACACTTAGCAAATATGTTTTCAAATAGGATTCATCCAAAAATCCGAATTTCTTGAAATTAAATTTTTGAATGATTCTTTTGGGAAAAACTTGTTTAATGCATAAAAATTAAGACTTTAAGATACCTATTACTTAAGGACTCCATTTTATACATAAAACTTCTATTTTGAGCTTAGACGATACGTGTTCTTATGGGCTACATTCAAAATTACGAATTTCATATGTTGACTACTAACTCAAAATTTTTCCATCTAAATTCCACTTCTTGTTTTATACATTAGTCTCATCAAAACTCATTTTAACTTATAAAAATCACTACTTAATGATATCTATTACTTATATCCTTCATTTTTCACATAAAACATGAGTTTTAAAGTTGATAATAGGGTTTTTAAAATAGGGTCTTGAAATCATCCGAATTTGCCTTTGAATATTTCAAACAAAAACTTGTTCTTTACAAGTTCCTTACTTTATTCACCTAAAGATCTACCAAATACCACATCTATATATCTAGAACAAAGCCTCATGAGTATGAATGAATGAAAATATAAATCATCCATAAGATCATAAATGTCAAGCATGGTATAACAATCTAAAAGCTAGATCTACTACTTATGATGTATGAAATGAAGTTTTAAAGCATGAACATGAAATTTTTATGCTAGATCTCTACTTTACTCCACTCGTACATGCATGAACATGAAATATCCTCAACAAAAACTTGATCAAACATAATATCTACTCTTGTGATGGCTTGATATTCATGTAGTAGTATTTTCTTTGTCCCTAGCAAGAGCTCATGGGGACTTTGAGTGAAAATACTCATGAATAATTTTGCCATTACAAGATTAAGTGGTAGTAAGGCTTAGGAATCATCACCTAAGGCTTGAAATAGATGAGAAATGGAGAAGAAAATTGAAGCTTATGTGTGTGGGGTGTAAGGGAGTCACGACATGAGAGGAAAAGAAGAGAGGGTTTGAGAGCTTTTGGAACAATGGAATAAAATGAATGAGAGAGAAAATAAGAGACTATTTATATTAGAGGAATTTAGGGTTTGTTTTCTTTATAAAAAGAGAGATAAAATAAAATAAATTGGGGGAAATCTAGGGGGTGTGCCGGCCACTAATGAGTGAAAGAGAAGGAGTGTTTTGATTTTATTTGAAATTGAAATTTGTGTAATAAATTATATTAAATGTAATAATTTGTTAAGGGACAAAATTCTTGGAAAAGAAAATATAATTAAGTGTTTGTAAGGATGTAAGACTAGGGTATGGGGGTATGTGTAGTAGGTTGTACTTGTGAATAGTAATAAATAGTAGATAAGACATCTACTTTATCGATAGTAAGAAAAATACGGGAAAAAGGCTATAACTGTAATTTTTATAATCCGAAAAATTATAAAACATATATTTTTGGAATCCTTATAAAATTCCAGTTCTAATGAGTATTCCAGAATATTTTTCTAAGTTTCTAGTTCCGGGGCTCGCTTTTCCGGAATGGAGCTCGGAAAAGCCTGGAATAGAAAATTTTTTGAAATCAAAACTTTGTATAGTTTGAAATATGCTATAAAACAATAATCCACATTAAATTATTCTATAGAGGTTCTTCTATATAGAAATCGAAAAAAAGCCGGAATTAGGGCTTCTAGGTTGCTTGTAGTAATCCTATTTAGGGTTTTGATTTCCGATTTACGGAGTTTACTCGTTTACTAAGAAAACCAGGGTTTACAATTACTATTATAGTAGCTTAGCAATCAACAATTCATACAACAAACAATTCTTGTAGACCCATACAGCAAATTTAAGCTATTATCTTTCATTTAAAATTAGCTAAGCTACAAGCATACACAATGTAATAAGTCTGAGTTACTTACCCACTCATACTGGCTAGTCGCAATAGTCACCTGGGAAATCTTCTATAGTTTCAAAATCACCTGTTGAGATAACTAAAATATTCATCAATAAAACATAAATTATAGAACTAAACTCGTATGAGTATCTAAATGTCCTATACTGATATTTGATTTTCTTCCTATTACTATATTGATCCTTTAATGGTCCTATGATAATCGATTATTATTTAATATTTATTTTCATTTTGCTTTTCTTGATCTTGTTTGATATTTATATATTTTTATTGGGTAGTTGTAGAATTTGTATTTAATAGATTGATAGTTTTATTATTACTATTATTATCACTTTTACATTGTTCTTTAGTTAACTTATTATAGTAACTAGTATTTATTTACTATTATTTAGTTTTGTCATGTTTCTCTTAATCTACTTTATATAGTTACCTTATTGGTTTTGAGAATCACATTATTCATAATTTTAACTTATTTAGATTTCCATTCTTATATATTTACCTATATAAAACAAGTATTTTACTTTTATCATAATTTATTTTTATTTGTAAAGTATACTAATATTAGCAATAATGGAAATAATAATAATATTAATTTTCATAACAACAACAACAACAACAACAACAATAATAATAATATTTAGAATTAAAATAGATTTTATTTATTTATTTTTATTTTTGTTTGAAGTTGAGAGGTACACAACTTGGTAAATGGCCGTATTCCAACCGTGTACTTCTGGAAACACGGTGCCTTTGAAAAATGAAGAGCCAAGAGGAACATGGGGAGTTCACCACTCCGTGTATATCCCATGCTCTTCTGCAAATCTGACGTTTCATGTGTTTTGATCCATTTTTCTTCATTTTTCTAGGTCAACTTGTTTCTAAATCATTCCTAAGTGTTTCTACATGATGTATACATACATATATCATCTTATAACACATCAACATGTATATATCCTTGTTTTTTGAATGTAAAGATATAACTAGGGTTTTTTCAAAACTTACCTTGTAGTGGACATTTTGAACTTTGTTTTTGAGCTGGTTTTAAACCTAGGATTAACAAGACATTATTTAAGACAATGTTTAATGTATAAACTAACTTAAAACAAAATTAACTTACCTCTTTTGCTCCTTATCCTAGCTTGTTGGTGTTCTTTAATGGAGTTGTGGTATGTTTAAGATGTTGATTGTTTTGGTAGCTTGGGTGAGACGAATTCGAGCTATTATTGTGGCTATTTTATGTGGGGTTAATGGCTTTGTTTCATAGTGCATTAAGGCTTTTGGATTTAAGTTAATAAAAGAGCTTATATAATGGAGTTATAGAAGCTTTAATGTCTGGTTGAAGAAGAAGTTGTCTACTGAATTTTCTTGACTTGGTTTGATTTTTCTCTTCATTTAATGAACTATCTAAGTTTCCTAATTAGCTTGGTTGTGTGTATTGAATTGTTGACTTTTGGTAGACAATTTAGGCAAATTTTTCATGCTTTTTGGCTAATAAACTTCAATGCAAATCTAGCCATACATTTTGTTGCAATTTGTACATGTATACATTAATATGATAATAGTTAGTTAATAATTATCTAAATTTTAGGATAGTTTATTAAGTTAAACGGATACAAATATAACAATTATTCAAGAGTTTTATCTCCAAAAAATTTATATAGAGTTCTACAAATTTCTAGATTGTTATTGACTTCAACTTTGGGTATAGAGTTTATGCGATTAATTATTTTTAGGTTTTATCTCACCCAATTAGGGTTTTCTAAGCTTAATAGGTCAATTTTCGTTTTAAGCTCTAATAACTTAAGAATACTCTAATTAAAACAATGGTGTGATCCAAATATTTATTTGGATTGTAGATTATTAGTTATAGATCTGTTTATGTCTTTATTGTGTATTTATAACCTTAAAGGTTTATCTTTAGGTTATCTTTTTCGAATTATAAGTGTAATTGGTTATTTACTCTTTATCACATTTAAAATCTTAATCAAGTTATTCTTATATCTTGAGTTTTCGATACCCACTATAAATCTTATTATTAGTATTTAATACTATATAGAAAACTTTGTTTTAAGGTTTAAAACTATATATAGGCTCATTACTACTCGTAGTTATATTCTAAAGTCTTTGTTGAATTCAATATTAACCATCTATTTTCTATATTTATATTTTTATCTATTTTTACTTATATGAAAATTTCTCGGGGTTTACAAGTTTAGTAAATGGTTTGGCTATTTTTGAAAAATCTTGATGAATGTAAACCCCCAAATTTTCGGAATCGGTTTAGCATAAAACCCTAAACCGGAAGTCAAAGGAACCCTAAAGGTCAACAAAACCCTAATTTACCGTAACCGTTTAAATCCGGCATTGTCGTTTTCTTTGGCCTTGGAAAACGAAGTTGGGATAATTAGCTAGAATAGTTCGTAATAACCATAGGTTTTATAAAAATATCAGTTTTGCGAATTTCGGGGGTCCTTTGAACCCGATCGGACACAGTTCTCGAAAAACGTGTCCGGGAGCTCGCAATAGTAAAAATATTCCGAATACACCGTTAGACTCGTAAAAATATAAGGTTTTCAAAAATATCAATTTCAAATTTTTTTGGTAACTAAAAATAACAGATATAGCTATTATACACGTATTTTCTTACTACCGGTACTTTATTAGTCATATCTACTTTCATTACACTATTCATTACTATTCTACATTATTCTTTTATCTCTACTTTTTCTTACACCTATTCTTACACACTACATAACCTATAATCTTAACTTTTTATCTTTCCTATAACTTTATTTCACATCTACCTTACACATTACATCTTTCATTTAACAAAAGTCAAAAAATAAATCACTCCCCTCTATTACATGCATGGCCGGCACCCCTTGTCCCTCATTCCCACTCAATTTGTTTTATTTTTCTTTTATTTTAATCACACAAAAATCACTCCTCAATTTCCTATAAATACCGCCCTCCTCTTTCACTTATTTCACACATTCACTACCCACAAATTCTTACTAAAACTCTCCCAAAATCTCCTCTCAAAACTTTCTCAAAATATCATCCCAAAACTCTCTCAAAATAATTCCATAACCACTTCTACCAACAAACCAAAACCCATAGCCACATAACAATACGAAAGTCTTCTTTAGGTAACCACTTCATATTTCTTTCTCTTCTTCATGTCATGTAAGTTTACATGATCATAGTGTGAGTTTCCAAAGACGACAAGTTATGGAAACTACATTATGTTCATGTATTGTTCTTGTTCATGCCAATCCATTTATGTTTATGTTGTTTTATTATTGTTAATATATTATTATCTATATATATATACATTTTCTTCAGAGCATATAAGCTCACTTGCAATTTATTTATTTCATGCAAAGCAATTTATTTATTTATTCCCTGTTGAATTAAGACTAGCCTCTAGTCTTAGACTTGTCCTCATCAAGTCAAAACAAGTTTTTCTTTCTTACATTTTACTTTATTTTGGGACTAGTCTACTTCTTAGTCCCGGAGCCTTGAAAAAGCTAAGACTCCAATACTTGACTTTATTATTTATGTTTTATGTTATTTTGTCTACTATAATCATGTTCATTTAGATTGTTGTCCAAAAATTTTAATTTCTAAAATAAGTAAACAAAAGAAGAATTTTGTCACTTAGAGATAAGTTTATGTAAAGTATAAAATCTATAAGATAACAAAAGATAAACTCATTTCCTTCAAGTTATAAAAAGAACTCAGTATAATTTTAGAAACTACTTTTACTTTAAAAAGCTACTTAAACCCTTATTATTCCACTTTGTTTAAAAAAAAAAAACTATTTGTTGATACAAAAATGGTTCTTTTATAAAAAGATAAACAAAATGAATGGCCAAGGAATTTTCAAGTAAAGACCTTTAAAAACAAATAGGCAAAGAAAATCTATGGTTTGAAAACAAAAATAAAATTATTCCTTTTCAAGTTACAAGAAGAAACCACTAAAATTTTAGAAACTACTTTACTATAAAAAGGATTCTTAAGTCACATATTGATATACCTTGTTTTTATCAAGAAAATAAAATTTTATGCATGGATGATTTTTATGAAAAACATAAGACATGAGGAATGAATAAGAAATTTTCAAATGAAAATTTTTGTAAACAAATAGACAAAGAAAATTTGTACAAGAAAAATAAATAGGAAGAATAGTGTGTTTTCTAAAATAGTAGAAACTTAGAAAATAGAAAATTTATTTTCAAAAAGTTACTTAGGGAAAATAATAAAACCAACGTAAAGCCTTTTTAGAAAACAAAAGGAAACAAGGTATTCATTTCAAGAAATCTACAAAAACAATTTTTGAAAACTATATTCTTCCAAACATTGTTTTACTCAAGAAAAATAATTGGACAACAAAACACTTGAGCATGAATGAATATGAGCTAAGTAACCATAAAAAGGGAATTTTTCAACTATATAGATAATTAAGTATTTATCAAACAAATTTTGATTTCTTGAACCAAAGTTGTTTTTACTTGGAAAATCCATGGTGAATTTTGTCGCCACTGTTTCGAAGCCTATATGACTTTGTTTGATGGAAATAATTTTGGAAATGGGTAGATCTTTTCGAGTAGGTAGAAATTGGTATATTATATGCGCAATTCCGTGCTAAAATGACCAAATTATAGCCATTTTTAAGTTGGAACATTCCTTTATACGAACTTTAACTTTCTATTGACATTGTTTTGTCAAAATTCAAGAAAATCATCAAGGAATACTCATTGCGGGTATTTTCTTTGGCTAGGACCCTGAGGAAGGATTCCTTTATCCCGAAGATTATTACGATTAAGTGGAGTGTGTGAACGACTCATCCGCTTAGAGGAATAGTCGACATGGCATCGTGAGTTTATTTCCACTAAATGCTATACTTGTTGTGCTTGTAAATTAGTTGCATTAGAGTTAGGAAAAGATAAACCGATATTTATGTAAAATAATTCTTTGAAAGAATTTTAAGAATATCGAAGCCGGAATTGTTTTAAATGATTGTTTTAGTATAGTATTGATTTGTATGAAATTCCTTGATCGCCTTAAATTTAAAAATAATTATGCTATGACTTTATAAATAAATGAATTCATGCATACCACGAAGTGAGTCACATTGCATTTTGGGTTATTATCCTTGGGTGAGAAGGATAGTAAGCTCATGTCGAAAGCAACACTTGGCGGGAGATCCAAAAGCGATTGCTTGGCGGCTTAAGGAAAATGCTTGGTGGAAGATCCGAAAGCAAGGTCAATCAAGTAGATTCAATGCTTGGCGATGAGTGCTCGCGAGCATGAAAACTTTTTAACTAAAACTACTTGAATTGAGGTTATATATCACTAAACCCCGAATGGAGGGCGCAAATCCATTCAACATATAGTTCCCGAAAACTATATGCTTGTTTGCCCACGTGCTTGTTGCATTACATTTGTTTTTAATCAACTTGTTTGAAATCTTATTACAAGAAGTTATTTATGGAAATAGTTCTCACTAAGCCTATTAGCTTATACCCCATAGATATTTTTTGCAGTTCCCTACTTATGGTTAAGGCCACGAGGACCCTGCGGGCAGGTAATTTCTTATTGGATACTAGAAATAGAAATAAAGTATAGCATTAGTATTGATGTACAAATACTCATGTAATAGATTAGTGATCAAAGGGATATGTCCCTAAGTTGTAAAGCCATTAATATGAATGAATGATTATTATGAATCCTCTTTTCTTAATGTGTTATTCATATCTTCTTAAACTTCATAATTCTATATATGGTCCTCTAAAGTTGTGACAGTACGCCTTACACTTAACATAAAAGCTTTTAGGAATGGCTAAGGTTGTCATACTTAAGCTTTAATATTGAGTGTGGCGGACTGTCACGTTTAGGGTGCCCTTTGGGGCGTGATAGTTTAAGTTGGTATCAGAGCATGGTTTAAGAACCTTGGAGTCATAATTACGGAATTAGACTTAAGAAGAATTGACTTAGAATAGAGTAAGAAAGACTTAGATAAGATAGAATGGGTAGAATAAGTTTTTATAATTTCTTTCTTTTAAGCATATCACCATAGATGAGGCCCATCTTCAAGCCAAGAATTTCCGAAAAGGACCTTTCGAAACACCCGAGGATTATTGATTGAGACTTAGAGTTTTATGTGAGGAGTTTGCCTAGCAGGACAACCTAAGACCGTCCGGGAAATGTTCCAAATATGGAAGAGAGGAATGATACAAACAAATGGAGGGAAGTACAGACTATTCACAATTGTCCTATAGGAAAGAAAATGACCGAGTTGGAAATGATATACGCCGTAGAACGTATCGCTGCCATTGCTGAAGATAGACCTATGTTGAAGGAAGCAACATTTGTCCTTAGAGAAGACGGAGGACGAACTTCACCAGATTTCTGAACATGGAGGAAGATTGGACCTATGTTCGTTTATGCCCATGATAACTTGATGGATCATCTCGAATGGATGAAGGCTGACATCAACGACATCTTCCACTGGCATGGAGTATACCAGAAAGTGCTACAACCCCCAACCCAAGTGCCCATGGAGCCGCCTGCCTTTATGGGAATCCAACTAAGGATGAACGAGGCCCTACGTCTACAAGATGATGGATTGATAATCAGGGAGGAGCCTATGGAAGAAGATGAAAAGAGTGAAGATTCCAAAGAAGACCCGGAGGAAGACAATGAAGAGGGACCAGAGGAAGAAAACCAGACCACTGTTGGAGATGAAGAACCCCATAATAGCATTGAAGAAAGGATCATCCACTACTTAATGGGACGACAGACTCAAGGAAGGAAAGAATCAAACTCGGCCATGAATACGGACAATGCTCCGCCCAATGAGAATAACAGCATGGAGACAGATGGAGCTGTTACCTGGAAAACCATCCATGACATAGTACCAGAATTGACTAGAGATGAACTAACTGACGTACATGAAAGATCAAAGGAGGCAGCCCTGAAAAGGAGAAAATATTTTAGGCAATTCATGAGGGACTGGAACCCAGGATCGTCTAGTAGCAACCCTGGCGATGCGCCCGAAGAATGAAGAGAGGAGGAAGGAAGATTGAAACATGTCCCTAGAAGTCCAGCTTAGATTTTGTAATCATAGACTAGATCCATGATCTCAGTCTATCTATTACTTTTCAGAACTATGCTTGCTATTTTCTATGTATTTTCTATTTCATGATTTATCTTATTTCTAATTTCATGTATGAACTTTATTTCTATGATGAAGCCTTAAGTTTGATTTCAGAAATTTTTCTTGATTTAAATTTTATTAGCTAGAATGCATATTTAAGTTTCCATAATACCCACCAATTTCCGGCAAAAATTTAATTAAGTTATCAAAACTTTATAAAACCTAACTTAGAAAAGTTTAAAACAGCCGAAATAGAAGTAGACGAAGAAAGGAACAAAGCGCCTCTAACCAACCAGACGTAGAAGTAGATCAACCAGCTGTTCAAAGAGCCGCCGCACCTCAGATGGACTTGCACCCATGTTAGGACACCTAACTCACGTGTTAGAAGAAATTAGGCAAAACATGCCAGCACAAGCACCTGTACCGGAGACAACACCAGCAACGGCCCCGGCGTCTATACCAACCCCACCACCACAACAAGCTTCAACAGAGGCATCTATGCATAGGAACATGCATAGCCGAAGTGCACCCCTACCTCCACCTCCACCGCCAAGGCCATATAAAAGCATGTTGCCTGATTTCATCAAAAGCAACCGCTACTTTGAAGGAGCTTATGATAAGCCCGAGGAGGCCGAAGATTGGTTGTCCCAAATTGAGATGTCTTTTGATGCATATGAAGTTCTGCCCCACCTGCAAATCAAGTACGGAACATTCATGCTTCGTCTAAACGCGAGGATATGGTGGGAGTCAAGGAAAAGAGATCTAATGACTCCAATCACTTGGGAAATGTTTAGACATGAGTTCTTGGAGAATTATTTTCCAGGAAGTTTACGAGTAAGATATAGTGCGGACTTCTTGCAGATCGCTCAAAAGGGAAGAACAATCGAGCAATACGAAACCGAATTCAGTAGATTGTTGCAATATGCCCCGGATTCCTATAAGTACAGCGAGGAGTTAAAAAGACAAGTCTTTATAGGGGGATTGGACGAAGACCTGAGAATGAGGTTGGAAGAATTTGACATAAGAAATTTTCGAGAATTGGTGGAAAGAGCTCGGATCGTAGAAGGAGCAAGGAAAAGAAGAGAAAGAAAAGAAGAAGAAGAAGAAGAAAACCCAATCATTAAGAAGAAGCTTTATGTAGAACCCAATTTCATGCCTCCACCAAAGAAATTCAAGATCTCCAACGACCGCAGAAACAATAATAACAGTGGAAGGTTCACACCAAAAGACGTTCAGTGTTGGAAGTGCAATGGAGCACACTACCCAAAGAAGTGCCCCCAGTTATTTGGAAAGTGTTTCTTCTGTGGAAATGCAGACCATAAGATATCAAAATGCCCAAACAAAGGAGTTAATACTTGCCATGTCTGCAATCAGAAAGGGCATTTTGCCAACAACTGTCCACAAATATTCTGTCAAGATCATCAGAAGGAGTTGTTCCTATAAGGATTGAGAAAGAAAATGGAAGTAGAAGTGAAAGCAGAATAGGATCTACTGCTTCAAGAATTCGAATCTACAACTTGGAGGGACGATGGATAAGTGAAGAAGTAAACGAAGAAAATGGAAACTTAGTTGCCTTGGAGTGCATTAGAGGCTATAACAGCGACGTGGGAACTAGTAAGTCTCCAACCCTCTTTTGTTAGTGTTGTTTCTTTATTTCAAGCAACGCGAAATTTTAAAGTTTTCTTTATATGGATGAATAAGAGAATAGGTGTAATAAATCCCCTATCAAGTACGTAAGAGGCTCTCAGAATGTTTTGCTCCCTTGGACCCCAAAGCAACACATTCTATCATCACACCTAGTTAGACAAGAGGATAAGACTACCAATAACAAACAATCGACTTAGTTTTTAAGATCTAAAATCCCCACACAAAAGGAAGATGAAACCCAAGAAAATGTTGATCGATCATTCAATAATGACGTAAGGACATACAGTTGTTCATGATAATGGAGTTAGGAAATCCTTGGGATAAGATGTATACCTCTCAAGTAGGATTCCAATAAAAAGTCACGAGGGGAACATAGGACTCATAAACCGATAAGACAAAAAGATAATATTGGTAAAGGACTTGCTATCACAAGAAAAAGAGAGACACATTCTTTCGGGTTGATAAAGGAGAATGAATAACTATCTCAAAAGAAACAAAGAGGAAACCGACCTTTGGAGACATTCATGATTCTCAATAGAAGTTTACATCCAAAGAAAAGACTAACTTGGTAACTAGACTAATAACCTATAAAGAAGTCGAGGAAACAACAACAAGAAACTCTAGACCAAGACCTGATGCAATGAAGCATACCACCACGAAATATACCTGTTCAGCTTGTAATGGAAGAAAAAGGATAAACCCCTAAGCCAACGTGTTAACTTTCGGAAAGGAACAAAGTGAAAATCTGTTGACCAATTAAGGAGCAAACA
The DNA here is from genome assembly GCA_024138025.1 of Combretum micranthum. NCBI lineage: Eukaryota > Viridiplantae > Streptophyta > Magnoliopsida > Myrtales > Combretaceae > Combretum > Combretum micranthum. The sequence goes on along the minus strand of JAMXBD010001127.1, from coordinate 87,039 downwards.
CGTTTTCTCAAGATTAAGATCACGATACTACCAACAAAGGATCAAATCGAAAAGGAAGGACCCGCGAACTCTTTATAGACCCCATAAGTTCTAGTAACTCTTTTTGAACTCAAACCAAGAATATAAGACCCTGTTGCATAAGTTGATAATTGACAAAAATCGTGGTATAGTCTGAAGGAGGGATAATCAAGGAGTATAATCATAAGTATGGGAAGTTAATAAAAAGGGATTGAGAATTTAAGACAAGGCCTAAAGGAGGAAACAGTCAACAGGATATCAAAGCCAACTGCGTAAAACGAATAAAAGAGCTTAAAGGAGAAGATACGAAGGATAAAGATGAAATATAAGAAGGAAGGTGTATTGTAGGAAATTTAAAGACGATTTAGCATAATTAAGGATAAGGAAGTCAGTAAGAAGGAACTACGAATACAATTCATAATTTGAAGAACTCCGATATACCAAAGTTTAAGGGACATTAGAGGAAATGAAGTATTTATAAAAAAGTAAGAAAACGAAAGGACGAAAGGATCTATAAGGACTCAATAATATCGGGAACCTCCTCAAGATTTTGGATTTCTCACATTATTAGTAAGAAGGCAAGGATGATTATAGTATAAACTGATCAACCGACAAAGATGATTTATCGGTCAATTAGCAACCTAACGAAGCTTTATGAAGAAAGCTGATATGAAAGCAAAAAGTTTTAGTCAAAAAGTCATGACAAAACCAGACCAGAGTATGGAGTAACGAAGAGGAACTAATAACGAGTTTTGGAGAAAAAGAGACACCTGATGTTACGTAATCATTGATCAAAAACAAAAATTCAAGATCTCGGAGAAATAATTAAGAGTGACTCATGAAATGGGAAAGGCATAAGATAGACAAAAGAAATAAGACTGACCGAAAAAGAAGGACCCTAGGAGTTCCAAAAATGGAAATCATGTGCGCTTAAGGGTAGGAAGTAATTACCATACGATCTTTTGAGAAGTGATAAGACAAGAAGGAAGTCTAGATTATTATATCAGAGACATGTGATAAATCCCCATCCAACAAATGGTCAAGAAATCGAGTTACAAAGATAAAAGTCAATGTTTTTGAAGGAGAACTTTCCTTATGAGAAATACCCAATACAGACTTTCATCCCGAAGAATTCAAAGGATAAAGAAATGATGAAATCGGTTAAGGAGAATTTTTTTCCAAGAAATCTAAGGAGATACGAATAAAGCACAACCCAAGTATTCAAGTTTGGTTGAAATCGCAATTAGGAATTTCCAAGTTTTGAGGACAAAACTTTCTTTAAGGAGGGTAGGTTGTAAACCCCCAAATTTTCGGAATCGGTTTAGCATAAATCCCTAAACCAGAAGTCAAACGGAACCCTAAAGGTCAACAAAACCCTAGTTTACCATAACCGTTTAAATCCGGCATTATCGTTTTCTTTGGCCTTGGAAAAAGAAGTTGGGATAATTAGCTAGAATAGTTCGTAATAACCATAGGTTTTATAAAAATATCAGTTTTGCAAATTTCGGGTGTCCTTCGAACCCGATCGGACATAGTTATCAAAAACGTGTCCGGGAGCCCGGAATAGTAAAAATATTCTGAATACACCGTTAGACTCGTAAAAATATAAGGTTTTCAAAAATATCAATTTCAAAATTTTTGGGTAGCTAAAAATAACAGATATAGCTATTATACACATATTTTCTTACTACCGGTACTTTATTAGTCATATCTACTTTACATTATACTATTCATTACTATTATACATATTCTTTTATCTCTACTTTTTTTACACCTATTCTTGCACACTACATAACCTATAATCTTAACTTTTTACCTTTCCATAACTTTATTTCACATCTACCTTACACATTACATCTTTCATTTAACAAAAGTCAAAAAATAAATCACTCCCCCTCTACTACATGCATGGTAGGCACCCCCTGTCCCCCATTCCCTCTCAATTTGTTTTATTTTTCTTTTATTTTAATTACACAAAAATCACTCCTCAATTTCCTATAAATACCCCCTCCTCTTTCACTTCTTTCACACATTCACTACCCACAAATTCTTACCAAAACTCTCCCAAAATCTCCTCTCAAAACTCTCTCAAAAATACCATCCCAAAACTCTCTCAAAATAATTCCACAACCACTTCTACCAACAAACCAAAACCATAGCCACATAACCATACCAAAGTTTTCTTTAGGTAACCACTTCATATTTCTTTATTCTTCTTCATGTCATGTAAGTTTACATGACCATAGTGTGAGTTTCTAAAGACTACAAGTTATGAAAACTATATTATGTTCATGTATTATTCTTGTTTGCCAATCCATTTATGTTTATGTTGTTTTATTATTGTTAATATATTATTTTCTATATATATACATATTCTTTAGAGCATATAAGCTCACTTGCAATTTATTTATTTCATGCAAAGAAATTTATTTATTTATTCAATTGCAATTTATTTATTTATTCCCTATTGAATTAAGACTAGCCTCTAGTCTTAGACTTGTCCTCATCAAGTCAAAACAAGTTTTTCTTTCTTACATTTTACTTTATTTTGGGACTAGTCTACTTCTTAGTCCCGGAAGCCTTGAAAAAGCTAAGACTCCAATACTTGACTTTATTATTTATGTTTTATGTTATTTTGTTTACTATAATCATGTTCATTTAGATTGTTGTCCAAAAATTTTAATTTCTAAAAATAAGTAAACAAAAGAAGAATTTTGTCACTTAGAGATAAGTTTATGAAAAGTATAAAATCTATAAGATAACAAAAGATAAACTCATTTCCTTTCAAGTTATAAAAAGAACTCACTATAATTTTAGAAACTACTTTTACTTTAAAAAGCTACTTAAACCCTTATTATTCCACTTTGTTTTTAAAAAAAAAAAACTATTTGTTGATACAAAAATGGTTCTTTTTATAAAAGATAAACAAAATGAATGGCTAAGGAATTTTCAAGTAAAGACCTTTACAAACAAATAGGCAAAGAAAATCTATGGTTTGAAAACAAAAATAAAATTATTCCTTTTCAAGTTACAAGAAGAAACCACTAAAATTTTAGAAACTACTTTACTATAGAAAGGATTCTTAAGTCACATATTGATATACCTTGTTTTTATCAAGAAAATAAAATTTTATGCATGGATGATTTTTATGAAAAACATAAGACATGAGGAAAGAATGAGAAATTTTCAAATGAAGATTTTTGTAAACAAATAGACAAAGGAAATTTGTCCAAGAAAAATAAATAGGAAGAATAGTGTGTTTTCTAAAATAGTAGAAACTTAGAAAATAGAAAATTTATTTTCAAAAAGTTACTTAGGAAAAATAATAAAACCAACGTAAAGCCTTTTTAGAAAACAAAAGGAAACAAGGTATTCATTTCAAGAAATCTACAAAAACAATTTTTGAAAACTATATTCTTCCAAACATTGTTTTACTCAAGAAAAATAATTGGACAACAAAACACTTGAGCATGAATAAATATGAGCTAAGTAACCATAAAAAGGGAATTTTTCAACCATATAGATAACTAAGTATTTATCAAACAAATTTTGATTTCTTGAACCAAAGTTGTTTTTACTTGGAAAATCCGTGGTGAATTTTGTCGCCACTGTTTCAGAGCCTATATGACTTTGTTTGATGGAAATAATTTTGGAAATGGGTACATCTTTTCGAGTAGGTAGAAATCGGTATATTATATGCGCAATTCCTGCTAAAATGACCAAATTATGGCCATTTTAAGTTGGAACATTCCTTTATACGAACTTTAACGTTCTATTGACATTGTTTTGTCAAAATTCAAGAAAATCATCAAGGAATACTCATTGCGGGTATTTTTTTGGCTAGGTGACCCCAAGGAAGGATTCTATTATCCCGAAGATTATTACGATTAAGTGGAGTTGTGGACAACTCATCCACTTAGAGGAATAGTCAACATGGCATCGTGAGTTTATTTCACTAAATGCTATACTTGTTGTGGTTGTAAATCAGTTGTATTAGAGTTAGGAAAAGATAAACCGATATGTATGTAAAATAATTCTTTGAAAGAATTTTTAAGAATATCGAAGCCGGAATTGTTTTAAATGATTGTTTTAGTATAGTATTGATTTGTATGAAATTTCTTGATTGCCTTAAATTTAAAAATAATTATGCTATGACTTTATAAATAAATGAATTCATGCATCCCACGAAGTGAGTCACATTGCATTTTGGGTTATTATCCTTGGGTGAGAAGGATAGTAAGCTCATGTCGAAAGCAACACTTGGCGGGAGATCCGAAAGCGATTGCTTGGCGGCTTTAGGAAAATGCTTGGCGGAAGATCAAAAGCAAGGTCAATCAAGTAGATTCGGAATGCTTGGCGATGAGTGCTCGCGAGCATGAAAACTTTTTAACTAAAACTACTTGAATTGAGGTTATGTATCACCAAACCCCGAATGGAGGGCGCAAATCCATTCAACATATAGTTCCCGGAAAACTATATGCTTGTTTGCCCACGTGCTTGTTACATTACATTTGTTTGTTTAATCAACTTGTTTGAAATCTTATTACAAGAAGTTATTTATGGAAATAGTTCTCACTAAGCCTATTAGCTTATACCCCAATAGATATCTTTTGCAGTTCCCTTACTTATGGTTAAGGCCACGAGGACCCTGCAGGCAGGTAATTTCTTATTGGATACTAGAAATAGAAATAAAGTGTAGCATTAGTATTGATGTACAAATACTCATGTAATAGATTAGTGATCAAAGGGATATGTCCCTAAGTTGTAAAGCCATTAATATGAATGAATGATTATTATGAATCCTCTTTTCTTAATGTGTTATTCATTTCTTCTTAAACTTCATATTTCCATATATGGTCCTCTAAAGTTGTGAAAGTACGCCTTACACTTAACATAAAAGCTTTTAGGAATGGCTAAGGTTGTCATACTTAAGCTTTAATATTGAGTGTGGCGGACTGTCACGTTTAGAGTACCCTTTGGGGCGTGACAATGAATCTCTGTAAAAGCCAACATGATCGAGAAAACTCCGAATGCCTTTAATTATTGTAGGTGGTGGTAATTTTGCAATGGCCTCAACTTTTGTTGTGTCTACATTAGTACCCTTCTTAGAGATTTGATGCCCGAAGACAATTCCTTCCTCTACCATAAAATGGCACTTCTCTTAACTCAGCACCAGGTTCGTATCTTCACATCTTTGAAGGACTTTATCAAAATTTTTAAGGTAGTTAACAATGATTTTCCAAAGACAGAAAAATCACCCATGAAAACTTCCATCATGTCTTCAATGTACTCTTCAAAAATAGCCATCACGCACCTCTAGAACATTGTTGGACCCAAAGGGCATTCGTCTACATGCGAAAGTTCCATAAAGGCATATGAAATTTGTTTTCTCTTGGTCCTCAGTGGCTATGGGTATCTGGAAGTATCTAGACATGCCATCGAGGAAGCAACAGTACTCATGTCCTGCCAACCATTCAAGCATTTGATCAATGAAGGGTAAGGAGAAGTGGTCTTTTTTGGTGGCATCGCTAAGCTTCCTGTAGTTTATACGGATTCGCCAACTAGTGACTGTTTGAGTAGGAATTAACTCATTTTGATCATTAGAGACAACAATTATCTGCCCCTTTTTTTTGTATTACTTATGTAGGACTCACCCAAACACTATCAGAAATGGGATAAATAGTCCCTGTATCCAGGAGTTTTAACACCTCCTTCACCACCTCTTTCATGTTTGGGTTCAACCTTCTTTGTGGCTAAACCACTAATTAAAATTTTCTTCCATTAAAATTTTATATGTATAGAAAAAGAGACTTATACCTCTGATATATGCAATTTTCCATGCTATGGCTTTCTTGCGCTTTTTCAAGATCTCTAACATTTTTTCTTCTATTCTCCTTTAAGTTTGGAGGATATAATAACATGCAGTTTGCAACCATCTTTCAAGAAAGCGTGTTACAAATGATTGGGTAACTCTTTTATCTCCAAATCTAGTGGTGCCTCAATGGAGGGTTTTAGCTATTTGGTATTATCTTTTTTGCCCCTTCTAGAACTTCTTCCTCAGCTCCGCTATATATAAACTCCTTCTCAGGCTCATTTTCATCCTCAAATTTTCTCCTAAAGTAGGATTTGTCAGTTAATCCTGGAATCACTTCCATAATTTCATTGTCTATAATTTCTAAAGTCAGACAATCATCATCATTTATTATCCCTTGATTCATGCTTCCTAATAATTTTATTATCATTTCATCATCTCCCATTTTAAGTGCTAATTTCCATTTTTAACATCTATAACTACACCTGTAGTTGCCAAAAATGGCCTTCCCAAAATAAGTGAGACATAAACCTCTCGTTCATGTCTAAGATTACAAAATCAGTAGGAAAAATAAAGTTTTGAACCTTTACAAGAACATCTTCAACTATTCCCTTCGGGTATCGAATGGATCTGTCAGTCAATTATAAGCTCCTTGTTGGTTTTAGCTCTCCTAACCTAATTTTATGAGCATACTATAAGGCATGAGGTTGATGCTTGCCCTTAAATTTGCTAAGGCTTCCTTAACAGGGAGATCGCCAATCAAGCATGGTATAAGAAAGCTTCTGGGATCCTTTCTCTTTTTTGGAAGTTGATTCAAAAGTATTGTAGAATAATCTCTCCCAAGTGTCACTAAAGACACTTCGTGTAATCTTTTCCTATTAGAAAGAAGCTCCTTTAAAAATCTCGCATACTTTAGCATTTGCGAGAGTGCATCAACCAAAGGCAAATTTATGTGTAACTGCTTGAACAACTCAAGGAATTTCTTAAATTGTTCCTCATCTCTTCTCCCCCTAACTCTAGTAGGGTAAGGCAAAGGAGGTTTATACGGTATAGGGGATTCATTCTTTTTTTGTTCCAATTTTTTTTTCATCTCTTTATTCTGAATTTTGTTCCCCTTTATTCTCTTCACATTTTTCTTTTTCTATTTCCTCTTGTGTTTCTTCTTTTTCTTGTTCAACATTTTCTTTGAATTTTTCTTTTTCTTTTTCATCCTCACTCCTTCGTTCTTTTCTTTCTTTTAGCTCCGTATTACTTCTGAGGGACACAGCATGAACTCCCTCCATGATTTTCTCTCTATGCATATTTACAACAATTTTTACCTCGTTTTTGAGCTTTTAGAGAGATTGAGAATGACTTTCAAGTGCCATCTCGATTTGTTGACACTAGTGTTCAACTTCTTTAATGAAAGAAACAAAGGTTTCTTCTAAGCTAGGACTTCGACAAAACTGAGAAGTGAAACCCTTTGGCTACATATTCTGATATTGGTGATAAGAGTTCCAATTCTGTTGTTGGGAATTCTAGTATCCTTCAAAGTGTCTATTTGTAAAATGTCAAGGAAAATTCTCCTCATGGTAGTGATTGTTGACTTGATGATACGGGAAGAACCCCACTCGTTATTGTCTCATAGAATCATCTAGTTGTTGACTTAGGGACTGAATATTGTGCACCATCCTTTCCTTAAAACAAACAAACAAACACAAAGAGCATAGAAAAATAGATAACTATACTAACAAAAAGATATATAAGCAAAAGGCGGCTAGAATACTGAATTGATTAACTTTCCAATATTGTCCTGTTGGGCTTCATGTTAATGAATCCAACATCACTCTCTGGCAACGGCACCAAAAAACTTGATTCTTTTGTTGGATTATTGGTTTGTTGAAATTAGATTAAATCACAATTTCGGAACATAACTCGAAATTGAAGTTTTCAAAATTTATAAAAGCTAATTGTTCTTTTTCAACTTCAGTTTAGCAACTTCCATCAATCGTGGCAAGCGCACCTATCAAAGTAGCATAGGAAAAATTAGGTTGTCCTGTAAACCCCCAAAGTTTTACGATCGGTTGAGCTATTAGAAGGTCAACTGAAAACCCTAAAGTCAACAAAACCCTAGTTAGACGCAATCGTTTAAGTGCGGCAAACCCGTGTTCGTAACCCTAAGTGAGTAAGTAAGAGATTAATATGTAGAATAATTCATAATAACATGAGAAAGCTTAAAAATATCAGATTAGTTAAATCGTGATTCGTTTTGAGCCCGATCGGATACAATTTTCAAAAAGCATGTCCCGAGGTTCATAATAGTAAAAATATTCCGGATATACCGTTAGACTCGTAAAAATATAAGATTTTTAAAAATATCAGTTTCATAATTTTTCGGTAACTAAAAATATTAGATATCGTAATTATACGTGTATTTTCTTACTACCGGTACTTTAATTGTCATATCTACTTTATATTATACTATTCATTACTATTTTACACTATTCATCTATCTATACTTTTCCTTACAACCTACTCTTACAACATATACACTTATTTTCTTACAATTTTTATTTCCAATACAACCTCACATCTCTCATATCTTACTTTTCATTAACAAAAATACAAAAAAAAAAAAAATTTCTCTCTCTCTCCCTCTCATTTTTGCATCAATTGTAAAACCCGGTTTTCCTAATGATCAAGTAAACTTCGAAAACTGGAAAATAAAACCTTGAACCAGATTAGTTCTAGCTTTGTGAGAGAAACCTAGAAACCCTAGATCCGGCTTTCCTTCGGTTTCATATCAAAAGAACTTTTATAAAGTAACTTAATGTGGAATATTTTTTTAAAGTATATTTCAAACCATAGAAAGCTTTGATTTCGAAAAATTTTATATTCCGGGCCTTCCCGAGCTCCATTATAAGTAGTAGATCTAGCACTTAAACACTCATATTATACTCGACATTCATGTTCATATAGATATTTTGTGTTTTTATGCATTAATGTTCATAAAGATTTGGTCTTGTGTATATAAATGTGGTAGTTAGTGGATCTTTATGTAGATAAGACAAAGAACTTAAAAATAAAAAGTTTTTGTTAGAAATGTTCAAAAGAAAATTTATGACTTCAAAGCTATATTTTGAAGACCCTTGTATCAACTTTAAAACTCATGTTTTATGTGAAAAATGAAGGGTATAGGTAATACGTATCATTAAGTAGTGATTTTTGTAAGTTGAAATGAGTTTTGATGAGATTAATGTGTAAAACAAGAAGTAGAATCAAGATGGAAAATTTTGAGTTAGTAGTCAACTTGTAAAATTCGTAACTTTGGATGATGCCCATGAAAACGCCTATTATCTAAGCTCAAAATAAAAGCTTTATGTATTAAATGAAGTCCTTGAGTAGTAGGTATAGTAAAGTCTTAAATTTTAATGCATTAAACAAGTTTTTCCTAAAGGAATCATTCAAAAAGTAGATTTCTAAAAATTCGGATTTTTGAGTAAATCCTATTTGAAAACACATTTGCAAAGTGTAAAATGCAAATTTTTATATAAAAATGAAGGTCTTAGGTAGTGTATGTTATGAAGACTCAATTTTAACTAAGGTAACTAGAAATTCCTAAGAATGAATTCCAAAACACAAGTGTGTTGTCAAAGTTGGAAAACTAGATTTTCATAAGTAGTTGTCATTGTGGTATTGCAAAATAAAAGTTATAAAATTTTCCTTTAGCAAAATCATCAAGATCATGCATACATTAAACTCATCACATGTCATCCATGTTAGGAAATCATTCATATTTCATGTATACTTGAATTATCAAATAGGAACATTTCAAACAATTACAAAACTATTTTTCAGAAATGGAGATCGTTACTGATCAGATCTGATCCCTCTGTTTTGTGACCTAAATATTTTCAAAACTTGAAAATAACATTAGAATTAGATAGATCTTTCGAAGTAGATAGAAATCGATATGTAATTTGTGAAATTCCGAGTTAAAATGACCAAATTATGGCCGTTTTAAGTCGGGACTACCGCAAATAGCGAGAATTGCGATTTTGATTAGTTTTGATTAGTTAAGTGATGAAATACTTATTAGGGTATTTCTTCCTTATTAGATGATCCCGGAACTGACGAATCCTTACTACCCAACTACTACTACTAAAAGATTGGCGAACCATGGTCGAGTGAGTATAACTTCCGATTTCAATTATTGCTTGTGATTGTAATAATTGTTGCACCAAATACTTGGCAAAGATAAAATGAGTATGCATGATGGGGTTGAATTGGAATTATATATGTTTGATGTTGTTGTGAGAAATTGAATTTAAAAAATATTGAAACCGGGTGATTAATCATTGCTTGTATAGATGAATTAGATTGAATGTCTACGAATATTGATTGATCACTTAAAAGAATTGTTATAATTGATTATTCGGAATTAAAGATGAAATTGAACTTATTCATATCACGATGGAGATGGAGCATTAGCATTTGTTGGTTTTTCGTGATCCTAAACGGTGTATGAGTTGGTTAATCGTGATCCATAAAAAAATTATTGAATTGGTTAATCATGATCCATAAAATGAATTATTGAGTTGGTTAATCGTGATCCATAAAACAAAATATAAGTTGTTGATCGTGAGCTTAAACGGCGTCTTACTATAGGATTCGTTAATCTGCTAACCTGGGATGGAAGGTAAAAGTCCATCCACATATGATTTGGTTGGTCATATGTTTGATGAATTCACTTGTTTGATGCATATCATTTGTCTGATTAATCACTTGTCTGATTGTTAAGAAGAATATTATTCAATAATTCATTGGTTTAATTTGGATTAATTGTTATTAATTTTGTAGAAATTATATGGAATCGGTACTTAATCGTGATTTATATGAATATCAGGTCTTTGAATCCAAAAGAAGCAAATAATACAAGATTGGAGTAAAATATATACAAAGAGCAAAAATCAGCAAGATAGGTCGGCCATTCATGGACTTAAGCCGTCGGCCTTTGCTTGGATTTCATCGGCATATTTAATATAAAACATACAAAGGCTGAAGAAGGATTGAAGAAGGCTGCCAGCATATCTTGAATTTCGTCAGTGAACAAATTGAAGAAGGAATGCCGGCAGCGTATCTATTTAGGCCGCCGGCCATCTCATCTCTGACGCTGAACATTATATGTAGGCCGCCAGCTTATATTCAATGGCCGTCGGCCATCTTGGTTTTGAACATGAGCAAGCAATGTAAGCCGCCTGCTAAGGTGGCGCGATTCTGGGTTTTCACCAGCGTAAATCACTTACGCCGACCAATTCATGAAGAAAGCCGCCGGCGTTTCTGGATAACTGCCAGCCTATATTAAATGATGACCTTTCATTTAACCACTTTGTATATATATCTTTTTAGGGTTTTCATTCCGGGAGAGAGATATCATTTGTTATTCTTTTCTTACAAGACATGAGTGGCTAAACATCCCATTCTAACCAAGGGGATTGCTACAGATTCAATTCGACAAGGATTTGTGAGATCTAATTCGATTTAATCATTTGTTCTGTTCTTCTGATTATTTATATATCATCTACTTATCTTGTGATTATTGTTCTGTTTGGTTGTTACAATTTAGGCCTATTGTTCAATTGACAAAACAATATATTGTTAATTTAGAATACTGAATCCGTAATTGTTCATCTATTCTAATAGGAGTAACATAACAACATAGTTGATTATAACTAGATAATTAATTTATGTTGTGATGATATATAATCTAATTTAAATAGTTCATGCTTCTTGACCTATTAATTAGGATTGGTAATCTCTCTAATTTATATTGCTATTGATAGATTAAATCCTAAGAGCGTGTTTAGGGTTATCTAATCAGTAAGGGTAATAACTAAAGATCTTATCTTGGTTATCGAATAGGTAAGGAGAGATAGGTTTTCAGAGCGTATTGGGAATCGTAACCAATCTAATCAGAATAAGAATAACGATCTTCGCATCAATGATCGATCCAATGAATTGAACTGTAGTATCATCCTGGTTAGATTTCTTATTATTGAATTCAACCTTAAATTGTGATTGTTAGATTTAAAGATAAATTAAATTTTAATTGCTTTTGATTAAACAAACCCCCCAATCTTCTTTCATCTACATTCTTTCTTGAATAGAAATAAATTTTCCCGATCCCTGTGGAGACGAACCTACTTACTATTATACACAAATCTTAAAGTAGGTTTTTATTTGTTGGATTCGACACCCACCAAATTTTGGCACCGTTGCCGGGGATTGGTGTCAAAGATTTGTCTCTATTCTTTTATGACTCGTTCTTCTCATACAGGTGATTTAGAGTTTGATCAAGAAATTGAGAAGACCGCTAGGAGACTGCGAAAACAAGCCAAATTGCGTGCTCAAGCCACCACTACATCATCTTCATCTCCTAGTTTAAACCAAGCACTGGAACTGGCTGAATCATCCAGTGAATCTGAAAGGGAAGATATATTACAAGAACAGGGACAGATGGAAAATCAAGATAGGACTTTACGACAGTTGGCTGAATCGGATGTGATATAACAACCGCTTTGTATTCAATATCCGGAGTTGAATGTAGCATTGGAATTGAAGTCAGGTCTTATTCATCTGTTGCCAAGTTTTCATGGTCTAGAAAACGAGGATCCTCATAAACACTTGAAGGAATTCCACATTGTCTGTTCCAGCATGAGACCTCAAGGGATTCCTGAAGATCAAATCAAGTTAAGAGCTTTCCCATTCTCATTGAAAGACAAGGCAAAGGATTGGTTATTTTATCTACCTCCTGGATCCATTGCTACTTGGACTGGTATGGTTAAAGCTTTCTGGACAAATTTTTCCTTACTACAAGACTTGCAAATATTAGACGGGAAATTAGTGGGATAAGACAAAGGGACACAGAAAATCTTCACGAATATTGGGAGCGATTCAGCAATTGATTGCCATTTGTCCACAACATGGTATTTCAGAATAGCTTTTGATCCAATATTTCTATGAAGGTTTGCTGCCAATAGAAAGGAAAATGATGGATGTAGCGAGCGGAGGAGCTATAGTAGACAAAACCCCTGCTCAAGCTCGGGACTTGATATCTTTGATGGCTGCGAATTCACAATAGTTTGGATACAGTCATGATCCTATCACAAAAAGAGTTAATGAGGTAAATGTCCCTCATCTTGAGAATCAAATTTCTAACCTCACTTCTCTCGTGCAACAGATAGCCTTAGGGAATCAACAATAGGTTAAAGCTTATGGGATTTGTGCTGCTATCAATCATCCCACGGACATGTGTCCTACTCTCCAAGAAGATTCACATGAGCAAGCAAATGCGATTGGAGGATTTCCAGGTCTACCACAAAGGAAGTATGATCCCTGTGCTAATACTTATAATCCTGGATGGAGGGATCATCCAAACTTCAGTTACGGGTCCAGACCACAAAATTTCCAATCACAGTACCATCCAAGGCCACAAAACCAAGCACCACAACCTTCTTCATCTTCGAGTTCAGGGATGTCTTTAAAAGACATTGTTAAGTCTCTTGCTGTTAACACAAAGCAATTTCAGGAAGACACAAAGCAATTTCAGCATGAGACTAAGCAAAGTATCCAAAACTTAGAGAACCAGATGAGTCAACTTGCCACATCAATGAGTAAGTTAGAACCTCAAGGTAAGTTACCATCTCAAGCCGTTACCAATCCCAAGCAAAGTGCTAATGCTATCACTTTGAGTTCTGGTAAGGAACTGCAGGAACCCTATGAAAAGGTAAGCAAGAATAAGTTGGATGAGGAAACTGAGAAAGAGGTGACAAAATCACACATTCAAAATAATCAAATGGGAGGAACGTCAGTTGAACCATCTAAGATTATGGTGCCAATACCTCCATTTCCTTCCAGATTGACAAAATCCAAGAAATTGGAAGAAGAAAAGGAGATTTTTGATACATTTCGCAAGGTAGAGGTAAATATTCCTTTGCTTGATGCAATCAAACAAGTACCTCAATATGCGAAATTTCTTAAAGAATTGTGCACTAACAAGAAAAAGCTGAAAGGAAATGAGAAGATAAGTGTAGGAGAAAATATCTCTGCTATACTTCAAAGGAAACTTCCTCCTAAATGCAAGGATCCAGGTATGTTTACCATTCCTTGTAAAATAGGAAATGTTGGAATTGCCAGGGTAATGTGTGATTTGGGCGCTTCAATCAATGTTATGCCTCTGTCAGTTTACCAATCGTTGAATATGGGACCATTAAAAGAGACTGGTGTGATTGTTCAACTTGCTGATATATCCAATGTGTATCCTGATGGTGTTCTGGAGGATGTTTTAGTGTAAGTGAATGGGTTGGTTTTTCCTGCAGACTTTTATGTTCTTGACATGGAAAATGATGATTCTGCTAATTCATCATTAATTTTGTTAGGAAGACCATTTCTTAAAACATCTAGAACGAAAATTGATGTTCATGATGGTACACTCACTATGGAGTTTGATGGTGAAATTATTAAATTTAATATTTATGAAGCCATGAAATATCCTAGTGATGTTTCTTCTGTTTTTGTGATTGATGTTGTCGACCCATTAGCACAGAAATCATTTGAGTTCAGTGATGAAAATAGGCTGAAAATTGCACTTGAAAAGAGCCTCACGACTGAGAAATTGAAGAAAATTGGTAAGAAGTTTGTGATTCATTCTGACTTGGAAGACACTGTTCAAGAACTGGAATCGTTGTTGCTCTTAAGGTATGGTATTTCTTACATTGATTTACCTTCTACTAATCCAAAACTTCTCCCTTCTATTGTGCACGCACCAAAATTGGAGTTGAAGCCTTTACCAGAGCATTTAAAGTACATATATTTGGGAGAACAAGATACTCTTGCGGTAATCATCTCTAGTAAATTAAGTACTCTGGAAGAGGAAAAGCTAATTCGGAGTTAAGGGAGTATAAGGAAGCCATTGGATGGACTATTGCTGATATCAAAGGACTAAGCCCTTCCACATGTATGCATAAGATCCTGCTTGAGGACAATTGCAAACCTTCAAGGGAAGTTCAGCGTCGACTGAATCCTCCTATGATGGAAGTGGTAAAGAAAGAGATTTTGAAACTTCTAGATGCAGGTATGATCTATCCAATTTCTGATAGCAAATGGGTAAGTTCAATTCAAGTTGTTCCTAAGAAAACGGGTGTAAACCCCCAAATTTTCGGAATCGGTTTAGCATAAAACCCTAAACCGGAAGTCAAACGGAACCCTAAAAGTCAAACAAAACCCTAGTTTACCGTATCCAACTAAATCCGGCATTGCCGCTTTCTTTGGCCCTAGAAAACGAAGTTGGGATAATTAGCTAAAATAGTTCGTAATAACCATAGGTTTTACAAAAATTTCAGTTTCGTGAAATTCGGGTGTCCTTCAAACCCGATCGGACACAGTTCTCAAAAAACGTGTCCGGAACCTGCAATAGTAAAAATATTCTGAATACACTTAGACTCGTAAAAATATAAGTTTTCCAAAAATATCAGTTTCATAATTTTTCGGTAAGTAAAAATAACAGATATAGCTATTATACGCATATTTTCTTACTACCGGTACTTTAATTGTCATATCTACTTTACATTACACTATTCATTACTATTCTACACTATTCTTTTATCTCTACTTTTTCTTACACCTATTCTTACACTCTACATAACCTATAATCTTAACTTTTTACCTTTCCCATAACTTTATATCATATCTACTTTACACATTACATCTTTTATTAAAAAGTCACAAAAATAAATCAATTCCCCCCCTTAATTATACATGACCGGCGCCCCTTGTCCCTCTCCCTCTCTCAAATTGTTTTATTTTTCTTTTATTTTAATCACACCAAAAATCCCTCCACATTTTTCTATAAATACCCCCCTCCTCTTTCACTTCTTTCACACCACTTCTACACTAAAATTACTCTCTCAAAATCTCTCAAGAATTTCTCTCCAAGAAGTTCTTTCAAGAAGTTCTCTTTAGCTCATCTCCTTTAGGTAAAAGTTCTTCAAGAAGTTTCCATGTTCATCTACTTAGTATGAACTTAATGTGTGTTTTCTAAAACCATGAAGATTAAGAAAGCAACAATAGGTTCATACTTTGTTTTTATCCATAATCAAAATTCCTTTATGTTCATGTTTTCTTTTATATTCATTTATGTTTCTCTTATGTTCATTTATGTCTCTTTTATGTTCATAACTATCTATTATATCTATATAGCTATATATACTATTTAGAGCATATAAGCTCATGATCTTGCAATTTATTTACCTTTCATGTAATTTATTTACTTCAATACAATTTATTTATTCTAAGTTGTTTTTAAGACTAGTCTCTAGTCTTAGACTTGTCCTCATCAAGTCAAAACAAGCTTTTCTTTCTTTCAATTTATATGGGACTAATTTACTTCTTAGTCCCGGGAGCCTTGAAAAAGCTAAGACTCCAATACTTGACTTTATTATTATGCTTTATGTTATTTTGGTTATTATTATTCTCATAATCATGTTCATTTAGATTGTTGTCCATAATTTTATTTAAACAAAAAGAAGAATTTTGTCACTTAAAAATAAGTTTATGTAAAGTATAAAATCTATAAAGGTACACAAAATAAACTCATTCCTTTTCATGTTACAAAAAGAACTCACTATAATTTTATAAACTACTTTTATTTTAAAAAGCCACTTAGATCCTTATTATCCCACCTTGTTTTTCAAAAAGAAAATATTTTTGTTGACAAAAATGGTTCTTTTCATAAGAAAGAAAATAAGATGGATGACTAAGGAATTTTTTTTTAGTAAAGACCTTTGCAAACAAATAGGCAAAGAAAATTTATGGTTTGAAAATAATAAAGTTATTTATTTTCAAATTACAAGAAGAAGTTAATAAGATTATAGAAATTAGTTTTTCTACAAAAAGTCCTTAGTTGTTCCACATTGTTTTTATGAAGAAAACAAATTTTCATGCATGGATGATTATCTTTGAAAAATATAGACATGAGAAAAAGAATGAGAAATATCAAGTAAGGATTTTTGCAAAACAAGTAAACAAAGGAATTTACACAAGAAAAATAAGAATAGCATATTTCCTAGAAAACTTCAAATATAGTATTAATGTAACTTAGAAAGTAGAAAATTTTATTTTCAAAGGTCACTTAGAAAAAGATAAATAAAACCAACATGAAACGTTTTTAGAAAATAAAGAAAACAAGGTATTCATTTTAAAGAAATTTACAAAAACCATTTTCGAAAAGCTTCAACCCACATTATTTTACCTAAGAAAAATAATTGGACAACAAGACACTTGAGCATGCTTAAATATGAGTTATATAGTTATAAAAAGAGAATTTTTCAACTATATAGATAACTAAGTATTTATCAAACGAATTTTGATTCCTTGAACCAAAGTTGTTTTTACTTAAAAATCCGTGATGAATTTTGTCACTACTTTTTCAGAGCCTACATGGTCTTGTTTGTTGAATATAATTTTGGAAATGGGTAGATCTTTTCGAGTAGGTAGAAATCGGTATATTATATGCGCGATTCCGAGTTAAAATGACCAAATTATGACCATTTTAAGTTGGAACATTCTTCTATACGAACTTTAACGTTCTTTGACATTGTTTTGTCAAAATTCAAGAAAATCATCAAGAAAAACTCATTGTGGGTATTTTCTTTGGCTAGGTGACCCCGAGAAAGGATTCCTTTACCCCAAGGATTATTACGATTAAGTGGAGTGTGTGAACGACTCATCCGCTTAGAGGAATAGACGACAATGGCATCGTGAGTTTATTTCCATTAAATGCTATACTTGTTGTGCTTGTAAAATTAGTTGCACTAGAGTTAGGAAAAGATAAACCGATATGCATGTAAAATAATTCCTTGAAAGAATTCTAAGAATATCGAAGCCCGAATTGTTCTAAGTGATTGTTTTAATTTAATATTGATTTGTGTGAAATTCCTTGATCGCCATAAAGTTGAAAATAATTATGTTATGACTTTATAAATTAATGAACTATGCATACCACGAAGTGAGTCACATTGCATTGTTGGGTTATTATCCTTGGGTGAGAAGGATAGTAAGCTCATGTCGAAAGCAACACTTGGCGGGAGATCCGAAAGCGATTGCTTGGCGGCTTAATGGAATATGCTTGGCGGTAGATCCGAAAGCAAGGTCAATCAAGTAGATTCGGAATGCTCGACTATGTGTGTTTGTGAGCAAGAAAACTTTTTATTTAAAACTACTTGAATTGAGGTTATGTATCACCAAACCCCGAATGGAGGGCGTAAATCCATTCAACATATAGTTTCCGGAAAACTATATGCTTGTTTGCCCACGTGCTTGTGCATTGCATTTGTTTGATTAAATAAACTTGTTTGAATCTTGTTACAAGAAGTTGTTTATGGAAATAGTTCTCACTAAGCCTATTAGCTTATACCCCGATAGATATCTTTTGCAGTTTCCTTACTTATGGTTAAGGCCATGTGGACCATGCGGGCAGGTAATTCCTTTTGAACATTAGAAATTTGGATAAAGTGTAGCTTAGTATTAGCATGTTAATATGTATATAATAGATTAGTAATTTAGGGAGTTGTCCCTAAGTTTGTAAAGTCTTTACCATGAACAAATAAATATTGTGATTCTTCTTTTCTTAATATGTTTTGATATCTCCTTAAGCTTCATAATTCCATATATGGTCCTCTAAAATTGTGAAAGTAAGCCTTACACTTAATATAAAAGCTTTTGGAAATGACTAAGGTTGTCATACTTAAGCTTTAATATTGAGTGTGGCGGACTGTCACGTTTAGGGTACCCATTGGGGCGTGACAACGGGCTTAACTGTGATTGAAAATTCGAAAGGTGAGTTGGTATCCACTCGTGTCCAAAATGGATAGAGGGTCTGTATTGATTATAGAAGCTAAATAAGTCTACAAGAAAAGATCATTTTCCGCTTCCTTTTATTGATCAGATGCTTGAAAGATCGGCTGGACACTCTCATTACTGTTGTCTTGATGGTTACTTAGGTTTTCATCAAATTCCAGTTGTACCTGAAGACCAAGAAAAAACCACCTTCACATGTCCATTTGGAACTTTTGCTTATCGAAGGATGCCATTTGGATTATGCAATGCCCCTGCGACATTCCAAAGATGTATGGTTAGTATATTTTCAGATTATGTGGAGAATATCATAGAAGTTTTCATGGATGATTTTACTGTCTATGGTGACACATTTGATTCATGTTTAAATAACCTTACAAAAGTGCTCAAAAGATGTATAGACACAAATCTTGTACTTAATTATGAAAAATGCCATTTTATGGTTGATCAAGGTCTTATTTTAGGGCACATTGTATCTTCTAGGGGACTTGAAGTTGATAAGGCTAAAATTGAAGTGATTAAATCTTTGCCTTACCCGTAAGTGTACGGGAAGTTCGTTCTTTTCTTGGTAGTGCAGGTTTTTATAGGCGTTTCATCAAGGACTTTTCCAAGATTACTCAACCTTTGTGCAAATTATTGCAAAAAGATGTGGAGTTTGATTTTGATGAAGCCTGTAAGAGTGCCTTTGACAAGTTGAAGGAGAAGCTAACTTCTGCTCCAATTATCAAACCACCTGATTGGAGTCTTCCATTTGAGATCATGTGTGATGCGAGCAACTATGCAGTTGGCGCTATCCTAGGACAAAGAGTTGGAAGAGCTCCTCATGTCATTTGCTACGCTTCAAAGACACTTGACAGTGCACAATCCAACTACTCAACAACGGAAAAAGAACTTTTAGCTGTTGTTTTTGCTTTAGAAAAATTCCGTTCTTACTTACTTGGTACTAAAGTGATTGTGTTTACAGATCATGCAGCTTTGAAGTACTTGCTCTCAAAGAAAGAAGCAAAATCGAGGCTCATCAGATGGATACTCTTATTACAAGATTTTGACTTGGAGGTACGGGATAGAAAAGGCATAGAAAATTTGGTTGTGGATCATCTCAGTAGAATACCCAATAGTGAAGAGTCTGTCCCATTGCAAGATGATTTTCCAGATGAACATCTCTTTTCTATACAAAAGACAACTCCCTGGTATGCTGATATTGTTAACTATCTAGTTACTAGGACTTTTCCAAGTGAATTGTCTAGAGCCCAAAAGGAAAAAATTAAAAGTGATGCTAAATATTATGTTTGGGACGATCCTTATCTATGGAAACATTGTTCTGACCAAATTATTAGAAGGTGTATTTCTCAAGATGAAATTTCTTCTTTTTGCAATTTTGTCATTCATATGCATGTGGAGGACATTTGGGCCCTAAAAGAACAGCTTGTAAAGTGTTAGAATGTGGTTTATATGGCCTACTTTGTTCCGTGATGCTTATATGTTCTGCAAGTCTTGTGATAGATGCCAAAAAGTTGGAAACTTAGGACATAGAGATCAAATGCCACTTACCCCTATTCTTGCTTGTGAAATTTTTAATATATGGGGTATAGATTTTATGGGTCCTTTTCCTTCTTCTTTTGGAAATGTTTATATTCTTCTCGCAGTTGATTATGTGTCAAAGTGGGTAGAAGCAAAGGCTACCAGAACTAACAATGCTAAAGTTGTTGTAGATTTTGTCAAATCTCACATTTTTGCTAGGTTCGGGACACCAAGAGCATTCATCAGTGACCGTGGAACACATTTTTGTAATAGAGTTGTAGAAACTCTATTTAAAAAATACAATGTCACTCATCGCACTTCTACAGCATATCATCCACAGACAAATGGATTGGCTAAAGTATCCAATAGAGAGATTAAATCCATTCTTGAGAAGACTGTCAATGTGAACAGGAAAGATTGGAGCACTAGACTTGATGATGCGTTGTGGGCCTATAGAACGGCTTATAAAACCCCCATTGGAATGTCTCCATATCGTCTAGTGTTTGGCAAACCTTGCCACCTTCCTGTTGATTTGGAACATCGGGCTTATTGGGCTGTGAAGCAATGCAATCTGAGATTGGATGAGGCAGGTGAACATAGAAAGCTTCAGTTGCAAGAACTTGAAGAGATTCGCCTTGATGCCTATGAAAACTCAAAAATTTACAAGGAAAAAACTAAAGCTTTTCATGATCAAATGATTTCAAGAAAAAATTTTTCTATTGGTCAAAAAGTTTTGCTTTATCACTCTCGATTAAAGTTATTTCCTGGTAAATTGAGATCTAGGTGGATAGGACCTTTCATTGTTACTAATGTGTTCAATCATGGTGCAATTGAGATCAGGAGCGATCAAACTGGTAAGATGTTTAAAGTAAACGGTCATCGCTTGAAACCTTATTATGAAGGTTTTCAAGTGACCAATATTGAAGAAATTAGTTTGGGAAGTCCCGAGTACAAATGAGCTCCGTTACGTCTAGCCAAAGACGTTAAAGAAAAGCGCTCCATGGGAGGCAACCCATGTTTAACATTTTTTTTATTTTTTTTATTTTTGTAAAATATTTTGATTTTTTCCTAACCCGAGTGTTTGATTTTGATCTTCTTTTGTTTATTTCTTTTTATTGATCTAATTTAAAAAAAAAAGAGAAAAGCAATCGGCCATTTTAAAAGTATAGGCGGCCAACCATTTTTTATTAAAGGCCGGCAGCGTAAGTATGATGGTTGTCGGCCATCATCATTCTGGACATGTTGACAAACCTAAAAGGCTGGCAGTGTAAATTCATACGCCGCCAGCCATCTTATCTCGGGAGGACTTTGAAGAACATAGGCCGGCAGCATAAGTTAAATGGCCACCGACGATGATGCTACTGGACATGCTTGGAAACTATACGCCGTCACATACGCCGGTGGCGTATATACATGATAGCCGGCGTAAGTGGAAGACGCGGGATACAACAGGTTTTGTTTCTCCATTTTCTTCATTCTATATACTTTTCCCATCTCTTCCTCTCAATTCTCTGATTCCATTGGACCTACTCGTTCAATACTCAACATCAAGATCCAATTTTTCATGATTAAACGCTACAAGTGAGTGATTCTAATGTTCCTCATTATATTTTATTACTTGTATTTATGTTTTTCTGCCAAGTTGAATGTGATTGTTGGGTTGCGGTGGAAATTTTTGCAAAAGATTGGTGGTTAGAATAGTGGTCGGTGGAGATGTGGGTTGTGTTGAATTGTATTGATGGTCTTGTTGAAGTTTAAGTGAAATTGGGCTATGTTTGTACTGCGATTTTGATTCGAATGGCTGAATAGTTCAATTTTGAGTTCAAAATTTCTAGGGTTTCACCGTTGTTCATGAAGATGACAAATTGGGGCTTTTCTGAATTTTTAAGAAAATTAAGGTTCTAACTTCAATTTCATGGGTCTGAATGTGTAGTTGTTACACTAAAAGTGATTTGGTTTGTTAATATGGATCATCAATATAGAAATTTGGATGAATTTTTGAAATCAAAAATTTCAAACTAAGTCATTATGTTTGTCAAAGGTAGTTTTGAATGAATTTTAAACCGTGAAGTTTGAACAAAATTTTGAATCTATTCCCTTTCAACGGTTGAAAACTAAGCTGGCTAATTTAGGCTGACAGCTTTAAACTAAAAATTTTTGATAAACATTTATGAGTTTAATTCATCCATGCTTGTATTCTTTTCAAATTACTTAATCTATCTGAAACAAGCATGCAATAAACTCATGTTTAAGCTGTTTTCGAATTCGATTCTTGTTAAATTTCATTGCCTAACATGGATTTGAATTAGGATGCCACCCAAGAAGCTACAACCTAAGTCTAAGAAAAGAAAAACTTCTGAAGCTTCTTCGTCCGAAACACAACCTAAATTGTTGATTCATAAAGAATAAGCTAAGGAAAGGAAGAAAAGATTTCAGAAAATGAAGTTCATTAACCATCAATATCTTGATTGGGAGTTGCTGTATCAATATGGGATGGTGGATATCTTGTCTCAAGCTGTCAAAGATCACACTTGGTTTAAAGTTTTTGATGTACGGGAACCAACATTTAAAGATATAACCATAGAGTTCCTGTCGACCATGTATGTTGAGACAGAGAATGAGGTAACAACCATGAAGTTTCAGGCATATAAGGAAGTGAGACAAATAGAATTAAAGCAAGTTGGGTATACCCTGGGTCTTTATGATACCATGGATGCTACAGCACATCTGTCTAATGGCTGGCCACAAGACATGGACGCTTCAAAGTTTTGGTTAGAACTAATTAAGCCAAAGATGGATCCATTCATTCCATCAAAAAGCTTGTCTACTGCCTTTACAGCTATGGAGCACAAGCTGCTTCATCATATACTATCACATACAATTAGCTGCAAGAAGACAAGCCATAGTAAGGTAGCGAGCTTCGATGTGTTTTATATACATAGTATGATCAAGGGTTGTCCGATAGACCTTGGTGTCGAGGTGGTAAATTTTTTAGATAGACAAATATCCGACACCAGGACGAAAGTGATCTCATGTGGAGGATATATAACCGCTTTACTGAAAGTAATGGGAATCTTTCAACAACCTGAAGGGGATGAAGGCATAGAATGCAAGAAAATATCAAGCGCACCATTCAGGTTGTGGGGTTTAAATAAACCATCCCATGCTGCTGATGCTACTGATGCTGCTATCCATGATGATGAAGACGAGGACGAGTCGGCAGTGCCCGAAATTACTCCCTATACGGGACCTTCTACATCATCAGCACCACCTCCTCCTACTCCTACTGGTAGCCGATATGATCAGTTGAGACAAGAAATTGTTCAATTGAAAAGAGAAAATAAGAAGGAGAGAAAGAAAAACAAGAAGTTCCGGAAATCACTGGTCGATATGTTGAAAGCTGCTTTCTCATGTATAAATCAAACAGCAGCAGATCACATACATTATGAAACTTCTGAGGAAGAAGCCAGCACAGAGGAGGAAGGAATCTAGAGTTCCTGCTAGCCTCGATTTCTATTTTGTACTTAATTAAGCACCCATCTTATGGGTAGACTTTTGATTTTCCTGATAATCCGATCTGTCGGATTAAACTTGATTCCCAACCTTGTTTCTTTCTGCTTTTGTTTGTCATAGGTCTAATATAAATGCAATCTATCCTTACAATCGTTTTGCTCGCCACTCCTATTGCTTCATCTTGCTCCACAAGATAAATCAGGGAAGTACTGTTATTCCTTTTCAATTGATTTCTTTCTTACTTTGTGCTGATTTAGAAACAGTGAGGACACTGTTTACTATAAGTGTGGGGGAGGGATAAAATTATGAATTTGAGTATTTCATCTGGTGATGTGTGACTTCTGAAACTATTTTGCATATATAAGACATCTGGAATTGAAATGTGTACCCACACTTTAACTTGTTGATCATTTGTTCTTAAGTAATATATGGCAATTTTAGGCCAAAAATTTTTCAAAAAATTTGAATGAAATCTGGAGATTGTGCTGGAAAATTAAAGATAGCATCTAAAAAGTGAAAAATTGACTCGTGAAAGTGCCTTACTCACCTACTGTTGTGATTGGAATACTTGATTAAAATTGAGTAGTAAAATCTTTAAGGAACAGATTTACTGTGTATTTGGCTTTAGATTTGGAAGTTTGAGAGTAAATCGAGTCCTTAAGTGAAAAATAAACAGGTTTACTTCTAGGAAAAGCTAACTTATATATACTTTTATGAATTCTTTGCAAAGAATTTTTCAAAATTTAGTAAAAGAGATAAATGAAGTCTTTTTCTTGGTGATCTTTGATAAAAAAGTCTTAAATTTGTTGTTCCATTCAAAAAGAAGAAACAAGCATAGCCTATACTCCTCTAACTCAAACAATCAAGTTATGAGTGTCCAAACTTGAATGTTAGAGTGAGGAAAAGTTCATAGGGGTCCCTTTAAAACCTGGTCACTTGGATGATGAGCCCGGGATGTACCGACTCAATGAACTCACTATAACGATAAGGGAGGAAAGGCTAAAGTTCATATATGTGCTTTGAAATGAAAAATTAGAAAAAGAAAGAGCTGAAAAGAAACGGACAAAAACCCGTCCAGAGATTCATCTCTGAAGGCTCTAAATATATGCTTGAATGAAAAAATAATATGAATGTTGAAGCAATCAAATGGAATAAGACTTATAATAAACAGAGAGAAAATCTAGGAAAAGAATGGATATCAAATGCTTTTATTCTGTGTTGGTAAGAGTATATGTCGGTTAGATGTCCAGTGAAGTCTAAATTGGTATTTTTCCTTACTGGACTGAGTATTTACTTTTGAGTAGAAGAATCTTCTGTTAAATCTGTGGTTAAAGTTTGTTTTATTTAGATTAGCTACTGAATTTTGACTTTGGTATTCTAATTACATGTAATCAGTTTGGTTAGAGCAGTAGGCACTGAAATCACAAGTTATAAAAAGAAAGAAAGATGCTTAAATTTGAATTTTGAAAGAAGCACACTCCATGATAAGATTTCATTTTAGGTTATATGGCATTGCTTGAGGACAAGCAATGGTTTAAGTGTGGGGAAATTTGATAAGATGAATATTACTCAATAATTCATTGGTTTAATTTTGATTAATTGTTATTAATTTTGTAGAAATTATATGGAATCGGTACTTAATCGTGATTTATATGAATATCAGGTCTTTGAAACCAAAAGAAGCAAATAATACAAGATTGGAGTAAAATATATACAAGAAGCAAAAATCAGCAAGATAGGCCGGCCATTCATGGACTTAAGCCGCTGGCCTTTGTTGGATTTCATCGACGCTTAATATAAAACATACAAAGGCTAAAGAAGGCTGCCAGCGTATCTTGAATTTCGCCAGTGAACAAATTGAAGAAGGAACGCCGGCAGCGTATCTATTTAGGCCGCCGGCCATCTCGTCTCTGGACGCTGAACATTATATGTAGGCCGCCAGCTTATATTCAATGGCCGTCGGCCATCTTGGTTCTGAACATGAGCAAGCAATGTAAGCCGCCTGCTAAGCTGGCGGCGATCCTAGGTTTTCACCAGCGTAAATCACTTACGCCGACCAATTCATGAAGAAAGCCGCCGGCGTTTCTGGAAAACTGCCAGCCTATATTGAATGATGACCTTTCATTTAACCACTTTATATATATATATATATATATATATATCTTTTAGGGTTTTCATTCCAGGAGAGAGATATCATTTGTTATTCTTTTCTTACAAACCCTAGAGAGAAACTCAAGAGACATGAGTGGCTAAACATCCCATTATAACCAAGGGGATTGCTACAGATTCAATTCGACAAGGATTTGTGAGATCTAATTCGATTTAATCATTTGTTATGTTCTTCTGATTATTTATATATCATCTACTTATCTTGTGATTATTGTTCTGTTTGGTTGTTACAATTTAGGCCTATTGTTCAATTGACAAAACAATATATTGTTAATTTAAAATATTGAATCCGTAATTGTTCATCTATTCTAATAGGAGTAACATAATAACATAGTTGATTATAACTAGATAATTAATTTATGTTGTGATGATATATAATCTAATTTAAATAGTTCATGCTTCTTGACCTATTAATTAGGATTGGTAATCTCTCTAATTTATATTGCTATTGATAGATTAAATCCTAAGAGCGTGTTTAGGGTTATCTAATCAATAAGGGTAATAACTAAAGATCTTATCTTGGTTATCGAATAGGTAAGGAGAGATAGGTTTTCAGAGTGTATTGGGAACCGTAACCAATCTAATCAGAATAAGAATAACGATCTTTGCATCAATGATCGATCCAATGAATTGAACTATAGTATCATCCTGGTTAGAGATTTCTTATTATTGAATTCAACCTTAAATTGTGATTGTTAGATTTAGAGATAAATTAAATTTTAATTGCTTTTGATTAAACAAACCCCCCAATCTTCTTTCATCTACATTCTTTCTTGAATAGAAATAAATTTTCCCGATCCTGTGGAGACG
Source organism: Combretum micranthum (assembly GCA_024138025.1). Classification (NCBI taxonomy): domain Eukaryota; kingdom Viridiplantae; phylum Streptophyta; class Magnoliopsida; order Myrtales; family Combretaceae; genus Combretum; species Combretum micranthum. The sequence continues at coordinate 60,305 of JAMXBD010001127.1, read as the reverse complement.
AACCTACTCACTATTATACACAAATCTTAAAGTAGGTTTTTATTTGTTGGATTCGACACCCACCACTGATTGATATGTTATAATTGTGATCATAGAAGTTTTCAATCACTAAGCTAGTATAGCTTACGCCCCTATAGTTTCTATTTGTTGTAGCATGAGTTTATTTGGCTTAGACCGAGACAGGCTACAGCTCAGGTACAGGAGTTAGGTGTTTCCTATAGAAGTTGTATTCAATTTGTATAGACTTCCATAGGAAACCAAGAGACTCCGGATGACTGTAATAGACCTTTAAGTATTCTTTTGCAGGGGAATGCCCCTTAGACTTTGCAACTTATTGCCTATGCGTTTTGATTTATTATCTAATTCTATCGAATGCCGAATTAAACTCTTTAACTCCATTGAATAGAGTATTCTATTGTCGTAAAGGGACGCCTTACATCTATACAAGACTCCTAAAAGACTTAGATAGTAATTCGAGAGTCTTATATGGCATGTGGTGGATTGTTACGTTAAGGATACCCCTATAGGGCGTGACACCGGCCCACTTCCCTCTTTCCCTCAATCTATTTTATTTTTTTATTTATTTTATCAACACAATTTACCCTTTGTTTTTTTCTATAAATACCACCTTTTCTTTCCATTACCTTCACACCTTTCATACACTACCCTCTCTCAAAATCTCTCCAAAAGCTTTCTTAAAGTTTCTCTAGTTTTTCTTATTTTATAGCTAATACTCTTAAGCTTTCCTTATGTTCATTTGCTTAATATGAGCATAGTATATGTTTTCTAAACCCATGGAGGTTAGGAAAGCAACAATATATTCATACTTTGTTCTTCTTCATGAATCTATTTTCCTTTATATTTTTTTTATGTATATCTAACTAAATATATCTATGTAGTTATATATATCTTTTAGAGCATATAAGCCCATTTATTATTGCAATTTATTTACTTTCCTTGCAATTTATTTATTTACCTTACAATTTATTTACTTTCAAGTTGTTTTAAGACTAGTCTTTCTAGTCTTAGACTTATCCTCACCAAGTCAAAACAATTTTCTTTTTGTTTTGTTCTAGTCTATTCTTAGTGCCGGGAAGCCTTGAAGAAGCTAAGGCTTCCAATACTTGACAATTATTTACTTCTTATATTTTTTACTATCTTATCTTGTGATATTTTTAGCTTTTATAAACTACATGATCATATTCATGCATGGCTAATAAGTTATTGTCCAAATAAAAATGAATCTTTTGATGAAAGAATAAAATTTGATCACTAGATATTTCTCCAAAGGCTTAGAAAAATATTTTCAAATAAATTTCTTTTAAATGTTTATATAAACTCATCATGAAATTTCAAACTAATAATAGAAGAAGTTTCTTCAAAGTCTAAAGATACTTCCTTTTCAAATGACAAAAGAAATCTTGATAATAACTTGATACTATTTTTACCAAACCAAGAGCTAAATGAGTTTTCAAGCAAAATCAACTTACTAGGAAAATGAGAATAAATAAACTCATCAAATGCTACTAAAAAAACTTTTGAAAACTCTATTCCTAGAAATAAAATTGAAAGACCAAACCTTATTTTCAACTCACTTTTGATAAACTAAAGAATCAATATATAGAATATTAGATTTTGATCAAACAAAAATTTATAAGTTACCTCAACCACATAAAGTAAAGTTTAACAAATCCAAATTTTCCAAAAAACTAGAAAAGTTGTTTTAAGGAAATTAATTAAAAACACACCTATAGCTTCATGCATAAATTATGAGTCTATTTATATACATAAGAAATCTTTTCAAGTATATACATATTTGGGTTTTACTTAAACAAGTCTTAGCAAAGGAAAAATTAGAAAATGCTGTTTTTCAAGAAAAGAATTTTCGTGTTAGATCTGTACCCTTCTAAACCATGACCCAAATGACCTTTTATAATGAAAGTAACCTTAGAAATAGATAGATCTTTTCGAGTAGGTAGAAAACGATATACAATATACGAAATTCAAAGTTAAAATATGCAAGTTATGGCCATTTTAAGTTGGAACTTCCTTCAACCTAATTTTACCGCAATTTAGAGATAGATTTTGTAAACCCCGGTTTTCCTAGTAACCAAGTAAACTTCGAAAACCAGAAACCAAAACTCTAAACCGGATTAGTTTAAGCTTGTGAGAGAACTAGGAACCCTGGATCCGGCTTTCTTTTGGTTTCAAACTAAAAAACTTTTGTAAAATAATTTAATGTGGAATATTGTTTTAAAGTATATTTCAAACCATAAAAAGTTCTGATTTCGAAAAATTCTCTATTTCGGGCCTTTCCGAGATCCATTACGGAAAAGCAAGCCCCGGAACTAGAAATTCGAAAAAATATTCTGGAATACTCTTTAGAACCGAAATTTAATAAGGATTTCAAAAATATAAGTTTCATAATTTTTCGGGTTATAAAAATTATAGATATAGCCTTTTTCTCGTATTTTCTTTACTACCAGTAAAATAATTGTCTTGTTTACTATTTATTATTATTCACAAGTACAACCTACTACACTCACAAGCCATACCCTAGTCTTACATCCTTACAAACACTCAATTACATTTTCTTTTCCAATGAAAATTTGTCTCTTAAAAATTATTATAAATTAAGACTTTTATTACATAAATTACAAAATAAAATAATTCAAACTCTCTCTCTCTCATTCCACTCCCCAAACCGGCGCACACCCCCCCCCCCCCCCCCCCCCCCCCCCCCCCCCCCAACATTTTGCCTCAATTTGTTTTATTTTATTTCCTTTTTATAATTGAAACAAACCCTAATTTACTTACTATAAATAATCTTTACATTCTTTTTCCTTCATTTACTTCATTTGTTTCAAAAAAATTACACAAACCCTCTCTATTCTCCTTCTCCTTGCCGTAACTTTCACCAACACTCACACACACACACACAAGTTCATTTCTTCTTCATTTCCTTTCCATTTCAAGCCTTAGGTGATGGATCTTTAACTTTACTACCATTAAATCTTGTAATAACAAGATTATTCATGAGTGTTTTCATGTTAAAGTCCCCATGAGCACTTGCTAGGGATAAGAAAATGCTACTACATGAATATTAAGCCATCACAAGAGTAGATCTTGTGTTTAATGAGTTTTTGTTGAATTATCTTCATATTCATGCATATAATAGTAGAATAAAGTAGAGATCTTGCATAAAAATCTATGTTCATGCTTTCAAACTTCATTTCATGCATCATAAGTAGTAGATCTAACATTTAGATGTTCATGATATACTTGACATTCATGATCTCATGAATATTTTGTATTTTAATGCATTAATACTCATAAAGGTTTTATCTTGTATGTATAAATATGGCAGTTAATAAATCTTTAGTTAAGATGAGACAAGAAACTTAAAAAGAAAAACTTTCGTTTGAAATGTCCAAATTGAAAATTCGTATGACTTCAAAGCTATGTTTTAAAAACCCTTTTATCAACTCTAAAACTTATGTTTTATATGAAAAATGAAGGGTATAGGTAATAGATATCATAAGTAATGATTTTTATAAGTTGAAATGAGATTTGATGAGAACAATGTGTTAAACAAAGAGTAGAAATAAGATAGGAAGTTTTGAGTTACTAGTCAACTTAAGAAATTCGTAATTTTGGATTAAGGTCATAGAAACACCTATTTTCCAAACTCAAAAAGAAAGTTTTAATTAAGAAATGAAGTCATTAAGGGATAAGTATAATAAAGCCTTAAATTTTAATGCATTAAACAAGTTTTTCTTAAAGAAAACATTCAAAAACTAAATTTCTAAAAATTCGGATTTTGGAATGGACCTTACTTGAAAACATGTTTACAAAGTATGAAATAGGAATTTTTATGTAGAAATGAAGGTCTTTAGTAATAAATATGATGAAGACTCAATTCTAACAAAGATAACTGGAAATTCCTAAGAAATAATCCCAAAACACAAGTGATTTGGGATTATTTCTTGAAGTCTTGCAAAATGAAGAGTTCTGAAATTTCCTTACAATAAATATCATCAATATCATGCATACATTAAACTCACAACATGCCATTCATGATAGGAAATCATTAATATTGCATGTATAATTGATTTATAAAGTAGAAACATTTCAAACATTTACAAAACTATTTTCGGATTTGGAAAATTGTTACTGATCAGAACTGATCCTATTGTTTCATGACCTAAAAATTTTCAAAACTTGAAAATAATATTAGAATTAGGTAGGTCTTTCGAAGTAGATAGAAATCGGTATATAATTTACGAAATTCCTAGTTAAAATAACCAAGTTATGGTCGTTTAAAGTCAAAACTTCCGTAAATGACGAGAATTATGAATTTACTAAGTCTTGATATATAGTTTGGATTAGTTAAGTGATGAAATACTTATTAGGGTATTTTTTCCTTTTTAGGTGACCCTGAAATCGATGATTCTCTACCACCACAATTATTATTACTAAAAGACCGTTGATCCATGGCCGAGTGAGTACCACTTTTGATTTCAATTATTGTATGTAGTTGTTATGATAGTTCCACTAGATATTTGGTAAAGATAAAATGGATATGCATGATGGGGATGAATGGGAATTTTGTATGGTTGTTGTTGATATGAGAAATGGAACATAAGAATATCGAAGCCGGATGATTAACTATTTCTTGTATAGATGAATTAGGATTGACTGTCTGCGACTATTGAATGATCACTTAAAGAATTGATATAATTGACTATTCGAATTGAAAATAAATATAGAGTCGTTCATATCATAAATCAGGATGGAGCTTTAGCATTGGTTGGTTTTCCGTGATCCGAAATAGTGTAAAAGTTGGTTAATCGTGATCCATAAACGAATTAATGAGTTAGTTAATCGTGATCCACAAATGAATTTATAAGTTGGTTGATCGTGATCCTAAACGGCATATTGAGTAGTATCGCAGTATTCGTTAATCTGCCAACCCGGGATGAAGGGAAAAAGTCCATCCACATATGATTTCCGGCTAGTCATATGTTTGTTGATTCCATATGTTTAATGCATATCACTTGTCTGGCTAATCACTTGTTTGTATGATGTGTTATAAATGTGATCTTGGAAGTTCTCACTCACTAAGTTAGTGTAGCTTACGTCCCTACAGTTTTTATTTGTTGCAACACGAGTTCATATGGCTTAGATAGAGGCAATCTATAGCTCAGGTACAGAGCTAGGCGTTTATTTTAGAAGTTGTATTTAAATTTGTTCAGATTACTATAGGAAACCAAGAGATTCTAGATGACTATAAAAGACCTCTAAGTGGTATTCTTTTGCGGGGGAATGCCCCTTAGATTTTGTAACTAATTACAAATGTGTTTTGAATTATTTTCTAATGCTATTGAATGCCAAATTAAACTCTTTAACTACATCGGTTCGAGTATTCTATTGTCGTAAAGGGACGCTTTACATCTATACAAGACTCCCAAAGGACTAAGGTAGTAATTCGTGAGTCTTATATGGCATGTGGCAAACTGTTACGTTTAGGATACCCCTTGGGGAGTGACAGTATGTTTTTTTTTGCTCATGTGATTGATGCATTCCCATATGATTGTCTAAAAATACTGGTATTTTTTATGGAAACGCTTTAAAGAAGGGAGTTATCTCACTAAGCTTGTAAACCCCTAAAATTTTGGAATCGGTTTAGCATAAAACCCTAACCGAAGTCAAACGAAACCCTAAAGGTCAATAAAACCCTAGTTTACCGTATCGACCTAAATCCGGCATTGCCGTTTTCTTTGGCCCGGAAAAACGAAGTTGGGATAATTAGCTCGAATAGTCCATAATAACCATAGGTTTTATAAAAGTTTCAGTTTCGCGAAATTCGGGTGTCCTTCGAACCCGATCGGACACAGTTCTCGAAAAACGTGTCCGGAAGCACGGAATAGTAAAAATATTCCGAATACACCGTTAGACTCGTAAAAATATAAGTTTTCCAAAAATATTAGTTTCATAATTTTTCGGTAAGTAAAAATAACAGATATAGCTATTAAACGCATATTTTCTTACTACCGGTACTTTAATTGTCATATCTACTTTACATTACACTATTCATTACTATTCTACACTATTCTTCTATCTCTACTTTTTCTTACACCTACTCTTACACTCTACATAACCTATAATCTTAACTTTTTACCTTTCCCATAACTTTATTTCACATCTACCTTACACATTACATCTTTCATTTATCAAAAGTAAAAAATAAATTACTCTCTCCCTCTCTACTCTCAATGGCCGGCGCCCCCCATGCCCACATGCCTCAATTTTGCTTCAATTTCAATTTATTTTAATCACACAAAAATCACTCCTCAAAATCCTATAAATACCCCCCTTCTCTTTCACTTCTTTCACACATTCACTACTCACAAATTCATACCAAAACTCTCTCAAATTTCTATCTCAAAACTCTCTCAAAATAATTCCACAACAAACTCCCACCAACAACAAAAACCCATAACCACATAACCATATCAAAATCTTCTTTAGATAACTCATTTGTAATTCTTTCTTCTTCTTCATGTCATGTAACTTTACATGACCATAGTGTGAGTTTCCAAAAACTACAAGTTGTGGAAACTACATTATGTTCATGTATTGTTCTTGTTCATGCCAATCCATTTATGTTTATGTTGATTTATTATTGTTTATATATCTATACATATTCTTTAGAGCATATAAGCTCACTTGCAATTTATTTATTTCATGCAAAGCAATTTATTTACTTTTCCATTGCAATTATATTATTTATTCCTTGTTGAAATAAGACTAGTCTCTAGTCTTAGACTTGTCCTCATCAAGTCAAAACAAGCTTTTCTTCTTTCATTTTATTTCTCTATGGGACTAGTTTATTTCTTAGTCCCGGGAGCCTTGAAAAAGCTAAGACTCCAATACTTGATTTTATTGTTTATACTTTATGTTATTTTGTTTATTATTATTCTCATGATCATGTTCATTTAGATTGTTGTCCAAAAGTTCTATTTTCTAAAGATAATGAAATAAAAGAAGACTTTTTGTCACTTAGGAATAAGTTTATGTGAAACTATAAGATAACAAAAATAAACTCATTTTCAAGTTACAAAAAGAATTCACTATGAATTTAGAAACTATTTTTACTTAAAAGCTAGTTAAATCTTTGTTACTCTACTTTGCTTTCCAAAAGAAAATATTTTGTTGACAAAAATGTTGTTTTCATAAAGAAAGAAAATAAAATGGAGAACTAAGGAAATCTTTAAGACCTTTGCAAACAAATAGGCAAAGAAAATTTATGGTTTGAAAAGAATAAAATTTTCACTTTTCAAGTTGCAAGAAAAAGTTAATAAGATTATAGAAATTAGTTTTCTACAAAAAGTCCTTAATTGTTCCACTTTGTTTTCATAAAGAAACCAAATTTTCATGCATGGGTAATTATTCTTGAAAATAGGAGACATGAGAAAAAGAATGAGAAATATCAAGTAAAGACTTTTGCCAAAACAAGTAAACAAAGGAATTTAACAAGAAAATAAGGAAAAGCATATTTTCTAGAAAAACTTCGAAAATATTATTAGTGTAACTTAGAAAGCAGAAAATTTTATTTTCAAAAGTCACTTAGAAAAAGATAAATAAAACCAACATGAAATGTTTTTAGAAAATAAAAGAAAACAAAGTATTCATTGCAAAGAAATTCACAAAAACAATTTCCGAAAAGTTTCAACCCGACATTGTTTTTCCTAAGAAAAGTAATTTGGACAATAAGACACTTGAGCATGCTTAAATATGAGTTATATGATTATGAAAAGAGAATTTTTCAACTATATAGATAACTAAGTATTTATCAAACAAATTTTGATTTCTTGAACCAAAATTGTTTTTACTTGAAAATCCGTGGAGAATTTTGTCGCCACTTTTTCGAGCCTATATGGTTTTGTTTGTGGGAAATAAATTTAGAAATGGGTCGATCTTTTCGAGTAGATAGAAATCGGTATATTATATGCGCGATTCCGAGTTAAAATGACCAAGTTATGGCCATTTTAAGATGGAACATTCTTCTATACGAACTTTGACGTTCTTTGATATTGTTTTGTCAAAATTCAAGCAAATCTTCAAGAAAAACTCATTATGGGTATTTTCTTTGGTTAGGTAACCCCGAGGAAGATTTCTTCACCCCGAGAACTATTACGATTAAGTGGAGTGTGTGGACGACTCATCCGCTTAGAGGAATAGACAACAATGGCATCGTGAGTTTATTTCCATTAAATGCTACACTTGTTGTGCTTGTAAATTAGTTGCACTAGAGTTAGGAAAAGATAAACCGATATGCATGTAAAATAATTCCTTGAAAGAATTCTAAGAATATCGAAGCCCGAATTGTTCTAAGTGATTGTTTTAGTATAATATTGATTTGTGTGAAATTCCTTGATCACCATAAAGTTGAAAATAATTATGTTATGACTTTATAAATTAATGAACCCCATGCATACCACGAAGTGAGTCACATTACATGGTTGGTTATTATCCTTGGGTGAGAAGGATAGTAGGCTCATGTCGAAAGCAACACTTGGCGGAAGATCCGAAAGCGATTGCTTGGCAGGCTTAATGGAATATGCTTGGCGGTTGATCCGAAAGCAAGGTCAAATCAAGTAGGTTCGGAATACTTGGCGATGAGTGCTCGCAAGTATAAAAGTTTTTATTAAATGCTTGGTGATGTGTGCTCGCAAGCTTAAATTTTTCTATTATCAAATCTACTTGTTTTGAGTATCACCAAACAGCGAATGGAGGGCGTAAATCCATTCAACATATAGTTCCCGGAAAGCTATATGATTGTTTGCCCACGTGTTTGATGCATTACATATGTGTGCTTAACCAACTTGTTTGAATCTTGTTACAAGAAGTTATGTATGGAAATAGTTCTCACTAAGCCTATTAGCTTATACCCCGATAGCTATCTTTTGCAGTTTCCGTACTTATGGCTAAGGCCACGTGGACCATGTGGGCAGGTAATCCCTCTTGTATACTAGAAATCTGAATAAAGAATAGCTTAGCATTAGCATGTTAATATGTGTATAATGGATTAGTAATTTAGGGAGTTGTTCTTAAGTTCGAAAAATTTTGCCATGGACAAATAGTTATTGCGATTCTTCTTTTCTTAATATGTTTTTATATCTCCTTAAGCTACATAATTCCATATATGGTCCTCTAAAATTGTGAAAGTAAGCCTTACACTTAATATAAAAGCTTTTGGAATGACTAAGGTTGCCATACTTAAGCTTTAATATTGAGTGTGGCAGACTGTCACGTTTAGGGTACCTATTGGGGCGTGACAAAGCTAGTTTTGCTTATACCCTTATAGCTTTTTGTTACAGATTTATTACTTGTAGTTAGCGCCAAGGAGCCCCTTTTATTAGGTATGAGCCAAAGCTACTAGGAGTTTTTGGAAGAAGTTTACTTATTTAATTTTGGATGTAGACTTCTAACAGAAATCTCTATAGTAGACTTATGTTATATGCATGTATGTTTTTAAGATGGCTTAGACTAGAAAGACTTGAAGTACGGGGGAATGCCCCTAAGAAGTTGTAAGAATTTTATCTTAATGATTAATAAATGTTTATCTTTATAAGTTATTGCATGCTTTTATTATCTGTTTAAACGTAATACTTGTCACGCCCAACGGGTACCTTAAATGTCACAGCCCACCGTACACAATATTAAAACTTAAGAATGACTACCTTAGTCAGTCAAAAGCTTCCATATCGATACAAGGCGTACATTAACATCAAAGGGAGATCGGGGGAGTAATGCATTTTAAGATATTGACAGCAAAATATGCAAAATAACACTTAATACATTTCATTGAAATAAAAAAGTTTTACAACTTCTAAGGGGCATTCCCTGATAATTTTCATAACAACATGGTCTTACTAAGATAAATAACTAAAGCTAGAAGATTTTAGAAGAAATCTACTCTAAGACTTCAAGACAGAGTTCCTCCAAAAGCTTCCCAAAATAAAGGTTATACCGGGATGATCAAGATGGTCTCGGGTACAAAATAACGATCTTGTAATATCCAAAGTCTATTGGGGTATAAGCATAACTAGCTTAGTGAGATATTCTTTACGCAAAAGTACTCATAGTAAGCATTCAACCAAGTTCATTAAACAAGCATATAAAATATAACAATCATATGATCAAACAGTACATACGACTATCTGGTTTCGTATGTGTGATGGATTTACCTCTCCATCGGTGGTTAGGGAATGATTTGAACTGGGCCTCAAACGACCTCTTTAAAATTTGCTCACGTCTTGGGATTCTAATGAACTGTACTACTAGTCCCCGGGCTTTCCATACCTAAAGCGAATGATCCGGCTCGGCTACAACTCGAGGCCGTATTCTCTGAACGTCCTAAATCCTCAAGATGTAGCTAGACAGCTTACCTTTCTGGTCCCACGCTGAGGAGTAGTAGCAAAATTTCGAAATGATATTCTAAGTGATATACATGAGCAATTTATTATATGGGGATTCCAATATGACATTAATTCCTTTAAAGCGATTAAACAATAATTGCACACTTAGCAATACATACATAGAAACAATTATATCAATCCGGATTCTGATATACTTATCGTTCATTGATCGCACATAACCATTCACATACATAATTCCCATGATATCCCATATGCATATCAATTTTATCTTTTTCTAACATCTAGTGCTCTATTCTACAAGCACATGCGCGAATACATAAACATAAAAGAAATTCACTTGCTGTAGCGATCTTCTATGAGTCCAAGTAATCTTCGAGGAAGAGAAGATCTTGATTCTCGACACCCAAACAAAAGAAATACCCGAAGTGAGCATTTCATCCAAGATCTACTCAAATTCTCTAGTTCTATCTTATTATTCGTCAAAATCGCACAAATGGAAATTTCAAACTTAAAATGGCCATAACTTGCTCATTTTAACTCGGATTTCGCATATTATATACCGATTTCTACCTACTCGAAAAGACTATCCATTTTCTAAGATTATTTTATCAAAAGAAGTCATTTGGTTCTCGGAATAGTGATGTAGAGAATTGATACGAAAATTCCAGATTTCAAAACTCAAGTTTTCAAACTTTTCTCCATCCAAAAATCTTTGTACCAAAAATATAGATATTTTTTTGGTGAAAAATCCTTTGAATATATAGACTCAAATTATATGCATGATTTAGTGGTGTTGTCTCAACAATGATTTTGTAAAACAAAGTCTTAAAAGTGAAAAATGCTAAGACATGAAAATTCTCTTTTTAGTTTTTTTGGGAAAATTTCTTAAATTAATTATAAGTGGATATTTCCCCCATTCCTTAATATTCTGAATAATTAAATTTAAAGTAATTTTAGTCTTGTTAATATTCCTACAACTTTATTCTTAGTGTTGAAAAATGTAGTTTTTCTAAATATTTCTTGGTTATTTGTTCTAAATTTTTCTAAAGTTGATCTACTTTAAATAAATGAATCAATGATCTTATAAGTTATTTATTATTTTTATTTCTTAATAAAGCTTTATCCTTAGAAAGGTTATTCTTTGATAATTTTTGTGAAACTTATCTAAATCTTAAGTATTTGATGAAAGCTTTACTATGAGTTTAAGAAACTTTGTTAACAAAAATTAAGTTAAAGAAACTTTCTTATTTTATTAGTCTGAAAAGAGAGTTTGTGATAACTTTATTTTATGTATTTATTGATGAAATCCCGTATAGTTTTATTACTAAAACTTAGCTAAACTTATCTAACTTTAGAAAATATTTGTTAAGATAAAATTTTAAGTTTAATGGAAAAATTATTTCCTATATGACAAAATTTATTTTTGAGAGAGTTCTTATTTTTTATTATTTAAGAAAACTCATTTTCATATGGTTGAGACATATCAACATGTTCATCATAATGAAATATGTAACATGATAAATGTAATATTATTAAATAATAAGATTATACAAGAATAAATAAAAGCATAATAATAAATCAAGTATTGGGAACCTTAGCTTCATCAAGATATCCCGGACTTAGAAGAGACTAGTCCGAAAAGACAAGGAAAGAAAAGAAAGAAAATTGTTTTGACATATGAGGACAAGTCTAAACCTAGAAAACTATCTTAATAATAGCATGAAATAAATAAATAAATTGCAAAGTATAGAAATAAATAAATAACAAGTGAGCTAATGCTCTAAGGAAATATATATAATACAATATACATAATATATATAGAAGTTAGATTTAGTGCAAATAAATAAACAATAATAACAAAAACATAATAACAACATAAGGAAAATATTAACATGAACATGAACAAAAACAAACATGAACATATTTTACTTCTTTAACTCTCATGAGTCAAGAAACATACACTACACTCATGCTAAGTTGTATGAACATGATGATATGTAAAAAATTTTACCTAAGGTTATGTTTTTGTTTAAGAGAAAATGAATAAGTTGTATAATATGGGAAATGGCTTTATGGAAAAGAGAGGACTTGGGAGAGAATTTGAGAGGAGTATTTGTGAAGTAACTTTGGTAGAGTTTTAGTAGAAATACGTTGTGTGAAAGAATAAAGGAGAATGAGGATTTATGATTTTGGAGTGAATTAGATGTAATTAATAAATGAGAGTGAATGAAGAGAGGGGATAGACAGCAACATGGGGAAAAGGGGGAGAGAAATTGATCAAATTTGTTATTTTGTAATAAAAAAGTGATATGTAAAGTGTGATGATTAAAATTGTATGGGGAAGGTAAATTGCAAGGTATAGCATAGGAAGGTATAGGCATGGTAAGTGTAATAAGATTATAAGAAAAATATAGATAGAAAAATAGTAATGAATAGTAGAAATAGTACTATGAATAGTAAACTAGACAATTAAAAACCAGTAGAAAAAAGAAAATACGCGTAAATGGCCTATGTATGATATTTTTATTTACGAAAAAATCTTAAACTGATATTTTTAAAAACCTTATATTTTTTACGAGTCTATTGGTGTCATTGGAATATTTTCACTATCCAGTGCATCGGGGCACGATTTTTGAAAACTGATCCAGTTTGGATCCGAAAGACACTAGAAAATTAACGAATCTAATATTTTTAAGCTTCTTATATTATTACGAACCATTTTCCACAATTATCTCAACTTCGTTGTCTAAGGTATAAGAACACGGGATTGCCGATCTAGATTCACTAGACTAAACATAGAACTAGGTCAACTTTAGGGTTCCGGTTTAACTTTGGTTTTAGGTTTACTTATTTTGCCAAAAATCTAGGCTTACAACCTACCCTCCTTGAAGGAAATTTTATCCTCAAAACTTGACTATCGTACCTGATTCCTCGAATAGATTGGGATATTTGCGTCGAATCTCATCCTCAGCCTCCCAAGTTGCCTTGTCATGGGTGTGATTCCTCCAAAGGACTTTAACATATCTGATTTCCTTATTCCGTAGCTTTTGGACTTTTCAATCCAAAATCTGCAACAAGTGTTCCTCATAAGTGAGGTTCTCCTTTAGCAACACTAGCTCTAATTTCACTACTCGATCTGGATTGGATACATGTTTACTCAAGACGGACACATGAAACACGTTATGTACTCCTAATAGGTTTAGCGGCAAGGCAAGGCGATAAGCTAAATCGCCAACTCGTTCAAGCACTTCAAAAGGTATAATGTATCGTGGGCTCAACTTTCCTTTTGAGCGTACTCTATGTATTCTCTTGATCAGATTTATCTTTAAGTATACATGGTCTCCCACTTCAAATTTGAGAACTCGCCTTTTCTGATATGCCCAGCTTTTCTATCTGTCTTGGGCCTCTTTCATTCTTTGTTGGATTATTCTTACTTTGTTTGCCGCATCTTGTACCATGTCTGGTCCAATAGTGAGCTTTTCCACATCATCCCCAAATAGAGGCGACCTACAGCATCGTCCGTACAGGGCTTCATATGGTTGCATTTGTATGGTCGAGTGGTAGCTGTTGTTGTAGGAAAACTCTATGAGTGGCAAATGAGCATCCCAACTCCCTTTGAATTCCATAACACAAGCACGCAACATGTTCTCTAGGGTTTAGATTGTTCGTTCTGATTGTCTATCGGTTTGGGGTGATAACCGTGCTAAAATGCAACCTTTTCCCTATACATCTTGTAAACTTGTCCAAAACTTAAATACAAATCTAAGGTCTCGATCTGATACAATCCCGACAGGTACTCCATTCAAACGTACTATCTCCCTTATGTATAGCTTGGCTAGTTTGTCCATCGAGTGCATCATGTTGATTGATATGAAGTGAGCCGATTTAGTCAAATGATTTACCACGACCTATATTGCATCATGTCCAACCGATATTTTTGGTAGTCCACATACGAAATCCATCGAGATTTGATCCCACTTCCACTTGGGTAGCGGCAAAGGCTTTAGCAATGCTATCGGCCTTTGATGTTTCACCTTTACTTGTTGACAAGTCGAGCACTTCATCACATAATTAGCTACATCTCATTTCATTCCATTCCACCAAAAGTGACTCTTGAGATCTTGATACATCTTAGTTCCTCCTAGGTGTACTGTATATCCCGAGTTATGAGCTTTGCCCATGATTTTCCTTCTCATTTCCTCATCATCCGGCACACATAGCCATCCTTTCATCCTCACTATATTCTCTTCATCTATTGTGAAGTCAGTATACTTCTCTGCTTGCACTTCCCGTTTGATCCTTTGTATGACTTCATCATATCGTTGAGCTTCTTTAATTCGCTCCACAAGGGTTGGTTCCATCACCAAGCTAGATAATTCCACCTCCACATCTTGTCCAATGAACTCGGTACTAAGCTTTTCGAATTGTCTTACCAACTCCTTTTGGTCTGTCAACAAAGAGGCAACTTCCTCGAGGTTCTTTCGGCTTAAGGCATCAGCGACAGCATTAACTTTTCCTGGACAATAATTGATCCTAAGATCATAGTCTTTTATGAGCTCTAACCGTCTCTATTGTCGCATATTTAACTCCTTCTGAGTGAATAGGTACTTGAGGCTCTTATGATCTGTATATATTTCACATCTTTGTCTATACAAGTGATGCCTCCATATCTCGAGTGCTAAAACAACAGCTGCTAGCTCCAAGTCATGCGTTGGATAATTTTGCTCTTGTGGTCTTAACTGTCGCGAAGCATAAGCAATCACTTTTCGTTCTTGCATTAGCACACATCCAAGCCCATTTCTTGATGCATCACTATGTACCGTGTAAGGCTTCTCAAGGTTTGGCAAAATGAGTATTAGTGCGGATACAAGCTTTTGCTTGAGCTCTTGGAAACTCTTTTCTCTTTATCGGTCCAAATGAACTTCTCATTCTTTTGAGTAAGTTGTGTTAACGGCTTGGCTATAGTCGAGAAATTCTTTACAAACTTTCGATAATAGCCAGCTAGACCAAGAAAGCTTCTTACTTCAGTTAATAATTCCAAGATGAACTTCGAAAATAAACTCAAAAATCACTCCAAATTAAAACCGAACTTTAACTAGTCCTAAATCACGAACGAATCTAGAAATTCTTAATCTTGAGATAATGAGATTTCTTAAAAATAAATAAAAACTCAATAGTCTACAAATTCAAAATCACTACGTGCGACAAATTTCATACTTAACTCCAACTTGTAAAATCAAGTAATATAGAACCCAAAAACCAATTATTAAAAAGTAAATAACGATGAAACTTTCGGAAATAAAACTCAATTCAAGAATTCCGAAAACATTAAGAGATATTAAATACTTACAAAAATAAAATTTAAAATAAATTTCTCAAATTAAATATGTTGTATAAATATAAAATTTCAGTTTCCAAATTGGCAAAGATCTAAACTAGAAAATCATCCGAAAACCCTAAGTGGAATACAATAGTTTAAGTCCGGCAATCTCGCACCCTTAACTTTAGAGGCTGAGGATGTAGTTTAAGTGTGTAATGTAGCTTGTAGTAATATAAGTTCGCTTAAAAATATCAGATTGATAAATTTTTAACCTATTTCGAACCCGTTCGGATACAGACTTCGAAAAGCATGTCCCGGGGCTCGAAGATATAAAAAATATACCATTAGTATCGTTAGACTCATTTTAATAAGGATCTATAAAATATCAGTTTTATAATTTTTCGATAATTAGAATAATTTGATTTTGCGATGATAATCGTATTTCATTACTACCGGTAATTAATTAGTCTTTTGCACTATTCACTTCTATTTCATTATACAATTTTATTATTCTTATAAACCCTTATACTTTTAGATAAATATTTAATATATTATAGAAAATTTTGTTTTTCTAAAATTTAGTTCGTTTTGGGCTTCTACGGGATCAGATTCTGTTTAAGACTCAATACTAAAAATAAAATAAATTAATTTTAATTGAAAAATTTTTATTTTCATAAAATAAATTTTTATAATTTTTTGAGTTACAAAAATATTATTTATAGCTCATATTCGCGTACTTTGATCATACCGGTAACTTATTTAATAATTCACTAAAATAAATAAATTAATTATCTTATTTTAATTATGAAAAATCTGCTACAAATATTTGGAATAAATTTTCTATTTTTATTTTATTTTATTAAGAAAGTACTCTTACAACCTATACTTTTAAGTATACCTTTCATATATCACTTCTTTTTCATTTCAATCTTTCTACACTTTATCTCACACTTCATGGTAGATTTTTCTCTTCTTTTTACTGCCCTTTTCCTTTAATTTACTCCTAATTTGACTAAAATAAATCTATTCCAATCCTTCTTAAAGAAGAAACACATAAACATTAATTATACATTTCAATTTCAAGTCAAAATCCAACCAAATTCCCTCCCTCTCTCCTCTTAAATTTCACGTGCAGCTCCCCTCCCCTTTGGTTGCCCTTGTTTTATTCTTTTTCTTTCATTTAATACACTCCTCTCTCTCCATTTAATGCATCTCATTTATTTCTTTTCATTCCTTTGAAACCCTATCTCATTTACTCTCTCTTTTCCTCTCTTTCTTTCTTCTTTTGTTCTTGTTCTTGCAAGAACACAAGCTGGCCACACTTCTAAACTTTGCTTCCACACCTCATTTTTGAAGATTTTTAAGTAAACTTTCTTCTTAAAGCTTCCATAGATGATATAGGTAAAGTATAGTGAGAGTTTCATGCATTAAATGACCTTCCATTAACTAAAAAGCTAAGGATGATGATGCAAAAAATGAAACACTCCTCTTCTCCAAAATGATTATCTTGTATCATTATTATTTTCTCGCTAAAAGTAGTTATATTTTGTAGTTCTAACTTTTTGTAGCTTTGATTTTTGTTTATGTTTTAAATCTTGTTATTTGAGTTATTATTTTTGTTATTGCTTATGATTTATGCATATATTCATCATTCACATAATTATCTTAGTGTTCATGCATTTATAACTAGTATAATAAACTAGATCTAGTGTTTTGAGTTCATAAATGCATTAGACTTTTGTTTTATGTTCATAAACAACTTGTAGTAGCATGATGATAGTAGGAAAGTTTTAGAAAGCTCAAGATCTATTTTATTTTCAATAAAAATCATTTTTGAAAATTCGGATGAAAAAGGAACCGTATTTAGAAAAGTTATTTTTCAACTTCAAAATGTGTATTTTTCATTTAAAATGAAGGGCTTAGGGAATAGATAACATGAATGAATGATTTTGATGAGTAAAGTTTAGATCTATGAGTTTATATTTTACTACCATGAGTTTCTTTTATATTTATGTTCATATTAAATGTAGATCTTGGTTTTGAACTCAAACAAAAATAGTGAAATCCGTATTTAGGTAAGACCCCTATTTAAAAACCACTTTTCAAGTGTCAAAATGAAATTTTTACTTGAGATAATGAAGGCTTAATGTATGTATATCATCAAGACCTCTTTTTACAATAATCAAAGGTGATTTTCAAAAGTTATTTTCAAAATAAAAATCTCATTTTCGGATTTAGGTAAGGCATATTTTAAAAACATGTTTTCCAACTCAAAAATGAAGTTTTTATTTAAGAAATGGAAGGTTCTTAAGATAGGATATGTAAGGAATGAATTTTCATAAGTTTAGATAGATTTTATCAAAAGGTATGTCCAAAAATAAATTTTGTAAATTCGGATCTCAACCAAGACCAATTTTGAAAACCCATTTTTCAACTTCAAAACAAGACTTTTATTAAATAAATGGAAGCCTTAAGGGGTAGGTTTGATTAGGAAATGTTTTTGAAAGACTAAATGAGTTTTAAAAAGAAAACAAGCTCAAATGAATTTTTCAAAATTCGGATTTGAAAATAGCCACCATTTAAACACCTATTTCCAAATGCCAAAATGATAATTTTTATAGGAAAATGGAAGTCCTAGGGTATATATGTAACAAATACCAAGTTTTGACAAGTATAAGAGAGGTTTATCAAACTATAATCTTAGAATAATAAATGGTTTCCAAGAATAGGTTAAACAATGTTTTCATTCTTTAAAGTTTTGTAAAATTTGTACTTAGGCAAACCACCTATGTAAACACCCATTTTCTAACCCCAAAATGAAAGTTTTGTTTAGAAAATAGAAGGCTTATGGAATAGGTATCAATAGGAGATGTTTTTGATAAGTAAATGGTAGATGTTCTAGTAGAGACTCTCAAAAATAGGAGGAGATTACAAAGTATGAAAATTGAGTTCCATCCAAAATTTGTAAATTCGGATGATTTCGAAACCATGTCTTGAAAACCCATTTATCAACTCCAAAATTTGTGTTTTATATGAAAAATGAGGAGTTTAGGTCATAGGTATCATCAAGTAATGATCTTTATAAATTAAGATGGGATTTGCTAAGAAAAATATGTAGAAGAAGGAGTAGAAATGAAGTAGGAAAAATTTGAGTTGCTAGTCAATTTAAGAAATTCGTAATTTTGGAGTGAGGTCATGAAAACACTTACTTTCCAAACTCAAAATGAAAGTTTTATGTAATAAATGAAGTCCTTAGTGACTATGTATGGTTGAGCCTTAATTTTCTAAGTATCAAATTATTTTTACTTAAAGGAATCAATCAAAAACTAATTTTTTCAAAATTCGGATTTTGGAGTAACTCCTATTTGAAAACATGCTTACAAAGTGTAAAATGGGAATTTTTATGTAGAAATGAAGGTCATAAGTAATAGATATAATGAAGACTCAATTTTAACAAGGATAGTTATATTTTCTTAAGAAATAAATCCAAAACAAATGGAAATGATCAAAGTTAGGAAACTAGTTTTCTTAAAAGTAAATAGCAATGGAGTCTTACAAACAAAAAGTTTCTAAAATTCCTTTTAGTAAATATTGTCAAAAGCATGCATACATCAAGCTCATAACATTCCATTCATGATAGAAAATCATCAATATTGCATGTATAGTTAATCTACATGTAGGAACATTACAAACATTTACAAAACTATTTTTCGGAATTGGAATTTGCTACTGATTAGAATATTTCATGACCCAAATATTTCAAAACTTGAAAATAATATTAGAAATAGATAGATCTTTCGAAGTGGATAGAAATCGATATATAATTTGTTAAATTCCGGTTAAAACGACCAAGTTATAGCTATTTTAAGTTGGAATTTCCGCTTAGGATGAGAATTACGAATTTGATAGTTTGTATGAGATAGTTTGGACTAGTTAAGTGATGCAATACTTATTAGGGTATTTCTTCCTTTTTAGGTGACCCCGATATCGACGATTCCTTACCACCGGATTACTTGTACTAAGAGATTGGTGATCCAATGGCCGAGTGAGTATTACTTCCGATTTCATTTATTGTATGTGAGTGTAATAATAGTTGCACTAGATATTTGGTAAAGATAAAACGGATATTCATGATGGGGATGAATGGGGACTATGTATGCTTATTATTGATGTGAGAAATGGAATATAAGAATATCGAAGCCGGGTGATTAATTATTGCTTGTATAGATAAATTAGAATTGACTGTCTGCGATTATTGATTGATCACTTAAAAGAATTGGTATAATTGATTATTTGGAATTGAAGATGAAATTGAACTCATTCATATCACGATGGGGATGGAGCATTAGCATTTGTTGGTTAATCGTTGTCCTTAAACGAATTTATAGTTCAAAGTTGCCCGTAAGTTGAAACGACCGCGATTCATACCGTAGGATTCGTTAATCTGCTAACCCGGAATGTAGAGTGCAAGTCCATCCACATATGATTTCCAGCTGGTCATATGTTTGTTGAACTCACGTGTTTGATTCATATCACTTGGTCTGACTAATCACTTGATTGTAATCTTGGAAGTTCTTACTCACTAAGCTAGTGTAGCTTATACCCCAATAGATGTTTGATTAAACAGGTTATCTCAAGAATGCTAAGTAGGGATCGAGATGGTTGGAGCCGAGAATGACTTCGGGATTCCGGCAAGGAATAAAAATGCTTGAAGTTATTAGCTAGGTTTTACGATTCGCGTTGTAATAATTTTGTGTAGTGAAATCTTTTGATAAATTATAATTGAAATATAGTGAATTGTATTTTCTTTATATTGTTACTCGAGTTGTATCAATATAAAATATATCACTCCGATGTGTCTTCTCCATGTGTTAGACGCCTTGTATATAGTATGGATATAAACCCTGGTTTTCCTAGTAGTCAAGTAAACTTGAAACCGAAAAGCAAAACCCTAAACTGGATTAGTTTAAGCCTGGTGAGAGCAACTTAGAAACCTTAGATCCGATTTTTCTTCGGTTTCATATAAAAAAAATTTATAAAATAAATTAATGCAAGATATTGTTTTAAAGTATATTTCACGCCATACGAAGTTTTAATTTTGGAAAATTTTCTATTCCGGGCCTTCCCGAGCCCCATTACGAAAAAACGAGCCCTAGGACTAGAAACTCAAAAAAATATTCCTTAATATTCTTTAGAACCGAAATTTTATAAGGATTTCAAAAATATAAGTTTTATAATTTTCCAGGCTATAAAAATTACAGTTATAGCATTTTTCCCGTATTTTCTTTACTACCGATAAAGTAGATGTCTTGTCTACCATTTACCACTATTCACAAGTACAACCTACATTACACACTACCCATGCCCTAGTCTTACATCCTTGCAACTACTCATTATATTTTCTTTTCCAAGAAATTTTGTTTCTTACTAAATTATTACATTTAATACATTTTATTACACAAATTACAATTTCAAATAAAATCAAATTCTCTCTCTCCTCCTCACTTAGTGGTCGGCGCAACTCCTCCCCTATTTCCCCCTCAAATTGTTTTATTTCTTCTTTTATTACTACAAACAAACCCTAATATACTTAATATATAATACTCATTTAATTCTCTCTCTTCATTTCTACTCTTTCAAAAAATTTTAACAAGGCAAAAACTCTCTCTTTTCTTCCTCCTTGCCATGAGCCTTCAACCCACACACACACACACACACACACACTCACTCACTTCAAGTTCATTTCTTCTCCATTTCTTCATCAAATCTTTCCTTAGGTGATATTTTTAAGCTTTATTACTACTTAATCTTGTAAATGCAAGATTATTCGTGTGTGTTTTCACTTTAAATCCCCATGACCAAATGCTAGGGATAAGAAAATACTAATACATGAATATCAAGCCATCACAAGAGTAGATCTTGGTTTGATGAGTTTTTGTTGAAGTATCATCATGTTCATGCATATAAAATAGAGATCTTGCATGAAAAATATATGCTTATGCCTTTAAACTCATTTTCATACACTATAAGTAGTAGATCTAGAACTTAGACATTCAATTATACTTGACATTCATGTTCATAATAGATATTTTGTGTTTTCATGATTAATGCTCATAAAGATTTAGTTTTTGTATATATAATGTGATTATTGGTGGATCTTTATGAAAATAAGACAAAGAACTTGAAAAGAAAAGGTTTTTGTTAGGAATGCTCAAAAGTAAATTCGTATGACTTCTGTTGGTTTTCTCTCAATCAAGGATTTTGATGATAACAAAAATTAATGAAATAACGATTATTTTGAGTATGTTTTATCAGAAAGTTATCCAGAAAGTTTATTCAAGAGGATTCAAATATTTATGATAAGTCAGAAGCTTAGGCAGAAGGAACGTTAGTATGAACAAGTACACAGATGAAAGGCAGAAGGAATGTCAGAAGATACGATATGAAGAAAAACAAAATATTTGATATGATGAAGACCTAGCTCCAATGATTAAATATATTTGGGAAATATATCTAATCTGTTCCACAAAAGTTGGTTCATAATCCACAGGGTATTTTTTTTTAATTAAGATGAGAAGTTTAAGTAATTTGAAAATTAATTTGGGATAAGATTATGCAAGTAATGTTCGGATATTTTTTTAATACATATACAAGATTTCAGGAGCTTGTCCGAAGTCAGAAATTCATGAAACAGAAAAATAAATATCCCAGGCGTGATACTTTGAACAGATTCAAGACGTGATCAACAAGATGTTTGAAATTGTTTGTTTGAGATATTCATGCAAGATTGTAGAGATTTGAAGTTATCTCACTCTCGAGGAAGCTTATCAGACGATTCAAAATTCAAATCCAGATGAGGATAGACTTGAAGAGATATTGTACTCGACATATCCGGAACAAATCTTCATTTTTGCGAGAAATCTGGAAAACAAGTTAATCTGGAACGCAGCAGATTGTTTTCAAGTGTTGAGAAGAACAAATATATACGAACAACTTATAAATAGAGGGCAGAACGTAGAACAAAAATAACGAGAATTAAAAGTATTCAAGAGCGAAATTACTGTCATTATTTTCATTGTTCTTCGTATTGTTCAAAAACCGTCGAGGACCTTTACTTTATTCTCCTCAGATTTTGATAAATTTTTTAGTGATTGTGAGTTGCAAGTAGGCTCAGTAGATTGGTTGTTGAGAGAATCAAGCTGAGTGAATTGTGAACTTCTTGTAACTATTCTTATTTATTGGATTAGTGGAACAATACCGGTGTGGATTACCGGTGACCCTGGCTTGGAGCTAGAAGAGAGGATTGACGCTCAAGGCGGAACCTCTATAATTCGTTTTGCATTTCTCTCTTACTCATCTCTCTTTAATTTGTGTAATTTTAATTTGTTTTATTGCATTTGATCGTCAGTCAGAAGGTTAATCAGAGAGTGTTGTTCTTATTGTTCTTGAGTCAGAGAGTTGGTCAGAAGGTTCCGAGAAGAAAGTTTTCAAACTATAGTTTAAATATTCGTGAGATTATTCATATAGGATAATTTTGGTTTATTATTTTTAAAGAAGTTTTTCATCAAATTCATTTATTTTATAAAGATCAAAAGCCATTTTATTAGTATAACCAAGTGTGTGAAAATTTGGTCAAAATTTTTATTATAACCAATTCACCCCCCCTCTTGGTTATCATTTCGGGACCAACAATTGGTATCAGAGCGGTTCTCATCTATTTTTGAGTGATCTTTTCAAATGGCTGATAATAACATTGCTATCAATCGAGCTCCATATTTTGATGGAACAAATTATCTCTATTGGAAAATGCGTATGTCTACCTACATAAAGGCTAATGATTATGCATCTTGGCAGGTGATTTCCTTTGGAGACACACAAGTGGTTATGAATGATGATGGCAGTTTTACGGATGAACAATTGAAGCACATTGAGAAAAACAATAAGGCTAAGAATCTCTTACTCACTACTATAGCTCCTTCTGAATTCTATTTAATTTCTTCTTGTGAAAATGCAAAAGAAATTTGGGATACACTATCCAACACTTATGAAGGAACTAATACTATTAAGGAAACAAAGATTAATTCTTTGTTGCAACAATATGAGTTATTTAAGATCAAACCTGAAGAGAAAATAAGAGAAGCCTTTAATCGTTTTACTGCTATAACTAATGAACTGACTTCTCTTGGAAAGAAAATGGATGATTCTGATTTAGTCAGGAAGATGCTCAGAATATTGCCAAAGTCATGGGATGCTAAAAAGACAGCAATTGAAGAAGCCCAAGATCTGAACAAGTTAACTCTTAGTCAACTAAGGGAGAAACTATTAGCTTATGAATCACACATTAACACAACTGAAGAAGCCGAAGGAAGTTCAAGAGCAATAGCTTTCAAAGCAAGGAAAATCACAAATGATGAAACTGATTCCGATGATGACAACATGGAGGAAAACATTGGCATGCTTGCAAGAAGATTGAGCAAGTTCTTCAAAGGTAAGAAATATAATAATTTCAATAAAACTAACAAGTCAAGTGCAGGAAGAATTACAAAGAAAAGGAAGAAAAGAAAGAAAAGAAGGAACTCGTGTGTTACGAATGCAAACAACCTGGTCACATTAAGTACGAATGTCCTGTGTTAAAAAAGAAAATGAAGAAATTCAAGAAGAAAAGTCGTGCTATGATGGCGACATGGAGTGACCTTGATGAATCAGAAGGTGAATCAGAAGATACAAGTGACAATGAAGAAGAAGCAAATTTGTGTTTCATGGCCATCTGAGGTACATTCTGATTCCGATGAAGATATAAATGAAAATGATATTTATTCTGAAATGAAAAAGTTACTTAGAGCATTAAAAAGGGCAGATGTAAAAATTACAAAATTAGAAGTAGAAAATAAAGCTCTTAAGAACGAAAAGGATGTTTTGCGTCAAACTAATAAACTTCTTATTGATGAAAATGATATTTTGAAAACTGATAATGAGAAGTTGTTTGTCAAAACTGATGGCATCAAGAAAGAAAATGAAGTTTTGAAAACCGAAATTAAGAATTAAAAGGAAGGGTTGAAGATCTATCTCAATTGATAAAGAACACGTTCAACAAATTTAATGAAAGTGATAAGAAATTGAATATGTTAATTGGAAGTCAAAGACCACCTTTCATTAAACATGGATTAGGATATGAATCTGGAAATTCCTCAAATAATATGAAAAAGACGATTTTTGTGAAAGAAAACAAATCAACGAATAATCAAGTGGCTGTCCGTAACGAAAAAAGCAAGAACAGTACCAGCAGAAGGAACATCAGAAGGTATGTTCAACCAAGCTATCCAAGCAGAAGGTACACCAGAAGGTACAGGTATGCTTATAATGATTATCCGACACATTATAATTATAAAAGAGGAAATCAAAGGTATCATCAACAACCATATGCATGTTCATTTTGTAATAAAGTAGGTCATATTGAAAAATATTGTTTCTATAAAAGAAACAAGCTCAGTTCATATCAAGTTAAGAAGCAAGATAAAACGAGCTTGACTTATCAAGGACCCAAGTTTGTTTGGGTTCCTAAGAAGGTTTAATCGCCTTTACTTTTGATTGCAGGAACAAGGAGCAAAAATAAAAGGAACATGGTACTTGGACAGTGGATGTTCAGGTCATATGACAGGAGATCCTTCCTTGTTCACTAGCATAGTTTGGAAAGAAAAAGGGTATGTAAGATTTGGTGATGATAGCCGTGGTAAAATCGTTGGAACAGGTACAATTGGTTATCCCCCATACATGATTGAAAATGTTTCATTAGTTAAAGGATTAAAACACAATCTATTAAGTATAAGTCAACTATGTGACAAAGGATATCAAATGAATTTTGAGAAAAACAAATGTTTTGCATATAATTCTGATGGAATAAAAATATTTGAAGGATATAGAAAAAGAAATGTATACTTAATTACTCCATCTGATATGAATGTTGAATGTTGCTTTTTGTCTATGACTGATAGCATTTATGTATGGCACAAAAAATTAGGACATGTAAATTTCAATCATTTGGAAAAATTATCTAAAAAGGATATTGTTGTTGGATTACCTAAAATCAATATAAGGCATGATGTTAAATGTTCAACTTGTTTAAAGAACAAAATGGTTTCAATGTCACACAAAAGTATAAATATGATGACAACTAAAAGACCACTTGAACTTTTACATCTTGACTTATTTGGACCTACTAGAACATTGAGTCTAGGAGGAAGCAAATTTGGTCTTGTTATAGTGGATGATTTTTCAAGATATACATGGGTATTCTTTTTAAAGTATAAATCAGAAACTTTTGAGACTTTTCAAAGATTTGCTAAACAAATACAAAATGAAAAAGGTTTTTCTATTATTTCTTTAAGAACTGATCATGGTACAGAATTTGATAATGCATCATTTATATCATTTTGTGAAGAACATGGAATACAACATAATTTTTCTGCTCCATATACACCTCAACAAAATGGGTAGTTGAAAGAAAGAATAGAACTATTCAAGAAATGACACGTTCTATGTTAAATGAAAGTAATATAGCTAAACATTTTTGGGCTGAAGCAGTAGCAACTGCATGCTATATTATAGAATAGAGTATATATTAGATCTCATACTACAAAAACATCTTATGAATTATTTCGTGGTAGAAAACCATCCGTTTCATATTTTCATGTGTTTGGTTGTACTTGTTATGTGAAAAAGAATTTACATAACCTTGGAAAATTTGATGAAAGATCAGATGAAGCAATTTTTCTTGGATATTCACAACATAGTAAAGCATATCGTGTGTTTAACAAAACAACAAAAATAGTTGAAGAATCTATAAATGTGAGATTTATTGACGTAAAAGATGATGTTGATGATGATGATGTTATTAGTATTAAAACTAATGATGTAAATGAGAAGAAGGTTGATACAGCTGATATACATGAGTCTGCAAATCAACAAAAATCTGCTAAGACAGAAAGTAAGACAAAAAGTCAGACCGACAGTCAGACAGAAGGTAGGACAGAAGGTAAGACAGAAGGTAAGCAAAAATTAAACTTTAATACTCCTGAAAGTTCAAAGGGTTGGAGATATAAATCTTCACATCCATCAAGTTTAATTATTGGTAATATTGATTGTGGAACTAGAACTAGATCTGAATTACAAGAACTTGAAAATCATTTTGCTTTGATATCTGAAATAGAACCAAGTAACATAGATGAAGCATTGAATGATGAAAATTGGATAAATGCTATGCATGAGGAATTAAATCAATTTCAAAGAAATAATGTTTGGAATTTAGTCCCTAGGCCTGAAGATAAATCAATTATAGGAACTAAATGGGTATATAAAAATAAATTAGATGAAAATGGTAAAATTGTTAGAAATAAAGCAAGACTTGTAGCTAAAGGATATTCTCAAGAAGAAGGAATAGACTATGATGAAACTTTTGCACCAGTAGCTAGATTAGAAGCAATAAGATTATTACTTGCTTATGCTTGTTATAAAGATTTCAAATTATATCAAATGGATGTAAAGAGTGCATTTTTGAATGGCTATATTAAAGAAGAAGTATATGTTGAACAACCACCCGGATTTGAAGATCATCTTAAACCTGATCATGTTTTCAAGTTAAGAAAGCTTTGTATGGTTTAAAACAAGCACCAAGAGCATGGTATGAGAGACTTAGTGAATATCTCATAACTAGTGGATATCAAAGAGGTGCTATTGACACAACTTTATTTTTGAAATATTACAATGATGATATAATTGTTGTGCAAATATATGTTGATGACATAATTTTTGGATCTACTAATGAAAAGTATTGTCAAGAATTTGCAAAGCTTATGCAGGCTGAATTTGAGATGTCCATGATGGGAGAATTAAATTTCTTTTTGGGATTACAAATCAAACAAACAAAGGATGGAATCTTCATTCATCAAGAGAAATATACCAAACAAATTCTGAAAAAGTTTGGATTTGAGAACTCAAAAGAAGCTGCTACACCAATGAGTTCATCTATAAGGTTAGATGCTGATTCTAAAGGTAAGAAAATTAATGAAAAACTTTATAGAAGCTTAATTGGTTCTTTGTTGTATTTGACTGCATCTAGGCCAGATATATTGTTCTCTGTGTGTATCTGTGCAAGATTTCAAAGTAGTCCTACTGAAACTCATTTAAAAGCTGTGAAAAGAATTTTTAAGTATATTGCAGGTACTGCAAAATTAGGAATTTGGTATCCTAAAAATGAAAATTTTGAATTAATAGGATATTCAGATGCTGATTATGCAGGATGTAAGGTTGATAGAAAAAGCACTTCTGGAACTTGTCAATTTTTAGGAAATAAATTAATTTCTTGGTCTTCCAAGAAACAAAATTCAGTTGCTTTATCTACAGCAGAAGCTGAATATGTCTCAATAGGAAATTGCTGTGCACAAATTCTTTGGATAAAACAACAACTACAAGATTTTGGTTTGCATTATAAAAATATTTCAATAAAGTGTGATAATACAAGTGCAATCAACTTAACAAAAAATCCTGTGCATCATTCTAGATCTAAGCATATAGAAATTAGACATCATTTTATTAGAGATCATGTACAAAATGGTAACATATGTATTGAGTTTGTCTCAACTGAAAATCAATATGCTGATATTTTTACAAAACCGTTGGATAAAATCAGATTTGAATTTCTCAGAAATGAGGTTGGAATGTGTTTTCCTTTTTAAATTATTTTATAATGATAATGTTACAAACGATTTTTTTTAAAAAAAAAAATAAATAAAAAAAGGGAAATAATTTCATGATGGGCGGCATTTTTTTTAGCCTCTTCGTATCCCACCTACACCTTCTTTTCCCTCTCAAAAACAACTATCTTTCTCTCCTCTGACATTCTCAACTCTCTCAAATCGAAACCCTAAACAATGGCAAGAAAATCCTCACGTCTCCTCTCGAAAGGTTTCAAATCCAAGAAAATTACAGAGGAAATAAACATTGAAGAAACTCAGTCCATCTCAGAAAATCATGTAGAAACCACAACTAAAGATGGAACTCTACGGGAATCTCGTTCAAAGGAAAGAAACGATGAATCACAAACTGAGAAGCAAACAACTGTGGATCCTCAACAGGCTGAGGAACGACAATCTGAAGGCCCCATGCTTGAGTCAGAAGATGACTCAGAGCATACCGTCTCTCAAGAAGAACGAGTGCAAACCCCAAAAGAAAAAGGGGAAAGAAATCCTTGATTTCTTCTTCACGGTTGTCGAAAAAGGTAAGAGAATGTTCTTACATCGATTTCAAATTCTTTTCGAACAATGGCTTTTATTGGAATCATTGGCTGAATAGGATTGGATGCAAGAACATATGTCATGTTCTTGATGTAGTTGATGAAAGGGTCATAAAGGAATTTTATGAAAACTTGTCTCAGTTAGAGGATTTGTCTTTAAAATCTAGAGCGGGAGGCAAAGTTATTAAGATCACAAGGAAAGATCTTCTACACTGCTTTGAGATGAAGGACATGCAAGATGATAGAAAAATATTGACACTGTCTAGGAATGCAATATTTCAAGAATTGAATGATGGGGTTGGTAGTTTTAAAGAGAAGGATATCTTTTCAACTGATTTTGAATTACTTATTCGGTTGTTACATAAAGCTGTTGTAGATTGTATTTTGCCAAAGAATGGTAGTACACAACCATTTCAATCGAGGAAGCTATGATTGTTTTGGCAATGAAAAAGAACTTAGAAATAGATATACCCACCATGATTTTGAAACACATATGGAGAACACGAAGAAACAAACCCTATGGAAATGTTTTAATGAAATTTTTTAAATACAAGAATGTTACCTTGTCCTCAAATGTTACACCTACAGTCGGTTTAAAGAAATTTGGAGAAACAAATTTGAAGAAAATGGGGATTCTTGTATCTGAAAAACTGTGGTTTTCGAAATGGTGCTTGGTATAGACATTCTAAGTTTAGTAAATTTCGATTTGATTGGGAAAAGATAAAATCCTTGGCTGAAGGTAAACTGCTTCTAGATTCAGAGAATGGGACAGAAAGTGAGGCAGAGGATATTGCAGAAGATAGAGAGAAGAATTTATCTTCTAAAAATACTGGAAAAGAAGATGAAAAGCAAGAAAAGGAAATCATCGTGTTCGCACTGGTGGAAAGTTTGAGATTAGGGAAGGTGATACTAGGATTGATGACAGTGAGTCAGAGAGTGACTCAGAGGATGTTGTTTCCTCCACCTCCAGGAGAGACTTCACGATCAGGCCTCCAATCTGCTTTATTAGGTCATCATTGATAAGAAAATCAATGATTTGAAGAACACTTTAACAAAATCTATTCTTCAAACTATTGATTTGCAGCAAAGACGAGTCCCAGCATCTTGACCCACAACAGGACTCACATCCAAAGGTCGTCATGGATGATCTACCTCCTGAGAACTTTGATCCAGCTGTTCCTCTCACTACCAGTGACCCACAACTGTCTTCTCAAATTCCACCTCTGAAGCTTTGAGTCCACAACCAGAAGAAAACGTGCAGGCTCCACCTGATGAAGGATCCAAGCTGTTACTGTTGAACATATTGAACCAATTCCCTCTGCAGATTTGGAAGCTCTTCATAAGGTTGCTGAGGATATCTTCTCATTTAAACAAAACTCAAAAACCTGATCAGCCCACTCAATCTCAACCTCAATCATCTGTTCCTCCTCCAAGACTTTTCCTCAAAGGAAAAAAACACCAGCCCGCCAAGACAGTAATAACTAGGCAATCAAAAAAAATGATTTACATTTTTTTTTTTTGTTTGTTTTCAGAACTCCTTGAATATGTCCGTCTTTTGATATTTCAGACTCTGCACATTTTATTTTTCAAACGCATGAATGTTTAATTTTGGCATATTCTTAGGGGGAGCATTTATTTTCTTAATGCTGGTTTCTTGATGCTAACAAAAGGGGGAGAAAATAAACAAAATCACTAGATATGTTGGTTCTTTTGGATAACTCTTTTGGATAAATAAAATTTAGGATAATTTTTTTTTCAATCTTTTCAATCTTTAAATGAAATGAGAATGCGTGGCGTTCAAAATTTCTGGATGAATATGTATGAATGTGTAATTTTTATTTATTTTGTTTATATATGGGTTTTGTTATCATCACAAAGAGGGAGAATGTTGGTTTCTCTCAATCAAGGATTTTGATGATAACAAAAATTAATGAAATAACGATTATTTTGAGTATGTTTTATCAGAAAGTTATCCAGAAAGTTTATTCAAGAGGATTCAAATATTTATGATAAGTCAGAAGCTTAGGCAGAAGGAACGTTAGCTATGAACAAGTACACAGATGAAAGGCAGAAGGAATGTCAGAAGATACGATATGAAGAAAAACAAATTATTTGATATGATGAAGACCTAGCTCCAATGATTACATATATTTGGGAAATATATCTAATCTGTTCCACAAAAGTTGGTTCATAATCCACAGGGTATTTTTTTTAAGATGAGGAAGTTTAAGTAATTTGAACATTAATTTGGGATAAGATTACGCAAGTAATGTTTGGATATTTTTTAATACATATACAAGATTTCAGGAGCTTGTCCGAAGTCAGAAATTCATGAAACAGAAAATAAATATCCAGGCGTGATACTTTGAACAGATTCAAGACGTGATCAACAAGAGGAATGTTTGAAATTGTTTGTTTGAGATATTCATGCAAGATTGTAGAGATTTGAAGTTATCTCACTCTCGAGGAAGCTTATCAGACAATTCAAAATTCAAATCCAGATGAGGATAGACTTGAAGAGATATTGTACTCGACATATCCGAAACAAATCTTCATTTTTGCAAGAATCTGGAAAACAAGTTAATCTGGAACGCAGCAGATTGTTTTCAAGTGTTGAGAAGAACAAATATTACGAACAACTTATAAATAGAGGGCAGAACGTAGAACAAAAATAACGAGAATTAAAAAGTATTCAAGAGCGAAATTACTGTCACTATTTTCATTGTTCTTCGTATTGTTCAAAAACCGTCGATGACCTTTACTTTATTCTCCTCAGATTTTGATAAATTTTTTTAGTGATTGTGAGTTGCAAGTAGGCTCAGTAGATTGGTTGTTGGGAGAATCAAACTGAGTGAATTGTGAACTTCTTGTAACTATTCTTATTTATTGGATTAGTGGGACAATACCGATGTGGATTACCGGTGACCCTGGCTTGGAGCTAGAAGAGAGGATTGACGCTCAAGGCGGAACCTCTATAATTCGTTTTGCATTTCTCTCTTACTCATCTCTCTTTAATTTGTGTAATTTTAATTTGTTTTATTGCATTTGATCGTCAGTCAGAAGGTTAATCAGAGAGTGTTGTTCTTATTGTTCTTGAGTCAGAGGTTGGTCAGAAGGTTCCGAGAAGAAAGTTTTCAAACTATAGTTTAAATATTCGTGAAGATTATTCATATAGGATAATTTTGGTTTATTATTTTTAAAGAAGTTTTTCATCAAATTCATTTATTTTATAAAGATCAAAAGTCATTTTATTAGTATAACCAAGTGTGTGAAAATTTGGTCAAAATTTTTATTATAACCAATTCACCCCCCCCTCTTGGTTATCATTTCGGGACCAACAACTTCCAAAACCTATTTTAAAAAACCCTTGTAACAACTTTGAAACTCATATTTTATATGAAAAATGGAGGGTATAAGTAATAGATATCATTAAGTAATGATTTTTATAGGTTGAAATGAGTTTTGATGAGGTAATGTGTAAACCAAGAAGTGGAATTAATATGGAAAATTTTGTGTTAGAGTCCAACTTGTAAAATTCGTAATTTTGGATGATGCCTATATAAAGACCTATTATTCAAGCTCAAAATGATTGTTTTATGTGTTAATGAAATGCTTAGGTAGGGATATGGTGAAGCCTTAAATTTTAATGCATACACAAGTTTTCTCAAAGGAATCATTCAAAAAGTGGATTGTCTAAAATTCGGATATTTGAGAAAAGCCTACTTAAAAACATATTTGCAAAGTGAAAAAGTAAAATTTTATGTAGAAATGAAGGTCTTGGATAGTATAGATGATGAAGACTCATTTTAATTAAGATAACTAGGAATTTCTAATAATGGAATCCAAAACACTAGTGAGATGTCAAAGTTAGAAAATTGGATTTTCAAGAAGTAGTTATTGTTAGAGTCTTGTAAAATTTAGGATTCTCAAAGTTTCCTTTACCAAAAATCATCAAGATCATGCATACATTGGACTTATCACATGTCATTCATGTTAGGAACTCATTCATATTTTATATATACTTGAATCATCAATCAGATACATTTTAAACAAGTGCAAAACAATTTTTTGGAAATGGAAAAGGCAACTGATCAGATCTGATCCCTCTGTTCCGTGATCTAAAGGTTTTCAAACCTTGGAAATAATATTAGAAATAGATAGATCTTTCGAAGTAGATAGAAATCGATATAAAATTTTCGAAATTCCAAGTTAAAATGACCAAGTTATGGCCGTTTTAAGTTGGAATTTCCGCAAATAGCGAGAATCACAATTTTGTTTAGTTTTGATATATAGTTTGGATTAGTTAAGTGATGAAGTACTCATTAAGATATTCTTCTTTGGTAGGTGATCCCAAGACCGACGAATCCCTACCACCCGATTATTACTACTATAAGACTGGCATACCATGGCCGAGTGAGTATCACTTCCAATTTCAATTATTGCTTGTGATTGTATTGATAGCTGCACTAGTTACTTAGCAAAGATAAAATGAATATACATGATAAGGTTGAATGGGAATTATAATGTCTGCTGTTGTTAAGAGAAGTTGAACTTAAAGAATATCGAAACCGGATGATAAATCATTGCTTGTATAGATAAGTTAGGACTGATTGACTGTGGATATTGCTTGATCACCTAATAGAACTGGTATAATTGATTATTCGATATTAAAGATAAAATTGAACTCATTCATAATAGGATGGGGATGGAGCATTAGCATTTGTTGGTTTTTCGTGATCCATAAAACGAATATAAGTTGGTTAATCATGATCCATAAAACGAATATAAGTTGGTTAATCGTGATCCATAAAACGAATAGAAGTTGGTTAATTGTGATCCATGAAATGAATATAGTTGGTAGACCGTGAGCCTAAACGCGTCATACCACGGGATTCGTTAATCTGCTAACCCATGATGGAGGGCTTAAGTCCATCCACATATGACTTTCGGCTGGTCATATGTTTGTTAAATTCACGTATTTGATGCATACCATTTGACTGATTAATCACTTGCTTGATTGTTATGTTTTAATTGCGATATGGAAGTTTTCATTCACTAAGCTAGTGTAGCTTACGCCCCTATAGTTTTTATTTGTTGCAGCACGAGTTTATTTGGCTTAGGCTAAGGTAGGCTATAGCTCAGGTACAGGAGCTAGGAGTTTCCTATAGAAGTTGTATTCAGTTTTGTTTAGACTTCCACAGGAAACCAAAAGACTCTGGATGACTGTAATGGACCTTTAATATTCTTTTACGGGGGAATGCCCCTTAGACTTTGTAACTTTTATGAATGCTCTTCGATTTATTATCTAATGCTATCAAATGCTGCATTAAACTTCTTAACTCCATTGAATAGAGTATTCTATTGTCGTAAAGGGAC
Source organism: Combretum micranthum (assembly GCA_024138025.1). Taxonomy (NCBI): domain Eukaryota; kingdom Viridiplantae; phylum Streptophyta; class Magnoliopsida; order Myrtales; family Combretaceae; genus Combretum; species Combretum micranthum. Next base: position 25,876 of record JAMXBD010001127.1, on the reverse strand, counting down.
GCTTTACATCTATACAAGACTCTCGAAAGACTCGGATCGTAATTCAAAAGTCTTATATGGCATGTGGTGGACTGTTACGTTTAGGATATCCCTCTGGGGCGTGACAATGGAAGCCTTCGCGACTGAGGTGGTCATTCTTAGGCTTTAATATTGTGTACGGCGATTGCCATGTTTAGGGTACCCTTCAGGGTGTGACATTGACAACTTAGCATATAACTTATGTTCTCTTAACGTCCGAAGTGCCATACGTAGTGTTCCTCATGTTGTCTCATGTAGTCGAGTAGACCAAAATATCGTCGATGAAAACTATAATGCACTTTCCAACAAAGGCTTATAGATTCGATTCATCAGGTCCATGAAAACGGCAAGTGCATTTGTCAAACCAAAAGACATTGCTAAGAACTCGTAGTGTCCATAACGAGTCCAAAAAGCGGTCTTTGGTACATCCTCCTGCTTTACTCTTAATTGATGGTATCTGGACTTCAAGTCGATGCGGGAAAACACACTTGCTCCTTGCAACTAATCAAAGAGGTCATCAATCTAGGGTAATGGATACTTATTCTTGATTGTAACCTTATTCAACTCCCGGTAATCGATACATAACCTCATAGACCCATCCTTTTTCTTAACGAACAAGACTGGTGCTCCCCATGGCGATACACTTGGGTGAATAAATCCTTGATCTAGAAGCTCTTGTAATTGCTTCTTGAGTTCCTTCAACTCTATTGGTGCCATGCGGTATGGAGCTTTCGATATTAGCTTTGTATTTGGCATCAAGCAAATCTCAAAATCGATCTCCTTCTTTGGTAGCAACCCAGGTTTCCTCAGGAAAGATATCAGGAAACTCATTGACTATAGGTATATCCTCCACCTTTGGTCTTTCGCTTTCTTCTTCTATTGCATTAATTTGTTGGTCAATCTCCTCCTCATCTGTCACTAACTTGAGCGAACTTAATCCCTGCCTCCTTACGATCGTGGATTCTCCTTTGAACTCAATATCCTTTCTATTCATATCCTTAAAATTCACCTTCTTCTCCCGATAATCTATCGTAGCTTTAACACAGGTCAACAAACTCATGCTAAGAATCACTTCATAATTATTCATCTCCAACAAAATCAAGTCACTTGTCGTATGACGTCCTTGGATCTCTAAAGGACATTCCTTCAACATTTTTTTGGTGGTTACGACACTACCCGTGAGTGTCTTTATCTTAAAGCTGGTGGCAGTGGTGATTATAGGTAAACCAGTCTTCTTAGCAAGGTTGGGGGTAATAAACCAATGGTAGCTCTAGCATCAAACAAGGCATAAGCGATTTCACTAGCTACTCGTATATTTCCTACGTTCAACACGCACTAGTTACTAACTTATCTAACTATTCTAAAGCTTTAGGTTAATGAGATATAAGGATTCTATCGTTACAGATTTGATAACATAAAAAGACACTATAAACAAACAAAACGATAGCTTAAGGTTAAGGCTAACCTACAACAAGTCCATGATCATAGCCTTTGTCTTCCTCCAAGGCAGCAAACTCACATCCTTCTTCCTCATCATCAACTTCTTCGCACATCTACTAGCCTTCCAGTTGTAGACTCTCATTCCATGCATCAATGTGCTAGAGCAGTTCCCATTTCTGTTGCCATTGTTGGTTCTGACAAGGGCGGATCCTCCCGAGGTGTTGGACGACCTCACTAGAGCATTTTTCCTCTTTGGGCATTCATTTGCAAAGCGCCCTGGCTGTTTACACACATAGCAGACACTGGTGTTCTTCTTGGGACACTCCAGGATTTTATGATCCGGGCTTCCACAAAAATAGCACTTGTTTTGCTATTTTGTGCAAGACTTTGGATAATGCTTCCCTCGGCATTTCTAGCATGTGATATCCACCTTGGTCACTTCCCTCAGATTGCTTCCACTTCCTTTGAAACTTCCAAAGGTTTTAAACCTCTTATTTTTGAATCCAGAACTTGGTCCTTCATAAGGATTCCTTCCAAACACAGACACTTTCTTTTCCAGAGCTTTTGTTTTCTTCTTTTTGGCTCAATCTATGATTCGAGCCTTTTCTACTAGCTCCTTAAAACTTTTGATACCAAATTCCACCAAACGAATCCTTAGGTCCTTATTTAATCCATTCAAGAAAACTTGTCTCTTTAACTCCTCACTGTGTTTATAGGATTTAGGAGTATACTGTAACAAGCGACTGAACTCGATTTCATACTACTCAATGGTTCTCCCCCTTTGAGAAATATGGAAGAAGTCAGCACTTTATCTAACTTTGAGACTCCCTAGAAAATAGTTCTCCAAGAATTCTTCTCAAAACAAATCCCAAGTAAGTGGAGCAGCAATTCTCGCTTCTTCGATTCCCACCATATTCGGGCATTAAATTTCAACAGGAATGTCCCATAACTAACTTTTAAATGGTGGGGTAGCTCATAAGCATCAAACGATCTCTCGACTTGGGCCAACCAGTCTTCAGCCTCATCTGGTTTTCCGAAGGCTCCATCGAAGTAGCTGTTACTTTTGATGAAGTCGGCGAGCAAGTTTCAGTGTGATCTTGGCAGTGGCGGTGGGTGGAAATGGCGCAGCACGCGATTGTTCGCCGGGTGCTTCTACCGTAGCTCCAGGAGCATTCTGAGGTAGAGTAGGAGCTGGAATATTTTGATTTTGTTGCTGAATCAAATAGTCAACAACTGGTTCATCTGTCCAAGGCAAGCGCAAAGTCATTTTGCTGGTTCAGGGCAGGAGCAGGGTTATTCTCCGTTTGGTTTTGCAGGGGTACTCTTTGTTCAGGTGGTACTTCATTGGAATCTCGTTGCTCCCTATTTCTACGTTCTTGGACAGCTGCTTAATCGATTAGATTTTTAGCTTCTATTAGACGCTCTAAACTAATGTTTAAGAAAATCACAGAAATCTTAAATATAAAGACCAGAAATTTAGATCAAAATACAAAACTTAAGGAAATAAAATCGTAGAATAGAAATTAACAAAAGCTTAATAAGAAATCAAGAAATTCAAATACTCATTACAAAAAAATCACAAGGTAAGAAATCAAAATCATGATTTTTTACTCACAAAAGAGATAATATAAATGCCATAAAAACAAAACAAAGAAATCACTTTATTAGGAAATCATTAGGTCACTTGTTGTCTTTTAAAAACACTTTACTACATCTTTTAATTAATTGCTATTTAATAACTAAGGCGTTACGTCTTTGGTGAACATGACGCTTTTTTCTCATCGTGGCTCCTTACTTCTTTTTCTTGATCCTTTCGTTGAGATTAGAGGGAATCCAGGGTTGGTTTCGCCTTCTTCCTGCTTCTAATTTCTTGAAAGAATATCCTTACTTTCGATCCTTTCACTACTAGAAAACTAGCCTTTAGAGACAGAAAATTTACGACGGAAAATTTCTGTCTCTAAAAAAATGAATTAGAGACAGATTTGCGACAGATTTATGATGACATGAATTATGAATAATCTTCTAATTTTATTTGCTTTTGCGACGGAATTTGCGACGAAAATTTTTCCGTTGCAAATTTGTCTCTAATTTTAGGGAAATAAATTATTTAGCGCCAATTTCTATTTTTTTTAATTCTGTTGTAAATTTGTCTCTAAACTAAATTATTACATATATGTATATATAAATAATTATCTTTAAAATTTATTTTAAATTATACATATCTAATATAATATATATAAATGTGCATTATATAATAAGGACTATATTATATTTGTAAATTAATTTTATTATATAATAACTATAATGTATAAACATTTGTTATTGACAACTAATTATATATTTTATTTATTATATTTAACATTACATTACATATTTATATATAATAAAGTATAAATTAAAAATAGTACTTAAAACATAAATTTATTATATCTTATTATATATTCTTTTACATAATATCTTATATAAAAACTCAAATTATACAACTTAATAAAATAGTGTATAATAATAATATAATATGTTATATGCAAGTAATATCATAAAATGCTAATTAAAAATAAAGTATATTTCAATAATAATATATGTAAAATAAAATAATTAATATAAAATGTAAACTTAGTATATTTAAACATAAACAAATATATAAATAATATATTATATTTTAATAATATATTAATAAAAAAATATATTCATATTATTTATAATTTTATTATATATTTATTATGACTATTCATATATTTTTTAATATAAAAAAATTTATTATATATATCTTACATAATTTATATTTACATACTATTTTTATTTAAAATATAATAACATATTTGGGGAAAAAAATAATATATTGTGTAAAAATATAGTATATTTAAGTAATAAAATATGTAATATATAATAATTAGTTAAATATATTTAAATTGGTATTATATATTTTTTATTAATATAATAATGAAAAATATATTTTTATATTGTTTACATTATATTATAATTTATTAAGTGCAACAAAAATGAAATAAAAAAATAAACACATTAATTAAAAATATACAATTTATTAATTCAATATAAAATATTAAATAACTAATGTAAAAAGTATAATTATATTATATATCATTAAATTATATAAATTTATATGTATAACATTATTTATATTTACATAATATATAATATTTTTTAATAATAATATCATATTTGGAAAAAAATTATAATATACTACTGAAAATATTATATATTTATAATAAATATATAATTTAAAATAATTATTATAAAATGTAAACATTGTATATATTAATATTATATTTTATTTTAATAAAATATTAATGAAAAATCCTTAATAAATATGTAAAGTGAAATTATAAAATAAAATAAACAATAAAAGATATATAAAATGTTTTATAGTTATAATATTGTAAATTGTGGTATCTCTTAAATAAACAGTAGTGGAACTTTACTCATGAAGATATGAATTGGTTTATCGGTTTAGTGTTTGTGAAAACTTCAATGTTAAGTGTGCTTAGTATGTAGCATTCTATGATTGGTGACCTCCTGGGAAGGATAAATAAGAGGCAAGTATGTATTTTTTTAATAATTTGTTTTAGAATCAGAGACAAATTTGCGACGGAATAATTTTATTTAATATTTACTAATTAGATATTTAAAAATAACTAATTATAAAACAGAGACAATTTTGCGACAGAAATTCCGTAGTAAATTTGCGATGGAAAATAAATCTGTCTCTAAAAGAATTAGCGACGATGATTTTTGAAACAGAAATTTGCGACGGAAATTTTGTCTCTGAAAGTCTTTAGGGACAGATTTTTCACTTTCAGAGACAGAATTTTTTGTCTCTAAAGCCAAAATTTCTTGTAGTGTTTGATGGCGCCAACGAGGCTCATTTTTTATGTTACCTAAGGTTGGTTGTATAGTCTTTTATGTAAGCATATTTTTCTTTTAGTTCCATTATCAAAAAGCAAGTTAACTTTGTTTTCTTACTAGCTGCAACTTACAAGGATTATGTTTTTAAGGCTTAAAACGGTTTGAAATTCCACTATTCTTTTTTAGGGTATAAATTAGTTCTATGGCCATCTATATATCTTAGGTATGGTCATAAAACATATGGTCTCCCATATATCCCCACTTTTTATGGTTTTAAAATTCTTCCTAAAACTCTCATGACTTAATCTTAAACTTATCCTATCATTAAGACTTCTACTTCTAACTTACTATTTTTTCCCTAATCTTGATGCTCTAATACTGTCACGCCCCGAGGATACCCTAGTAGAAGTACACAAGTCACACTTGAATACTATCACTAGATTACCTTCAGAGAGTGGCAGGTTTTCAAAACAATAGGATCTTTTAGTTGCTTGATAAGAAATGATAAATACATATAAGAAATAAATTGGTAAATAATTGCTATCTTAATCATAAAGTATTACAGAACTATTACAACCCATGTAGCCTTCTTGTAATTCACAACTGATATATTAACACTAACTAATCTATTCTAAGAAAACATAACCATAAAATTCCAAGTATAACCAAGACTTTCAGCTCCTAAGCTCTTACCAGAGCCATGTTCCTGAAGTGACTAACCAGGGTCGAAGAGTAAACCTAAAAAGACTGTTGGAGTATGAGCGAAACCACGCTCAGTGAATAACCAACATAAATACATCACACAAGTTATTAGCAAATCATATGTAATGCAAACACTCATCATATGTACAGATACAAGCTTGGATGATCTAGAATCCAAATAGGGAAAAAGATTTACGCCCTCTTTTTCAGGGTTGAAGACAATTACTTCATGACCCACCTGCCCAGGAGAGACTAAGTTTACAAGAAAATCAACGATTTCTCGTTTAGGGTTATCAAAATATATAATAAATTTAACTGACCATTTCCTATATCCACCTTAGAAACTCCCTAAGTATTAATCATTTCAAAGTGATACTATGGGCGGCGTTCTTCATTACCACTTAGTTCTCATAGAACTAACGGAACAAAAAAAACCTTGGAAGAACTAACACTTTAGAAAAAACCAAGCATTAACAGAGAACCAAAATATTAATACGTAGTAGGCCGTCACTCATTTGTAAATGCAATAATGCAATACTGCAATGCATGACCATATTATTTTATTAAGTCAATAGTTTTTATCCAATTTCATGGTGATCATACATTACACACAATCATCATTCTATTACTTCACAACATCGATCATTGTATTATCACTTTTGTAATGATAGATTAGCAATCATACAATCAGATCACAACATACTTCCAACCAAACATTCATTTGATTATCTTTGTATTATATGTTCAGCTATTTACAAGCACAAACAGTATAATATGATTGAATTACTCTCACCTACTCATACTGACTTAATCGTTAATAATCGGCTAGAAGATCTTCTAGGGTATCAAAGTCACCTATTAAGATGAATAAAGTATTCATCAATATAATGGCATTAACACTATACCTAGTGTGATGGATTTTATTCAACATGTGGTAGACTGTTTCTAACATAATTATTCTATCTTTCCATGCATGCGTTAATGATATGCATGTATGTTGAGGGCCATATGGAAGCTTTTGTCAAGTGCTCGTAGTAAAAGAAGAAATCAGGCTCAACACTTGAAATGCTAAGTAAGTTGTGTGTTTTTGTCCATTGTTCTATCGATGGTGGAATTGAGGAGGTCGAGGGTCGTATAGCTGAGGCTTGAGGCAAAAATTTAAAAGAAATTTGTCTCTAAACTACAACTGTCAAGAGTTGATACGAGGCTTGACTTTGAGGCTCAACAATTGCTTTTTTCCAGGATGATGCTTGATCTCCTCTAACTAAAGTTGAGGGTCATATCGATTGCTCGCAATTGAGGCGCGACAAACTATTTTTTTTCTATTTTTCTTCAAGTGTTTAGCCTCGATGATGAATTATGCAAGGCTTGACTATTCTGATTTTTAACTTCGTCTACTATTTTGCTCAAAATCATATCTAAATACTTTAAATTCTACTTTGTTGGATTCTAGGAGCTACAAAACAACAAATTTCATTAAAAGCACATGTTTCATAGGAATTTTCTCCAAAATGAATCAAAATAACTCCAAAATCCTATGAAAATGATAGAGTAAAATAAACTTATCAGCTACGTAGTGATAATGGCAAGGAATACCACAGTTTTGAACTATGGCGGCGACTACCACAGTTCTAAAAATTTTCGGACTCTCATGGCTTAATCCATCAAACCACATGTCTAAACATACCTCAATAGAATGGTCAGGCTGAACGCTAAAATAGACACTTATTCAAGGTTGTTTGCATTGCCCTCATCAAAGTTCATATGCCTTTATGTTATTGGCGTGAAGCTCTTCTTTTTTGCAGCATACCTCATCAATCATGCTCCATCTTAGTCTATCAACTTCAAGACACTTCTAAGCACTTGTAGAAGCTACTGTTGCACTAACAATCTCAAACCTTCCACCTTGTGTCTTTGGATGTGTTGCCTAGGTTCATCTCCCCAAACACCAATGCAATAAGTTAATGCCTTAAGCCTTGAAATGTGTATTTTTTGGATATGTTATTATCAAAAGCGATAAAGGTGTTACCATCCCCCTACTAAACGCATGTTTATCACTATGGATTTTGTCTTTCATGAAGATACTATGTATTTCTCTAAGTTTGACTTTCAGGGGGAGAATATTGTGGAAATCCAGACTCTTATATACAACCTTGAGGAAGATGTTGTGACAGTATCTGATCAAAATGTAGGTAACCCTAGTGGTCAAAACTTGGATTTAAGTGGTGATACCTTACACAACAAAACAATAAGGATAGAAGTGGATGAGTTAGAGTTTAATTGTCAAACCTTAGATCAAAGTGAAAATGAATCTCTCTTAGTTGATACACTAAACCAATAGTTGTCTGAGGATATTCTTATATGGTGCTAGAGTCATCTAGTAGGCAGTCACCATAACATCTCAGTAGCGGTATTCCAAAACCTACATATGAACCTCGATTGTCTAGTAAAGCAAGATATCCTATGAACCATTATATGTCTACACATCACTTGTCACAAACAAATTAGTCATTTGTCAATCAATTATCTACTGTATCTATGCCTAACAATATGCAGGAAGCCTTAACTGATCCGAGATGGAAAGTTGTGATAAATGAAGAGATGACCTCCTTGCAAAAGAACCAAACTTGGGAGCTAGTTGACCGTCCCACATGAGAAAAACCAGCTGGGTGTCAATAGATCTTTACTGTGAAGTACAAAGCTGATGGTGTGATTGAACGTTTTAAGGTGAGATTAGTGGCAAAAGGATATATCTAAACTTATAGAATTAACTACATTGAGACATATGCACCTATAGGCACAATCAATATAGTTCAGGTCTTATTATCTTTAGATGCAAATTTTGATTGGTCATTACAATAGTTTGATGTAAAAAACGCATTCCTCCACGGTGAACTCTTTGAAGAAGTCTATATGGATCTCCCACTAAGATGCATGGTAACAGAAAGACAAAAACAGAAGGCATGTAGGTTAAAGAAATCACTTTATGGATTAAAACAATCGCCTAGAGCATGGTTTGAAAGATTCACCAAATCCATGACAACCTTTGGTTATAAACAAAGCAACTCAGATCACACATTATTTTTAAAGAGACAATATGGGAAAATTACTACACTCATTGTATATGTAGATGATATGATTGTCACAAGCAATGACCCAAAAGTAATAAAAGACTTAAGGGAGTGCTTCTCCAAGAAATTTGAAACGAAAGACTTAAGCCCTTTAAAATACTTTCTGGCAATTGAAGTATCTCGATCAAATAAAGGTATCTTCCTATCATAGAGAAAGTATGCCTTGGGTCTACTTCATTAAATTGATATGTCAGCCTACTAACTAGTTGACACTCGAATGGAAGAGGGTCTAAAGTTATGTATTGGGACAAGTTAGGTACATGTGGACAAGGGGAGATCCAAAGACTCATTGGAAGACTAATGTACTTAGCTCACACAAGACCAGATCTCACCTATGCTCTAAGTGTCGGTAGTCAGTTCATGCATAATCGAAGTGAACAATATATGAATGCATTCATGCGCATTTTGAGATACCTAAAATCTGCTCTTGGAAAGGGAATTCTATTCTCTAAAAACACAAACAAGCAAAATATCAAGGTATATACAGATGCTGAATAGGCCGGAGCGATTGATGATAGGTGATCAACTTCGAGATACTTTACCTTTGTAGGTAGAAACTTGGTTACATGGAGGAGTAAGAAACAGAATGTTGTTGCAAGATCTAGTGTAGAAGTTGAGTGTGGAGGAATGGCCTAAGGAATTTTTGAAGCACTATGGTTAAAATTTCTCTTAGAGGATCTACGCTATCCCTTGAAGCAACCAATTCAGCTTTACTATGACAACAAAGCAGCATGCGATACCCATAATCCAGTTCAACATGACCGTATAAAGCATGTCAAGCTAGGTAGGTTCTTCATTGAGGAGAAACTGGATGGAAAAGTTATGAAATTACCAAAGATCTGGCTAGAGATCAGTTAGCTTATATCCTTACAAAGCAATATCAATCGGATGTTCCAAAGTTCTTAGATAAGTTGGGCATGTGTGACATATCTACACAACTTGAGGGGGAGTGTTGAGATTATTGATGATTTGTTGAAATTGCCAAAGATTGAATACCATTTAATGTTATTTCCTTATAAATGTGTGAACAAACTCATGGATATTGAATAAAAGATTGAATAGGTAGATTTCTAGGGAGCTAATTAGGAATTCTAACCATATATATACTTTGTATGTTTCATCCTACAATGAATAATAAAAATATATATATATATATATATCAGTTTATCATATTCGTTTTCACCAATGTCATGTTTCATCTCATGATCATAATATTAAAATATTGATTTTTATTCATATTCTTAATTATTAATTTAGCACAAGATATTATAAAATTCATTTTGTTGTTAGAGCTTTTATTCTTTTAACCTCATTTATCACCTATTGGGTTTTATGATTACATGCAAATGCCATATTTACAAGTTACCAATTTTAATTATGATTTCAGTCTATGAAAATTGCATTTTGAAATTTTATTGATAACAATTCTAATTTTTAAACAACAATTAAATTGCCTATATTTTATTATTTTAAATCGCGAAATAATTTGAAGTGATCTTTATAACTTTCTTAAGCTTCTTTCAAAATTTCTACATTAAAAACTTAATGCCTATCATATTCAGTCTATATAAACCTAGGTGTTTACAAAATCTCAAAAGGAAAAGAAGCCCTAACCATTTTAAGGTTGTGAAGTTCTCTTTTCTTCTTATTTGCTTCCTTTTATATATACTTGACACGCCTCCAGAGATACCTAAACGTGGCAGTCCGCTATACATAATATTAAAGCTAAGAATGACTTTCTTAGTCACACAAAGGCTTTCATCTTATGTACAAGGTGTACAACACATCAAAAGGAATGCATCGAAGTAATGTAATTTATGTTGTTAACAATTAAGTGACAAGGCAAGAGAAATACTTAACATGAAATATAAATAAGATCTATCACGCCCCAAAGAATACCCTAAATGTAACAATCCGTCATACTTAATATTAAAGCTTAAGTATGACAACCTTAATCATTCCCAAAGGCTTCGATATTAGTAGTAAGGCAAGCTCTCAAAATTTTAGAGGAACATATTTTGAAATATGTAGCTTAAAAGATACAATACAAATTAAGAAATGGAAATCATAATATTCATTCATTCATAATAATGTCTTACAAGTCTTAGGGACATTCTCCTGTCAAAATATGCTAGAGTCTATTACAAGAAAGTTTTCTATGAAGTCTACATCTAAGCTAATCTTAAACTTCATCTAAAATTCCTTAACCAAAAAGAGAAATAACTGGGTGCAAGGTTCCCATGGCTTCAACCATAAAAAGTCAAATTGCAAGATATATCTATAGGGCTATAAGCTAATAAGCTTAGTGAGAATTATTTCCATAAGTAAATACTTGAGTAGCAAAATTCAAACAAGTTATTTAAGCATTCAAGTGAATTGCAATATACACTTGAGCAAGTAAGGCGTATAGTTTTCCAGGAACTATATATCAAATGGATTTATGCCATCCATTCGGGGTTTGGTGAGAAAAATTAGTAATCTCAGACCGAGTCATCATAGTTAATTCATGCTTTCAATCATTACCACCAAGCATATTAAATCTATTCTTGTCGAGCCATGCTTTCGATTTACCGCCAAGCATAGTTTTAATTCCTTATTGCCAAACATTTGCTTTCAATCATTGCCGCCAAGTATTACTTTCGACCGTGTTACTATCCTTTTACCCAAGGATAATAACCCCATGTAATGTGACTCACTACATGGTATGCATTAATCAATTTATTTAAGATATTATAGCATCATTATTGTCAATTTAAAATGATCGTAGATATTCAGAAATATCAAGTTTTATACTAAGACAAGCAATTCTTTACAATCAATTCCCGCCTCGATATTCTTAGTGTTCTTTCATACAACTTTACATACATAACATTTTGTCTTTCTTTAATTCTAATGATCTAGACTACAAGCACAATTAAGTACACAATTTAAGGAAATAAACTCACATTATCATGGCGATACTTCTTCTAATATGGAAGAGTTGATCGAACAATGCACTTAGTCAAAATAGTCCATGGGATATGGATACTCTTCCTCAGGATCACCTAGTCAAGAAAAATACCCATAATGAGTATTTCTTGATAACCCTTTTGTAATTTGACAAAACTACATCATAAAAATGTCAAAATTCGTGTAGAAGACAACTCCAATATTAAAATAGCCATAACTTGGTCATTTTAACTCAGAATTGGGTATATAATATACCGATTTCCACCTACTCAAACAATTATATCCATTTCTAAAACTATTGTTATCAAACTTGGTCATTTGAGCTCCAAAACAGTGGCAATCAGATTCACCACAAAATTTCCCATTCCAAAGGCATTTTTTTTAAACATCAAATCATCCGAAAATTACTTTGATAAATACTTAGTTATCTATATAGTTGAAAAATTCCTTTTTATAGATCTATAACTCATATTTCATACATGTTCAAGTATTTGTTGTCTAAACAAAATTCTCTAGTAAAAACAATGTTAGTTAGAAGTTTGAAAAAATCATAATTTATAAGAAATCCTTTTGTAAATGCTTTCAAAATGAATCTTTTGATTCTTTTGTTTTCAAAGAGTATTTTATGTTTATCTTACTATTGTCCTTGGTGACTTTTCCATACAAATGAATTTTTCTATTTTTCCTTTTTGAAACTTCTAACACTAGTGTCACTTTTCCTATTAGCTTCCTATGTATTTCCTTTGACTATTATTTTGATTTTTTTTAAATCTTGGTTTGAAAACATACATTTCCTTTTTATGGGGTTTCCTTTATATTATTTCTGAGAAAATATTTTTTCTAACAAACAGTCATCTTCCACAATTTTAGAAAACAACTCTATTACTACTATAATTATGGTTTAAAAAAAAACTTTCAAAATAGTGGTATTTCCAAGATTATAGTGAGTTCTTCCTAAGGATTTCAGAAAAAAATGAATTCCTTTTATTAATTTTAAAACTCTAAATTTCATTTAGAACTCTTCTTTGATGACAAAAATCTCTTTTGCAAAAAGTATAGTTTAAACTTTGCAATCTGGACAACAACCTTTATTTTGCATGAATATGAGAATAATAACAAGCAAAATTATAGCAACAAAATATTAAGCAAGATAATATAAGTCAAGTATTGAGATCTTAGTTTTGAATCAAGGCTCTCAGACTGAGAAATGGACTAGTCCCAAAAAGAAAAGATAATTGTTTTGACTTGATAAGAACAAGTCTAAGACTAGAAAGACTAGTCTTAACATATCATGAAATAAATAAATATATTTACTTAGATATAAATAAGAAGTTAGCATAATAACAATAATAATACGAGAAAAGAAATAATAACAACATAAAAATATAGAAATAGATGTTCATGAACAACAACAATACATGACAATAGAGTAGCTTCCATAACAATAAGTTTGGAAAACTCACACATGGTCATGTAATGTAAGCCTTGGAAAATTTCAGTAAATAATTTTAAGATGAACTTCGAAAATAAACCCTAAAAATCACTCCAAATTAAAACCGAATTTCGATAAGTCCTGATTCACGAACGAATTCAGAAACTTCTTAATCTTGAGAAAATGAAAATCTTTAAACAATAAAATAAGAACTCAGTGGTCTTCAAATTCAAAACCACGACGTACGAAAAATTCCATATTTAACTCCGACTTATACAAACGGGTAATAGAAAGCTCAAAACAAATTATTAAAAAGCAAATAACGATTGACTTTCGAAAATATAACTCAATTCAAGAATTCCAAAAACATTAAGAGATATTAAATACTTACAAAAATAAAATTTAAAATAAATTTCTCAAATTAAATATGTTGTATAAACATAAATATCAATTTCCAAATTGGCAAAGGTCTAAACCGGAAAATCGCCCGGAAACCCTAACCGGAATACAATAGTGTAAGTCCGACAATCTAGCGCCCCTAACCCTAGAGGCCGAGATGTAGTTTAGATATGTAGAATAGCTCATAATAATATGAGTTTGTTTAAAAATATCAGATTGGTAAATTTTTGACCTATTTCGAACCCGTTCGGATACAGACTTCGAAAAGCGTGTCCCGGGGCTCGAGATATCAAAAATATACCAATAGTACCGTTAGACTCGTAATTTCATAAGATTTCTAAATATATCAGTTATATAATTTTTCGGGTTATAAAAGTTACAGTTATAACCTTTTTATCGTATTTCCATTATTACCGGTAATTGATTAGTCTTTTGCACTATTCATTTTTATTTATTAAAAATTTTATTATTCTTATAAAGTCTTATATTTTTAGATAAATATTTTATATGTTATAGAAAATTTTGTTTTTCTAAAATTAGTTAGTTCGGGTTTTACGGGATCAGATTCTGTTTAAGACCCGGTACTAAAAATAAAATAAATTAATTTAATAATTGAAAATATTTTAAAAATATTTATTCCCATAAAATATTTTTTAGAATTTTTCGGGTTATAAAAATATTATTTATAGCCCATATTCGCGTATTTTGATCGTACCGGTAACATATTTGTTAAAATACTAAAATAATTCAAATAATTATTTAATTTTAATTATGAAAAATCTGCTACAATTATTTGGAATAATTTTTCTAATTTTATTTTATTTTGTTTTATTTTATTAAAAAGTACTCTTACAACCCATACCTTCAAGTACACCTTACACATCACTTCCTTTTCACTTCAATCTTTTTACACTTCATTATATCTATTCATGGCAGATTTTTGACTCATGATGGCTGCCATTGTCCTTCATTTACTCTATTTTGACCAAATTAATTATTTTTCCACTCCTTCTTAAGAAAGTTACATTACACATTAATTACACAATTAATTCAAGTCAAATTCAACAAACTCTCCTCCTCCCTCTCTTTTCACGTGCAGCAGCCCCTCCCTTGGCTGCCTTGTTTTATTTTTTTTCTCTCTTTCATTCATTTAATACACTCATTTTCTCTCTCCTTTCATTTACTCATTTTCCTTTTTCATTCTTTAGCTTTTCTCTCTCTTTTTCCTCTCTTTTCTTCTTATTGTTCTTGTTTCCTCAAGAACACAAGCTGCCCCCACATCTTCCATGGCTTCCACACTTCATTTTTAAAGATTTTCTAAGCAAATCTTCATCCCAAAGCTCCATAGGTGATATAGGTAAAGTATAATGAAGGTTTCATGCATCAAATGAACTTCCATAAGCTTAAAAGCTTAGGATGATGATGCCAAAAATGAAATCTTTCTCTTCTCCACTTTTATTATCTTGTATTATAATTATTTTCTTGTTTAAAGTTATTATATTTTGTAGATCTAACTTTTTATGGCTTTGATTTTTGTTTATGCCATAGATCTTGTTATTTAAGTTGTTATTTTTGTTATTCCTTATGATTTATGCATAGATCTAGCATTCACATGTCTATCTTAGTGATTCATGCATGTAAAACTAGTTTAGAAAACTAGATCTAAAGTTTTGAGTTCATAGATGCATTAGATCTTTGTTTATGTTCATGAACAACTTGCTATAGCTTGATGATGGTAGGAAAGTTGTAGGAAACCCAAGATCTATTTTTTTTCAACAAAAATCAATTTTGAAAATTCGGATGAAAATGGAACCTATTTAGAAAAGTGGTTTTTCAACTTTAAAATGTATATTTTTCATTTAAAATGAAGGGCTTAGGTATAGATACCATAAATGAAAGATTTTGATAAGTGAAGTTTAGATCCATGATGTTTATAGCTTATTACCATGCATTTGTTTTATGTTTATGTTCATATTAAGTATAGATCTTAGTTATGAACTCAAACAAAATTGTGAAATTCGTATTTTGGCAAGACCCATATTTAAAAACTACTTTTCAAGTGTCAAAATGTAATTTTTACATAAGAAAATGAAGGCTTAATATATATATAGCATCAAGACTTCATTTTATATGGTTCAAAGATGATTTTCAAAGATTAATTTTCAAAACAAAGTTCTATTCTCGGATTTTGGCCAAGGCCTAGTGTAAAAACATGTTTTCCAACTCAAAAATAAAGTTTTTATTCAAGAAATGAAGGGCTCTTAAGATATGATATGTAAGGAATGGATTTTCATAAGTTTAGATAGGTTTTATCAAAAGATATGTCCAAAAATGAATTTTGTAAATTCGGATCCCAACCAAGACCAATTTTTAAAACCCATTTATCAACATCAAAACTCATGTTTTATGTGAAAAATGAAGTATATAGGTAATAGGTATCATTAAGTAGTGATTTTTATAAGTTGAAATGAGTTTTGATGAGATTAATGTATAAAACAAGAAATAGAATCAAGATGAGAAAATTTTGAGTTAGTAACCAATTTGTGAAATTCGTAATTTTGAGTGAAGGCCATAAGAACACCTATTATCCAAGTTCAAAATGAAAGTTTTATGTATTAAATGAAGTCCTTAAGTAATAGGTATCATAAGGTCTTAAATTTTAATGCATTAAACAAGTTTTCCCCAAATGAATCATTCAAAAAGTGGATTTTCTAAAATTCGGATTTTTGAGTAAATCATATTGGAAAACATATTTACAAAGTGTAAAATGGGAATTTTTATGTAGAAATGAAGGTCATAAGTAGTATATATAATGAAGACTCAATTTTGACAAAAATAATTATATTTTCTTAAGTAACAAATCCAAAACAAATGGAAATGATAAAAGTTAGAAAACTAGATTTTTCATAAGTAAGTTGTCATTATGGTCTTGCAAAATAAAAAGTTATAAAATTCCTTTTAGTAAAATCATCAAGATCATGCATGCAATAGGCTCATCTCATGTCATTCATGTTAGGAAATCACTCATATTGCATGTATAGTTAAGTTATATAGTAGGAACATTTCAAACATTTACAAAACTATTTTTCGGAAATTGAAATTGTTGCTGACCTAATCTGATCCGAACTTTTCGAAGCTTCAAAGTTTTCAAAACTTGAAAATAATATTAGAATTAGATAGATCTTTCGAAGTAGATAGAAATCGATATATAATTTGCGAGATTCCGAGTTAAAATGACCAAGTTATGGCCGTTTTAAGTTGGAATTCCCGCTTAGGACGAGAATTACGAATTTGATAGTTCGATAAATAAGATGTTTGGATTAGTTTGAGTTGAAATACTTATTAAGTATTTCTTCCTTTTTAGGAGATCCCGAATCGACGATTCCCTACCACCGGATTACTATTACTAGAAGACCGGTGATCCAATGGCCGAGTGAGTTTTCTCCTTGTTTTGTTACCTTGATTGTGATTGTAGTTAGTTGCATTAGAATTATAGGAACAAGATAAAAATCGATATGAATGGGGATGGGATATATGATGAGACTGTGATGAATGTGTGCCAAAGAATACTAAAGCATATCGAAACCGATTTGATTGGATAACTGCACCGTTCATATTATTTCTGTTATATGTGTGATATTGATTGGTCACTCTAAAGAATGTATAAATATTTTTGACCTAAGAAAAAATTAAATTGGTCATGCATCGCATTGGACATATTGCATTTGGTAGCATGCTACTCCTACGCAGGTCGATCGGTATGGTCCGTGGATGACTCGTTTGGATAACGAACCCGGTGCCAGAGCTCATTCAGGGGTACTAAGGCGCATGTGGATGCATTCTTGGATGAGCCTAGCCGAGTCGAGTGCTAAGAGCCGAGGGCTTGGGGACTAGATGCGGTCGTGTAGACTCAATACCATTCCTAACCCAAGATACGGAGGGCGTAAATCCGTTCTGTGTGTGGGTTCCGGATACCCACGCATAATTGCTTGCTCACGTGTTTGTTCATGCATAGCATATGATTGACTAATACTTGTTTGTTATGGTACGGAATTAAGGAATTCTCACTAAGCTAGTGTAGCTTATACCCCAATAGTTGTTTAAATGAACAGGTTATCTCAAGAATGCAAAGTGGGGACCGAGATGGTTGAAGCCGAGATTGGCTTCGGGATTCCGGCAAGAGATGAGAATGTTGAAGTTATCAGCTAGTTTTATGATTTGCCTTGTTAGTTTTACGTAGTAGAATCTTTTGATGAGGTGTAATTGAAGTTTAATGATTTGTATTATGAAGTATAGTGATTTGTATCTGAAGTATAGTAAATTGTATTTCCTTTACATTGTTACTCAATTGTATCAACATAAAATGTATCATTCCGATATGTCTCCTTTATGTGTTAGACGCCTTGTACATAGTATGGAAGCCTTCGCGTGACGAGGTGTCATTCTTAGGCTTTAATATTGTGTACGGCGGACTGCCACGTTTAGGGTACCCTTCGAGGCGTGACATGTAAAGTTACATGACATGGTAGAAGTAATATGAAGAAGGTTTATTACCTTAAAGATAAATGGTAGTGAAGAAAAATGGTGGTGTTGGTAAGAACTTAAGAGGATTTTGGGAGTATGTAGAGAGGAAATGTCATGCCCTAACGGGTACCCTAAACGTGACAGCCCATCGTGCATAATATTAAAACTTAAGAATGACTACCCTAGTCACTCAAAAGCTTCCATATCAGTACAAGGCGTACATTCACATCAAAGAGAGAC
Source organism: Combretum micranthum (assembly GCA_024138025.1). Taxonomy (NCBI): domain Eukaryota; kingdom Viridiplantae; phylum Streptophyta; class Magnoliopsida; order Myrtales; family Combretaceae; genus Combretum; species Combretum micranthum. Next base: position 7,177 of record JAMXBD010001127.1, on the reverse strand, counting down.
CGGTAAAGTAATGCATTTTTAATATTGTTAGCGGAACATGCAAAATAATACTTAATATATTTCATTGAGATATAAAGTCTTATAACTTCTAAGAGGCATTCCCCTGATAATTCCATAACAACATGATTTTACTAAGATAAATAACTAAGCTAGAAGATTTTAAAAGAAATCTACTCTAAAACTTCAAACCAGAGTTCCTCCAAAAGCTTCCCAAAATAAAGATTCTATCCGGATGATCAAGATAGTCTTGGGCGAAAAATTACGATCCTGCAATATCAAAAGTCTATTAGGGTATAAGAATAACTAGCTTAGTGAGATATTCCTTACGTAAAAGTACTCATAATAGGCAATCAATCAAGATTATTAATCAAGCATATGAAATGCAACAACCATATGATCAAACATTACATACAACTATCCGGTTTCGTATGTATGATGGATTTACCCCTCCATCGGTGGTTAGGGAATGATTTGAACTGGGCCCCGAACGACCTCCTTAAAATTTGCGCGTCTTGGGGTTCTAATGAACCATACTACTAGTCCCTGGGTTTTCCTTACCCAAAGTGATCGATCCGGCTCGGCTACAACTTGAGGCTGTATTCTCCGAACGTCCTAACCCTCAAGATGTAGCTTGGCAGCTTATCTTTCCCATCCCACGTTGAGGAGTAGTAGCAAAATTTCGAAATGATATTCTAAGTGATATACATGAGCAATTTATTATAGGGGATTCTAATATGCCATTAAATCATTTAAAGCGACCAAGCAATAATTGTACACATAGCAATACATACATATAAACAATTATATCAATCACAAATCGGGTTCCGATATACTTATCGTTCATTGATTGTACATAACAATTCACATACATAATTCCCATGATATCCCACATGCATATCAATTTTATCTTTTCCTAACATCCAGTGCTCTATTCTATAAGCACATGCGTGAATACATAAACGTAAAGGAAACTCACTTGTCCATCGCTATCTTCTATGAGTCCAAGTAATCCTCGGGAAGAGAAGATCTTGGTCCTCAACACCTAAACAAAAGAAATACCCGAAGTGATTATTTCATCTAAGATCTACTCAAACGCTATAATTCTATCTTATTGAATTCGTCAAAAATCGTATGAATGGAAATCTCAACTTGAAATTGCCATAACTCGCTCATTTTAACTCAGAATTTAGCATATTATATACCGATTTCTACCTATTTGAAAAGATCTATCTATTTCTAAGGTTATTTTTATCAAAAGAAGTCATTTGGGTCTCGGAATAGTAAAGTACAAAATTGATACGAAATTTTCAGATCTCAAAACTCAAGTTTTCAAACTTTTCTTCATTCAAGAATTCTTGTACAAAAAATATAGATAACTGTATGGTTGAAAAATCCTTTGAATATATATATATATATATATGGACTCAAACTATATGCATGAATTTGGTGGTGTTGTCTCAACAATGTTTTTGCAAAACAATATGTCTTAAAAGTGAGAAAAGCTAAGACTTGAAAATCTCCTTTTTGGGAAAATTTTATAAGTAAGTATTTCCTTCTTTTAACTCCATTTCTTAATGCTAAGAATAATTAAATTTTCAAAAGGTAATTTTTGTCTTTTATGATTCCTACAACTTTATTTCTAGTGGTTTGGAAAAATGTAGTTTTTCTAAACACCTTTTGGTTATGTGTTCTAAAGTTTTTCTAAAGTTTGATCTACTTTAAATAATATCAATGATCTTATAAGTTATTTATTATTTTTTTATTTCCTAAGTAAAGCTCATTCTTAGAAAGGTTATTCTTTGATAATTTTATAAAACTTATCTAAACCTTAGTATGTTGATGAAAACTTTACATATGAGTTTAAGAAAACTTTTGGTTAAACAAAGAATTAAGTTTAAAGAATCTTTCTTATTTCATTGGTTTGAAAAGAGAGTTTGTGATAACTTTATTTTATGTATTCATTGATAAAATCCTATATAGTATTATTACTAAAACTTGAGCTAAACTTATCTAACTTTAGAAAATATTTGTTAAGATAAAACTTTAAGTTTTTATGAAAGAGTCATTTCTTCTGTGACAAAATTTATTTTTAAAAAAAAGTTCTTATTTTTATTACTTAAGAAAAGTCATTTTCATTATGGTTGAGACAATATCAACATATTCATGCATGAATGAGAATATGTAACCATGAAAAATATAATAAAAACAACATAACAAGATAAATGTAATAAGAGCATAAAAGTAAAGTCAAGTATTAGGAACCTTAGCTTCATTAAGGTATCCCGGGACTAAGAATAGATTAGTCCCAAAAAAAAAAAGAAGGGAAAAGAAAAGAAAGAAAATTGTTTTGACTTGATATGGACAAGTCTAAGACTAAAAAGACTAGTCTTAATAATTTGCATAAAATAAGTAAATAAATAAATTGCAAAGCATAGAAATAAATAAATAACAAGTGAGCTTATATGCTCTGAAGAAATATATGTACATAATATATATAGTACTATATAGAAGTTAAATTAGAACAAATAATAATAATAATAATAATAATAACAACAACAACATAATAAAACCATAATAGAAGACATGAACAAAAACAAAACATGAATATATTGTTGTTTTTTTAAGAAACATACACTAGGCTCATGCGAAGGTAAATGAACATGATGAGTGAATAAGATAAATTTTTACCTAAGGTTTATGTGTTTGTTGAAGGGGAAAAGAATGGATTGTAGTAATATATGGGAAAAGGTTTTATGGAGAGAAAAGAGAACTTGGAAGAGAATTTGAGAGAGTGATTTTTATGGAGTGATTTTGGTAGATTTTTAGTAAGAAATGAATTGTATGAATGAATGAAGGAGGAAAGGGGGTATTTATAGATTTTTGGAGTGGAAATTAGTGTGATAAAAAATAATTTAAAATGAAATAAATTTGAGATGGGAGAGGGACATGAGGTGCCGGTTTTGGGTTTGTAAGGGGGGGAAATTTATTTATTTTATTGTTTTGCAATAAAAAGAAGTAATATGTAAAGTGCGATATGATTAAAGTTGTATGGGGAAGGTAAATTGTAAGGTATAGGTATGGTAGTGTGTAAGAATAGAGTGTAAGAAAAAGTAGAGATAGATGAATAGTAATGAATAGTAGAAAAGTATTATGAATAGTAGACTAGAAAATTAAAATACAATAGTAAAGAAATACGCGTGAACCGCATATATTTGATATTTTTAGTTACCGAAAACTGATATTTTTGAAATCCATATATTTTTATGAGTTTATTAGTGTTATTAGAATATTTTCACTATCTGGTGCACCCGGGCACGGTCTTTGAAAACTGATCCTGTTCGGATCCGAAAGACACTAGAAAATTATGAATCTGATATTTTTAAACTTTCCTATATTATTACGAACCATAATTGTCACGCCTCAGCGGGTACCCTAGACGTGACAGCCCGCGTACGCAATATTAAAACTTAAGAATGACTACCTCAGTCACTCGAAAGCTTCCATATCGGTACAAGGCGTACATTCACAACAAAGGGAGACCGGTGGAGTAATGCATTTTAAGACATTGGCAGCGGAACATGCAAAATAACACTTAATATATATATCATTGAAATAAAAGTCTTATAGCTTCTAAGGGGCATTCCCCGATAATTCTTAATAACATGGTTCTAAATATAACATAACTAAAGCTAGAAGATTTTAGAAGAAATCTACCCTATAACTTCAAAATAGAGTTCCTCCAAAAGCTTCTCAAAATAAGGATTCTACCCAGGGAATCAAGGTGGTTCGGGTGCAAAAGATAATCCTGCAATATCAAAAGTCTATAGGAGTATAAGCATGACTAGCTTAGTGAGATATTCCTTACGCAATAGTACTCATAACAACAATCAAACAAGTTTATTAATCAAGCATATGAATTCAACAACCATATGATCAAACATTACATACGACTATCCGGTTTCGTATGTTTGATGGATTTACCCCTCCATCGGTGGTTAAGGAATGCTTTGAACTGGGTCCCGAACAACCTCCTTTAAGTTTGCGCGCGTCTTAGGGTTCCAACGAACCGTACTACTAGTCCCCGGGCCTTCCATGCCCAAAGCGATCGATCCGGCTCGGCTACACCTTGAGGCCGTATTCCCCGTACGTCCTAACCCTCAAGATGTAGCTAGGCAGCTTACCTTTCCGGTCCCACGCTGAGGAGTAGTAGCAAAACTTCGAAATGATATTCTAAGTGATATGCATGAGCAATTTATTATATGGGGATTTCAATATGGCATTAAATCATTTAAAGCGATCAAACAATATTTGCACACATAACAATACATACATGGAAACATTTATATCAATCACAAATCGGGTTCCGATATACTTATCGTTCATTGATCGCACACAATGAATCACATACATAATTCCCATAATATCCCACATGCATATCAATTTTATCTTTTCCTACATCTAGTGCTCTATTCTACAAGCACATGCGCGAATACATAAGCGTAAAGGAAACTCACTCGTCCATAGCGCTCTAGGAGTCGAAGTGATCCTCGGGAAAGACAAGATCGTGATCCTCGACACCTAAACAAAAGAAATACCCAACATGAGTATTCCAACCAAGATCTATTCAAATTCTATACTTCTATCTTAAAGAATTCGTAAAAATCGTATGGAATGGAAATTCCAACTTAAAATGGCCATAAGTTGCTCATTTTAACTCGGAATTCCGCATATTATATACCGATTTCTACCTACTCGAAAAGATCTATCTATTTCTAAGGTTATTTTCATCAAAAGAAGTTATTTGGGTCTCGGAATAGTAGCGTACAGATTTGATACGAATTTTCCAAACTTTAAAACTAGAGTTTTCAATCTTTTCTTCACTCAAGGGCTTTTGTACAAAAATATAGATATATTGTACGGTTGAAAAATCCCTTGAATACTCATATGTACTCAAACCATAAGCATGAATTTAGTGGTATTGTCTCAACAATGTTCTTGTAGTACAATATGTTTTGAAAGTGAGATAAGCTTAATTTTTGTAAAGAAATTAGTTTTGTTAAGAAAATTTCTTATTTTACTAAAGGTGAGCATCTCTTTCTTTTAACTCCATTTCTTAAATAAAAGTAGTTTTAATCTCTTTCAAATTCCTACTACTTTATTTCTAATTTTGGAAAACATAATCTTTCTAAATACTTCATGGTTATATCCACTTTTAAAAGAAATCATCTTATAAGTAAATTTTGAAAAACTTATCTTAGACTTTAGTGTGGGTGGAAAATTTCGACAATTGAATTTAAGAAATCCTTTGTTTAGGTCTAAAGAAACTTTCTTATTTCTTTGAAAAGAGAATTTATAATAACTTTACTTTATGTATTTCTTGGTGAAAACCACATATTATTACTAAAACTTGAGCTAGCTTATCTAACTTTAGAAGAATATTTGTTTAAGATAAATTTCAAACCTTTAAGGTAAATAACTTCTTATGTGACAAAATTTATATTTAAAAAGAGTTCTTATTCTTATTTTAAGAAAACTCATTGCTATTATGATTGAGACAATAACAACATATTCATGCATGAATGAGAATATATATAACATAAAAGCTACATAAATAAAATAAGAGCATAAAAATAAAGTCAAGTATTGGGAACCTTAGCTTCATCAAGGTATCCCGGGACTAAGAATGGACTAGTCCTCAAAGAAAAGAAAAGCAAAGAAATAAAATTGTTTTGACTTGATATGGACAAGTCTAAGACTAGAAAGACTAGTCTTAATATTTGCATAAAACAAGTAAATAAATTGCAAGACTTGAAAATAAATAAATAAATAACAAGTGAGCTTATATGCTCTAAATAAATATATATACAAAATATACATAATACCTATATAAGTTAGGTTAGAAACAATAATAACATAATAGTAACATAAAGAAAATAAGAGCATGAACAAAAACAAAACATGAATAAATTGTTGCTTCTTTAACTCATTGAGTCTAAGAAACATACACTAAACTCATGTTGAGTTATATGAACATGAGGAGAGAATATGAGAAACTTTTACCTAAAGCTTATGGGTTTGTTGAAGAAGAAAAGAATGGGTTGTTGTATTATGTGGGACTTGGTTTTCTAAAGAAGAGAAGAGACTTGAGAGAGGTTTTGGGAGAGGAATTTTGTGGAGTGATTTTGAGAGAGTTTTAGTATGAATTTTTGTTGTGTGAAAGAATGGAAGAGGAATGGGGTATTTATAGATTTTTGGAGTGGAAATTTGTGTGATTAAATTTAATTGAAATTGAAAATAAAATGGATGGAAGAGGGGCATGGGGGGCGCCGGTTTTGGTACTTGTAGGGGGAGAAATTAATTTGTTTTGTTTGTTTTGTAATAAAAGAAGTAATGTGTAAGGTATGATGTGATTCAATTATATGGGGAAGGTAAATTGTAAGGTATAGGTATGGTAGTGTGTAAGAATAGAGTGTAAGAAAAAGTAGAGATAGGTGAATAGTAATGAATAGTAGAAAAGTACTATGAATAGTAGACTAGACAATTAAAATACCGGTAGTAACGAAAATACGCGTAATTAAGCTATATCTGATATTTTTAGATACTAAAAAATTCTAAAACTGATATTTTTGAAAACCTTATATTTTTACGAATCTATTGGTGTGGTCGAAATATTTTTGCTATCGGGTGCTTCGCGGCACGGTTTTTGAAAACTGATCCCGATCGGATCCGAAGGACACTAGAAAAATTCGAATCTGATATTTTTAGGCTTCCCTATATTATTACGAACCGTTTTCCATAATTATTTCAATTTCGTTTTCTAGGGTTTAAGAACACGGGAGTGCCGGATCCAAATTCACTAGACTAACATAGAACTAGGTTAATTTTGGGGTTTCGTTTCAACTTCCGGTTCTTAGGGTTTACTAATATTATCGAAAAATCTAGGGGCTTACAATAATCCACAATTATCTTAATTTCATTGTCTAGGGTATAAGAACACGGGATTGCCGGATCTAGATTCACTAGACTAAACATAGAACTAGGTTAACTTTAGGGTCCCGGTTTGACTTCCGATTCTTAGGGTTTGCTTATATTATAAAAAAATCTAGGGGCTTGCAGGAAATTTGAGAGAGATTTGAAAGAAAAATTTTAGAGATTTTTGGTAGTAAAATTGGGGGTG